>CM043700.1:52073119-52658119 GCA_023935145.1 Bretschneidera sinensis | reverse complement strand
TTGAAATCACTCGCTTTAGTATAAAAACTCGCTTGTTTTTTTTTTGTTTTTCTCTCATTTTCTCCACTCTCCCTTTTATTTTCACTCTCTTTTTTCCTTTCACTTTCTTTTTCATCATCTTTTTTTGAACTCTCGGTCTCACATTTTTTTTCAACTTATTCCCTCTTTTCAATTTTATTTGATCCTCATACACTTGTCTTGGAGTCAACAGTACAAGAATAACGGTTTTATTTTCTTTTACAAAAGAATGCTTATTCTTGAACCCATTATGAGCGACCTTCCTGTCAAATTGCCATGATCTGCCCAATAATATGTGTCCCACATGCATTAGAACAACATCACAAAGTACTTCATCCTTGTACTTCCCAATTGAAAAAGAAATTAGCACTTGCTTATTTACCTTAACCTCCCCACAATCATTCAACCACTGCAACTTATACGGTTGAGGGTGTTTCACAATAGGTAAATTCAAATTTTCAACTAAAGTAGCGCTAGCCACATTAGTACAGCTTCCCCCATCAATGATCATACTACATATCTTGTTGTTGATGTGGCATATAGTATGAAAAATGTTCTCTCCTTGTTGTTCCATGTCATCCTCTTTGACTTAGGCACTTAAAGCACACCTAGCCACAAGTGACTCTCCTTCCACCGGATACTCCACATCATTATCACAAACGTCCTCAGGCGGTGGTACTTGGTCATCATCGCTCTCGCCTTCGGTCTCCACCTCCATTAACACGTGCGATCATGGTCCTCTTATTTGGACATTGTGAGGCTATGTGACCGACTCCCAAACAACGAAAATACTTAATATCATGATTACAAGTTTGAGATTCAGTTTTACCTTTGTGGACATTGGGAACTTCATCTCTCCTTTTTAGTAGTTTAGTTTTGGACTTTAAAACAGTCCCTTTGTCTTTCCTCCAATTCGACCTCCATGAAGTATAGGAGCCCCGATTTTGGAATGATCGATTTTCTTTCCTTTTAAGTTGTCGTTCCACCTTTATTGCCATGTGCACTATGTCCTCCAACTCCACGTAGTGTTGCAACTCCACCATGTTGGCAATGTCCCGGTTTAGCCCATTCAAAAACCTCGCCATGGTAGTTTCTTTATCCTCCTCTACATTAGCCTGAATCATGGAGATCTCCATCTCCTTGTAGTAGTCATCCACGCTCCTATAGCCTTGAGTAAGACTTCGTAATTTCTTATACAAGTCCCTATAATAGTGACTAGGGACAAACCGCCTCTTCATGATGACCTTTATTTCCTTCTACGTCTCAATAGGCCTCTCATGGTTTCTTCTTCTGTTTATCACAAGTTGATCCCACCATATAATAGCATAGTCAGTAAACTCAATGACAGTGAGTTTTATCTTTTTCTCCATGGAGTAGTAGTGGCACTCAAAAATCAACTCAACATTCTTCTCCCAATCCAAGTACACTTCAGGATCATTTTTCCCTTGGAACGACAATATCTTCATTTTGATGTTTCTTAGGTTTCTGTCAGTCCCATCTCACCATCTCGAATCTCTTCAAAAACCTCTACCATGCCTTCCTCGCCTTGGCATGAACCTGGCCTCACCGCTCAATGAACTTTATCCTCTTCATCTTTGAACTCATCCTCATGGTCATCATCAGAATCATCCACGGGCGCATGTCGTTCTTGCCTTCTAGCAATTGGGACTCTTTGGGGACGCCCTGTAATACCCGTATTTGTAAAGTAAGGGTAAAGAAGTAATTTAATAAATATTACTTGGAATTAAAATAAAATGTATGTGAAAGGTTTATTAGTATTTGAATAAATAAAAAAAAAAAACCTTCGTGAACAGTATATAAGAAAAAGAAAAAAGAAAAAGAAAGAAAAAAAAGTTTTCAAAAAAAAAATTAGGACGTCTAGAGACGTCCCAGCAGAAGGAAGAAGAAAGAAAAAAAATAATATTTAAAAAAAAGTCTAAAAAAAGAGGGACACATGACAGCAGGTGGCAGCACCTGCTGCCAAGTGTAAAATTGAACGCTTGAATGCCTTCCAATAAAGCCTAGACGTGGAGACTATGGGAGAGTTGCAAATTTGAATAAGCAAGTGTTGTAGAGATTTTTTTGGTGCAACAGGCTTATATATGCACGCTTCTATAGACACAATTTCAAACTTACCAAACTTGTTTAGTTTCCTTCCATTATGCGTATTCTTTAAACACTTAGGGACCGAAAGAAATGTTGAAATAGCAAAATTTTGAAGGGGTTTACGGTGGAAATTTTTACGAGAAGCTATTGGAAAAAATATAAAGTAATAACTTAATGTTTATTTTTAAATTTTTAGCGTTCATGAAATTTCCTGGAACTCAAAGTGGGAAGTTTCAAAGGGTGTGGTTTATGAAGAATTGAAGAAATAATTAGAAATTTAATACAAATATTATGTCAGGTGGTGATGATCATCAACCAGAGGAAATTTCTTAGAGGAACAAGAAAGGCAAGGAAGTGATCCACGGGTAGCTTTAAGTGCTATGTGGTGAGTTGAATTTACTTTAAGTAGTCTAAATAATAAAAAATCAAATATCTAGTGATAATATTAAAATAAATTATTAGCTTATGATTTTGTGGTAGATAAAAATTTGGTTGATAAGTATGAGATAAATATTGGACATGTAGAAATTATTATATGAAAAGGAATATTATTAGAATAATGAGTTGATTGAAGAATGACGGTGATAAATAGATTTTTGATGAGTTTTGGTAAATAAATGGATGTGATATATGTGGAGATGAAAATTGTAAGATTTATCAAGCAGAAAGTTGAAGAAAGACCAGATAGTTAATTGGAATATTTTGAATTTATGTGCTTTTGTATATTACTGTTCCTGTGTATATTTTATATCATTGTTCATATGCATATGCATTAAATAAGAAAACCTAAAGAACCAGGAAAGGGCCAATGTAATTGAAAAACCGTGACAGTCGATATATGCTGGAAGTAAAAGGGACACCGTGACAGCTGGTATATGCTGGAAATAAATTCCATGACGGCTAGGATAAGCTGTAAAGAATCGGGGAGGGGCCGATCTAAGATAATAACAACATGTCGACATGTGGGAAGACGTTCCCATAATAATAATTTCACGTATTGCATTTGTTTTAATTATTGTTTGCATTATTGAAATGCTGATGTGTGGTGTATTATTGTGAATTTTATTTATAAATGGATGAGTTTCACAGAGAGACAGTTACAGTGAGAAAAAGACATAGAAATATAATAAGATAAGAATTATTTAAATGTTAGACATTATGCTATTATCCAATTATAGGAGAAATAAATGATTAAATATTAACGGGCTATTTATGCAATTTGAATACTTTTAGTAAATTTAATTAACTGAGCTTGTGAAGCTCATCCCTCATTTCACAATGATTTCAGGTAGTAGACAGGACAAATAGTCTGGTGGTTTAAGAGTCAGACAGATTCATTTTCTATAAGCCACGTACGTGTCAATATCCTCAGACTAGTGAGAAAATGAAATAAATAGTTATTTGTAAATATTCATGCATTTTACGTTGTATATTATGTGTAAGCTAATATCATATTGATGTACCTCCCCTGTTGAGGGTTGAGGATTAAAATAAAAATTTATGTTAGTATTATTTTATTTTTGCATATATGTATCGTGCTGGGATTCTCAAAATATGATGACACAATCTCGGAGTTGGCCAACCCGGGATGGGTCATTATAATTTTTGTATCAGAGCATTAGGTTTTAAGATTCTGTAGACTGCATGAAAACTTAAAAGTAGAAGATCTAAATAAATTATATTTTTAAATGTAGAGTTTGAGGATGACACATGGTCGTGCAAGGACCAGAAGTAGAGTTCTGAATTATTGGGGACATGGTAGACCCCCAATTTTTAAGAGAACTGAAGCAGATGAGGAAGTTGAGTCTGTGATTCCCGCAAGGGAACATGTTGATAATGTAGCTAGTGCTAGTAGAGTTGGGAGAGTATCTGAGGGTAGGAATGATGAATTGAGAGAAACTCTTAATCGTGCTATAGAGAGGATGAATGCAGCCAAAGAAATGGCTGATAATCTACAAAGAAGATTAGAGAAAAGAGGTAGAAGAGAACCTGATGTGGTAAGGCAAGAGGGTCATGAGGGAGGTGTGTTTACACATGAGATGCAAGGTGATTGTTTTGTGAGATTTCTTAAATTTAAACCTTAGTCTTTTAGAGGATCTGTAAATCCGGTGGAAGCTGAGCAGTGGATTAGACATGTGGAGAAATATTTTGAGGTCTTACCAGTGACAGATAGACAGAAGGTGACTTTTACTTCATTTATACTGGAGGGTGAGGCTTCTCAATGGTGGGAGGATATTTTGCCCAGGGTAAGCACACGAGTAGAACAACCTTTGACTTATAATAAGTTTAAGGATGAGATCTTTGCAAAGTATTTCCCAGATACCTTTTGGGCACAACAAGAAAGAGATTTTATTCATCTGAGGCAGGAAAATTTATCGGTGGTTGAATATGATAGTAGATTCATAGCTCTGTCAAGGTTTTTACCCGAGTTAGTGAATACGGAGGAGAGAAAATGTAAGAGATTTTTAAACGGATTACACTATGATATTCGGACTAAACTCTCTTATATGGGCATAGAGAATTATGCTGTACTGGTGGATAAAACATTATAGATTGAGAAGGATTTGATGGAGTTGAGAAGTAGGAGAAATTGCTGAAGAAGTCTAGATTTGAGGGACCTAGAGGTAGTAGCAGTATGGGTGTACAGGGTGGGAGACCACCTCAGAGGGGGCGTTCCTTGTCAGAACTATAGTACAGAGTTAGAGACATGTAGGATATGTTGCTTCTATAGCTCAGAGTAATACTAGTGGGACCCCTAGATTTGGGAGGCAAGCTATAAGAAGTAGGAGTTATGGTAGAGAAGTAAGTATGCCACCAGGGAGAAGTGGTAACCTGATGTATGATCAAGAGGCAAGGGTCTGCTGTAGATGTAATTAAACAGAGCATATGGCTCGAAATTGCCCTATACAGATATGTTTTGTATATGGTAGGGGAGGACATGTGGCTGCAGATTGTCCAGCGGGGAAATTTGCTGACGTAGGAGTTGAAAGTGTTGGGAGGAGATCGATGGATAGAGGTGGTGGATCAGGGGGTGTGCGGGGCAGAGGTTGAGGATCAGTAACAGAGCGAGGACTTGACAGTCAGATTCAATCCAGAGATGGGAGAGTCTATGCATTAACCTAACAGGATGCACAAGCCACTCTTGATGTTGTTATGGGTATGATATCTATCCTTGGTAGGCCTGCTAGATTATTAATTGATCATGGTGCAACCCATTCTTTTGCATCTAGTAATTATATGGAGTCTATTTATGCTAGTACTAGTCCTTTGGTGCATGCAATTATTGTTGAGATTCCTACTGGAGATAGGGTTATTATCAGGACAATTTATCGAGGTTGTGTGATTAATATTGCTAATAGAGAATTTGAAATTGATTTATTACCTTTAGATATGACAGAGTTTGATTTAATTCTGAGAATGAATTGGTTATCTGGATATCATGCTTAAGTAGATTGTTTTAAGAAAAATGTGGTGTTCAAGATACCCGGACAAGAGGAGTTTAATTTTCAGAGAGAACGTAAGATACTTGCTAATTGTCTTATTTCTGCCTTAACTGCTAGTAAATGGTTGAGGAAGAGTTGTGAGGGGTATTTGGCATATATAGTGGATTCTAGCAAGGCTAGTAGGAATTTAGATGATATCTTGGTAGTAAAATATTTTTCTGATGTTTTCCCTGAAGAGTTTATTGGGTTACCTCCCAATAGGGAGATTGAATTTTCTATTAAAGTGATTATAGGATTAGCAGCCATACCCATAGCACCCTATAGAATGACATCGCTGAATTGAGAGAGTTGAAAGTTCAGCTTCAGGAGTTGCTAGATAAACAGTTTATCCGACCTAGTATGTCACCCTGGGGAGCCCCTGTGTTATTTTCAAGAAGAATGATGGGACATTGAGGTTGTGTATTGATTATAGACAGTTGAATTAGATCACCTTCAAGAATAGATATCCTTTACATAGGATAAATAATTTATTCGAGCAGTTACAAGAAGCTAGAGTGTTTTCTAAGATAGACCTGAGATCGGGGGGACGTGCCTAAAACTGCTTTTAAGACATGTTATGGCCATCATGAGTTCTTGGTGATGCCTTTTGGGTTGACCAATGCTCCTACAACATTTATGAACCTTATGAATCGGGTGTTTAAACCATTCTTGGACAGATTTGTGATTGTATTTATTGATGATATTTTGTTATATTCCAATAATGAAGAGGGGCATATGCAACATTTGAGGATAGTGTTGGAGATTTTAAAGAGAGAGAAATTATATGCAAAGTTCTTGAAGTGTGAGTTCTGGTTGAGAGAAATATCTTTCTTGGGGTATGTTGTGTTAGTAAAGGGGATAGCAATTGACCCACAAAAAGTAGAAGCAATGTTGAATTGGGAAAGACCCACGAGTGTAACTGAAATTAGAAGCTTTTTATAGTTGGCTGGTTATTATAGGAGATTTATCCAAAAATATTTCTATGATTGCTGGACCTTTGACGAAGTTGACTAGGAAAGATATGAAGTTTAGGTGGTCAAAGAATGTGAGAGAAGTTTCTAGCTGTTGAAAGAGAAACTGACAACTGCCCTGATATTAGTGCTTCCTTCTGGTGATGAAGGATTTATGGTTTATAGTGATGCATCACATCAGGGGTTGGGATGTGTGTTGATGGAACATGAGAGAGTTATAGTTTATGCATCTAGGCAACTGAAGAACCATGAGAGGAATTACCCAGCCCATGATTTAGAATTGACTGCCATAGTTTTTGCTTTGAAGATTTGGAGACACCATTTATATGGAGCCAAGTGTGAAATTTTTACTGATCATAAAAACTTGACGCATTTACCAACCTAGAATGAGTTGAATTTGAGGCAGAGGATGTTGATGGAATTGATTTGTGATTTTGACTGTACAATTCATTATCATCCAGTAAAGGCTAATGTAGTAGTTGACGCGTTGAGTAGAAAGGCTACAGGGAGATTAGTTGCTATTGGGAGTCATAATACTAGCCTTATGATAGAATTAAGAAGAATGAGGATGCAATTGAGTGTCAATGATAGAGGAGTATTAATGGCAAATATGGTGATACAATCTTCTATTATTGATCATTTATTACATATACAGGGTAGATATGGAGAAGATCAGGCAAGAAGTGTTGAGTGGGAAGCCAACCGAGTTTAAAATTAGAGAAGATGGTATAGTAGTATTCGGGCATAAAATTTGTGTTCCCAATGATGTGGAGATGAGAAATGAGATACTAAGGGAGGCTCATGATTCTGTATATTCCATGCATCGAGGTAATAATAAGATGTACAGGGGGTTGAGACAGAATTATTGGTGGTCAGGAATGAAGAAGGATAAAGCAGAATATATTTCTACATGTTTGATTTGTCAACAGGTGAAGGCTGAAAGTAGACATCCGGTAGGTTTATTACAACCTCTTCCAATATCTGAGTGGCCATGGGAAAATGTAAGTATGGATTTTGTCTCTGGTTTTCCTCGTACCCAGATGGGACATGACGCTGTGTGGGTTATAGTACATAGACTTTCTAAGTCTTCACATTTTCTTCCTATTAAAACTACTTGGAGTCCAAAAAAGTTGGCTGAGTTGTATATAGCAGAGATAGTAAAATTACATGGAGTACCATTGAGTATCGTATCAGATAAAGATTCTAGATTTACCTCTAGATTTTGGAAGGGTTTCCAAGAATCTATGGGTACGCAATTATAATTTAGTACAACTTTTCATCCACAAACTAATGGGCAGACAGAGAGAATAATTAGAATACTAAAAAATATGTTGAAAGCAAGTGTACTGAGCTTCTCAGTGAGCTGGGATGCTTATTTGTCGTTAATCGAGTTTACATACAATAATCAATATCAAACTAGTATTGGGATGACACCCTTCGAGGCTTTATATGGTAGAAGGTGTAGAACTCCAATATGTTGGGAAGAAGTTGGAGAGAGAGATATATGGCCCAAAAATGATAGACTTAACTACTGAGATGATCAAACTGGTTAGGGAGAACCTCAGAACAGCTCAGAACAGACAAAAAGGATATGCTGATAAAAGAAGACGACCTCTCGAGTTCCAAGTTGGTGATTGGGTATTTTTGAAGATATCTCCGTGGAAGGGAGTGTTGAGATTTAAGAAGAAGGGAAAACTGAATCGAGATTTGTGGGGCCGTATGAGATGATCGAGAAAATTGGACCAGTAGCATATCATTTGAATTTGTCTCCATAATTAAAGCAATTACATAATGTGTTTTATGTGTCACTGCTAAGAAAGTACTTACACGATGAATCCCATAGTATCTCGAATCAGGCAATAGAAATTCAGGAATATTTGACTTTTATGCTAGTACCAGTCAAAATCCTAAACAGAAAGGAACATGTCTTGTGCAATAAAATCATTTCTTTTATTCAAGTATTATGGTGAAATAAAGATGTCGAAGAAGTCACGTAGGAACATGAAGCAAGAATGAGGAAGGATTACCCCCAACTATTTTCTTGATTTTAGGTAGGGAAATTTTGGGGACGAAATTTTTGTAAGGTGGGTAGAATTGTAATACCCGTATTTGTAAAGTAAGGGTAAAGAAGTAATTTAATAAATATAACTTGGAATTAAAATAAAATATACGTGAACGGTTTATTAGTATTTGAATAAATAAAAAAAAACTACGTGAACAATATATAAGAAAAGGAAAAAAGAAAAAAAATTTCAAAAAAAATCAGGACGACTAGGGACGTCCAAGCAGAAGGAAGAAGAAAGAAAAAAAATAATATTTAAAAAAATATCTAAAAAAAAGGGGACATATGGCAACAAGTGGCAGCACCTGCTACCAAGTGTAAAATTAAAGCTTAAATGCCTTCCAACAAAGCCTAGACGTGGAGACTATGGGAGAGTTGCAAATTTAAACAAGCAAGTGCTGCAGAGATTTTTTTAGTGCAGCGGGCTTATATATACACGCTTCTATAAACACAATTTCACACTTACCAAACCCGTTTAGTTTCCTTCCATTATGCATCTTCTTTAAACACTTGGGGACCGAAAGAAAAGTTGAAATAGCAAAATTTTGAAGGGGTTTACGGTAGAAATTTTTACGAGAAGCAATCGAAAAAAATATAAGGTAATAACGTAATGTTTTTTTTTTTTGAATTTTTAGTGTTCATGAAATTTCTCGGAATTCAAAGTGGGAATTTTCAAAGGGTGTGGTGGTTTATGAAGAATTGAAGAAATAATTAGAAATTTAATACAAATATTATGCCAGGTGGTGATGATCATCAACCGGAGGAAATTTCTGAAAGGAACGGAAAAGGTAAAGAAGTGATCTACGGATAGCTTTAAATGTTATGTGGTGAGTTGAATTTACTTTAAGTAATCTAAATAAAAACAATCAAATATTTAGTGATAATATTAAAATAAATTATTGGCTTATGATTTGGTGGTAGATGAAAATTTGGTTGATAAGTATGAGATGAATATTGGACATGTGGAAATTATTATATGAAAATGAATATTATTAGAATAATGAGTTGATTTAATAATGACGGTGATAAATAGATTTTTGACGATTTTTGGTTAATAAATGGATGTAATATATGTGGAGATGAAAATTGTGAGATTTATTAAGCAAAAAGTTGAGGAAAGACTGGATAGTTAATCAGAATATTTTGAATTTATGTGTTTTTTGTATATTACTGTTCCTATGTATATTTCATATAATTGTTCATATGTATATGCGTTAAATAAGAAAACCGAAATAACCAGGAAGGGGCCGGTCTAATTGAAAAACAGTGACAGCCGGTATATGTTGGAAATAAAAAGGACACCGTGACAACCGATATATGTTGGAAATAAATTTCGTGACAGCCGGGATAAGCTGTAAAGAACTGAGAAGGGGTCGATCTAAGATAATAACAACATGTCGACATGTGGGAAGACGTTCCCATAATAATAATTCATGTATTGCATCTGTTTTAATTATTGTATGCATTATTGAAATGCTTATGTGTGGTGTATTATTGTGAATTTTATTTATAGATAGATGAGTCTCACAGAGAGATATTACAGTGAGAAAAAGACATAGAAATATGATAAGATAGAAATTATTTAAATGTTAGACATTATGCAATTATCCAGTTATAGGAGAAATAAATGATTAAATATTAACGGGCTATTTATTCAATTTGAATACTTTTAGTAAATTTAATTCACTGAGCTTGTGAAGCCCATCCCTCATTGCACAATGATTTCAGGTAGTAGATAGGGCAAATAGTCTGGTGGTTTAAGAGTCAAACGGATTCATTTTCTGTAAGCCACGTACGTGTCAATATCCTCAGACTAGTGAGAAAATGAAATAAATAGTTATTTGTAAATATTCATGCATTTTACGTTGTATATTATGTGTAAGCTAATATCATATTAATGTACCTCCCCTGTTGAGGGTTGAGGATTAAAATAAAATTTTTTGTTAATATTATTTTATTGTTGCATATATGTGTCGTGTTGGGATTCTCAAAATGTGATGACACCATCTCAAGGGTGGCTAACCCGGGATGGGTCGTTACATGCCCCTCCCGCCAAGTTGCAATAACAGCATCTTGCTTATCCATCTAATCCTGAATCTCATTGAACACCACGTTCATGCGTTCAAATTGCTGTTGCATAACCTGGAACACGAAGGACGACTCCTCCCTTCTTTCTTTGCTTGATGTGTCGCCTTTGGAAGACATATATATATATTGAAACTATAAAGAAATGTCAGAAATAATTCCTCACCACACTACCTCACGTGTTTGCACTCAAATTATGTCACTCACACTCGTGTTTCACTCTTAAATTGGCTTTTTTCTGATATTATTCTCACACTCTCTTGTCTTTTTTCCACTCGTAGCTTCCCCTTTTCAATTCTTTATTAAACTAGTAAACTGGATCAAGAAATTCAACTTGTAGTATTTAAACCAATACTGACGAAAGGAAAATATTATAGGAACAACGAATCAAAGGAAAAGGATAAAAATCAGATTTTTTTTAGAGAACTGAAACTACAAAAGTCACAATTCAAGAAAAAATTAACTTTGATAAATACGGTGAATGATAGTATCCGTTTCTTCAGCATCACCCTTTATTTTTTTTTTTTGTCTTTTTGTCTTTTTCACATTTTTTTCTATGTTTTTTTTAACTGGGTGCACAACACAAAACAAGAACAAGAAAAAATGAACACAAATGGAACAAGATAGGATGATAACAAGAAACGAAAGATAAAAAGGATAGTAAACCTGAATTTTAGAAGCTGGCTCTGATACCAAATGATGCAAACCTCAACTGACACGCTTTGAGACTCAACAAACAATATTGGAATACTTGTCTAAGAAAGCTAAAATTCAGATTTTTTATAGAAAACCCCGACCCAACGTTTATAATAAAATGCGAATCGAAAGTATAAAGTAACAAACCTCGATCCAATGATTATAACTGAATCACGAATTGAAGGTATAAAATTTGAACACCACAAGGAAGAATCCTCGATAAGTTCATAAGTTCTCTAAAGAACCAATAGAGGAAGTAAACCTCATGTTTTTCTGATTTCTATTAAAATCTCTTCATTACAATGCGTGCATGCTATTTTTATAACCTTTTCAACCCTACACCCCACTAAAAAAGAAGCTAACTTGGTTACAAAATAAGAAAGTAGATAAAGAAAGAACTAAAAAAAATATGTTTTAGGAAAGTGTGAGATAAGTAAGTCAATCAGCCAATTAATTGGTACGGAACTGGGAAGTCAATCAGCCAATTAATTAGTTTGAAATTAGAAAGTAATCAACCACTTTCTCCTTCTAATTCCATGCACCTTAAGCCATAATCAACCATTAATCCATGCCATTTCTAAGGAAATTACGCCTAATTAAGCAAGATCAGCCCCATCAATAGCTTGAATTAAATTTATTACACCTTCATCTCCCTTTGGGCCAAGCTTGGAATGCCCCATTTTAGAATCAGTCCAAATCTCTTGAATCAGCCCATTAAGTGCTTCTTTGATCTTCTTGGATCTTGCTCTAGTAATTGGCCCAACTAGAATATGCAATGGATCTTTTAATGGTGCTTGTTGATTCTCATCACTTAACCTATCTCTTTCATCACCAGATTCTCTCACAGCAGCACTAGTACCAAGTGCACTATCAACATGTTCCCTTTTAGGAACCACAGACTCAATATCAATCTCAACCTCTGCTCTTCTATATACTAGGGGCCTACCAGGTCCTCTTTAATTCATAACTCTAGCTCTAGGACTGTTATGTCCATGTGGCATCCTTAAACTCTGTATTAAAATATAATTTATTTCAGGCTTCCATTTTCCTAAGTTTTATGTAGTTTATGAAATCATAAAGCCTATAGCTCTGATACCAAAATTATAATGACCCATCCCATATGAGCCACCCCAAGACGGTATCATCACATTTAATATCTAAGCACGGCACATACATGGAACAATAAATACATCATTATCCAAATAAAATATTTACAAATACTTCCTCAACTCTTTTTAGATGAGCTACAATTCTTTCACATAATATTCAAATATTTACAACATATTAAAATATAGACAAATGCATGTACAACTATTTTTTCTCAATTTCTTTCTTTATATAATTTGAGAATGCTGACCATAAGGACTTACTTAAACTACTCACTCTGAGTCTTAGATCAATAATCTATTGGTCCTGCCCGTCGCCTAAAATTTATTTAACAATGAGGAGTGAGCTTCACAAACTCAGTGAATTCAATTTACTAGAAGTACTTGATTTGTATTCTTCTAGTCATATTTATATCTTAATCATAATCATAATTATGTGAACCCGTGGGATGGAAATCCCTTGAACCCATAATCAATTGAAACTTACCCAAGAAATCCAAGAATCAAGTCAAGATAATCTAGACCCGTTGAAATCTTGTTTCAAGAACTTAGACTCAGTGAGAATGCCATAAAAGATTTGCTTTTGATAAGTTCTTAGTTCAATTAAGAACAAGTAGAGAAAAACTGAAAATTCTCTATGAAGAAAACTTCATTAACGTTCAACTTACCCTCAAAATGTAGCTACAAATGTTTTTGAACATCTCCATGAAACCCTAGGGCCGAATAAGGCCTAATCAATTAAAAGACATGGGCTGAACATCTTCAAGCCCAAAATATCCTAAACTACACGCCTATAGTTAATAAAGGAGGTCCACTTAATGAATTAAATAAGCTCAAACGCCTACAACTATAAAAACATAAAATAGGCCCACACACCTATACTTGATGAAATAAAAGGTCTACACAAAACCACTAGGCTATTTTGCCCCCTCTATAGTTTGTATCATATGGATTAAAGCTGGTTCTTCTTCTTTCAAGCCCATCTTGAATGTTGGGATCTTGCTCGATAAATTTGCAAACAAGGACTAAGTGGATTGCACCAATCCTTGCATTGCTTCATTTATCTTCTTAGCTATTGACCTTGTGATTGGCCCATCTAGAACTTGCAAGGGATCTTTAGGACTCGGTCCACCATGGTGCCCATCATGAAGGCTAGGAGAGACATAGAATGAGTTAAAATTGTGGATTTCTTTGATTCATATAAATAATTTGGTTGGTTTATGAGATTAGTGATACAACTTAACTAGGTTTAGAAAAGTTTTTCCTAAATCCGTGTTCTTAGAAATAAAACTATTTTTTTAAACATGAAGACATCTATTATTATATTATTGTCCTTTAATTCTTTGGTGTTAAGTCTAGTCAAACATAAGATATTTTGCTTAAAATAATTCAGATTAGGCCAATAATGAAAAATTGTATTCATGAGGTTCAAAATATAAACGTTGTGTTTGTGAGGATTCTGAGAAAAGTTCGTGAAGTTAGAATTAGTAATTCAAGACATTGTTGTACAACTCTTTTGTAGTGATATATATGTGCTAACTAATGATGATTTGAAGGAGATCGTCGGATGCTTATCTTATTTTTCAACAAGTCAAGGTAGAACACCAAAGATCAACCGAACTATTAAATCTTGTATTAATTCTTAAATGGAAATGAGAAAAATAAGATTATTAATTTCATGTTATAGTTACCGTAGACTAGATTCGCTAGGATACTATTGAACTAATAATTACCATTTAATTTAATCTCTTATTCTCTGTCACTTTTTATAAACTTTTCTTGCAATAGAGTAACGTGACGGTACATTGTTAAGTAAAAAGGTTGCACAAAGCTCTAGTATTTATAATGTATGACTAGAACTCAAGACCCATTTTGCACTTTCAAGCTAGTCTTAAAGTAGTACTAAAAACTAGATTTTTTTCAACACTTACGTTTTTCATTAATCTACGATCAATTAGGAAAAATTGTTTAGTGTGTAGAGGCTATCTTGTGCGCTCGTGTATGAACTTCTATTATAGTTAGAACATTTACTTGCCACCGATTAAATTTACATATAACAAAAGCTTACGAATATATAAAAACTGTAATAATTTTATACGAGGCATATAGCTGTAAGCATTGAAGAGTTTTTTGGATAAAGTTGGTGTCGAGTGGGTCGTCATTATATCGATTTATATGAGGTATAATAGAGGGTTTGTTATTGTTTCTTAATGTTAGTTTTATCTCTGGTATTATCTCGTTTATGGTACTGTTTCACTTTATGTTCTACGTTTGCTTGTTACAAATTTAGAAGAGTTGGAAAAAGCACATTTCTTTAAAAAGAAAAGTCTGTAGGGATCTTCGCAAGCAGAAATTTTGTCTTGTGCTTGATGCTACCATGCGGCAGGGAGGACTGTGTGAAAGTGAGTCTGATATCTAGATTTTATTTCCGAATCTCTTCAAGTTTTGAGATAAATTTCGTGGACCAAATTTTGTTAAAAGGGATCAAATTGTAAAACCATCTTAGTGTTAGGGGTAATTTAGTAAGTTCATATTTCTCTTAAATATAAGTGATGGTTAGAATTTTTTAAACAAATAAATAAATAAATTTACAGCTTTAGTATTTAACAAAGTTGAATTATAAACATAAAAAAAACTTGTTTTATGGTGATTAGCAAAAGCAAGAAAAATCTATTTTTTTTTCTTTCTTCTTTATGACATGAAATTCAAGTGCAAAACAAAATCTTTATTTTATAGTGTTTTGACCAAGTCATATATATAAAAATTCCCTTAGCAAAAATTTTGTTAAGGTTAACATGTTTTTATTTTAAAAATTAAATTTTATAAAAATTATCACGAAATCCCAAATAATAACTAAATAAAAATAAAATATTTAATTATTAATACAATTCAATTCAATGTAATTATTAATAAAGGTTCTCTTACTTTAAACCCTCCCCTCAACGTGACAGCACCTGCTGTCGTTTTCTTTTTCCTCTTCTCGTTGCATGCCAGCAGCCTCCCTCTTCTCTCTTTTCACCCCACTACCTGCTAAAGTTACAGTAAACGAAATTTTTTCTTTCAGTTTTGATATAAATCCTCACCAATTCAAGAAATAATTTCAACAAGAAATAATTTCAACAAGAAATTCCCTCAAATCTCTCTCGTAGCAGCGCCCCTCTCTCCTAAATTTGGGGAGTTTGAAAATTTAAGGGTTTTCTTTGATCCAGCATAGATTCAGGCGAATCTTTTTGGTGACCCAAATTGCGGCTGAGGAGGTAACTTTCATCCTCCTTTCTCTTCTCTTTTCTTTCACGTTTTCCCCTTCCCATGTTTGCAGAAAATTTTCATCTCTGAACTCTGTCTCTCACCTTGCGACGCAGTAAGTCCTAGCCGCCGTTTCAACCACCTACGACGACCACGGACTTCAATTTACATCGGGTAATTTCCTATCAAACCCATACAGAAATATTTGTTTAGTTATTTAAAAATGTCAGATTTGTAGATTTAATTTTTATGTAATTCTATTGTATTCAAAGATATTAGGAATGTATTATCTGATTTTTTTTTACTGATTTGGTTAAAAATTAATTTTCTTTATGGACATTTGAAGTTTAATTTTGTCCTAATTTACTGCTTCTGAAATCTGTTTTTGACTTGATTTAAATTCCGTATATTAAAGCTATTTGTAATCAGTTGCTAATCTCTATGTCTCTACCTTTTATCAGTAAGTACACTTGAAACTTGGTATCATCCTATTAATGTATCAGGAACGAAAATAAGGATGTTTATTTTTAAGAAGCAATGCCTAAATATGCTCCTTGATATTATTACTTCTTGAAATTTATTTTTGGGAGCTCACAGTAATATAAATTACAACCTGCCAAGTGCTATTTGATCAATTGTTATTTGGATATGAAAAAGAAAAATAAATAAATACGAGAATTTTGAAGAAAAATAAATAAATACGAGAATTTTGAAGAAAAATAAATAAATACGAGAATTTTGAAGAAAAATACACCTAGAGTGGCTCTGGGATTTATTTATTATATATTCCTTGTGGAAATTGGTGATAAACAGCTTAAGCATTAGACATTTAGATTTTTTATTTCTACTTTGTAACCTGTAAATTTATTTGTGAGGTTGGGGTTTTGGGTTTAAGTTATCCATTCAAATATTATGCAGGTTCTTTTTGGATATGGCCAGTACCTAAGGAATCCATCATTAGTAAAACTTACAATTTCTAAGATATTTTAATTTTTTTTTTCTTATTTTGTTTTGTTTGCTAAACCCTTGATTTTTGTTTGGTGCTCTGACTTTGTGTTCAGTATGTTTGTATGCTCTGTCTCTTTTGTACAGTTAACAAATAAAGAGCCAAAAGAGAGCCTGACAAACTGCAACATAAAAACAGGCCCTGGGCTGTTTTCAATTCTTTTTTTCTTTTCTTCAGCAAAAACTGACATGAGTTCTGTTTATCTATACGTTTTGGTTTATTAGTATGGGGTTTGAAGTTGTGTTTGTGTCTGTTAACATTAGTTTTGAGGTTGATTGTTGGTATTGATCTTAGATAAATTTTAAATCTAACTTAAATCCTGGGGAAATGCATGGGTTAATTTTGTACCTGAGCATGGAATTTACCTTGCCTAAAATCAGCTTGTTTGAAATGAGATATTACTAAGCTATAAGAGATTTTGTGGTTGTTGGGTCTGAAACGATTATTAATCTTGTTTTTGGATATGTTATCTGAATTTTTGGTTAGTTGTTTTGAATATGTTCTGGTTATGTTGGGTGGTTGTGATTGGTTTTGTTCTATAGAAGATAAGGTTCTATACTTGCCGGTGAAGGTTATGGTTAAGGATAGAAACCATCACAAATAAATTTTAACCCTTAAGCCTATTTGAGCAGTCGATTTTTGAAAATGTAATCTCCTTTGGTTTTGCCAGAAAAAAAGAAAAGAAGAGATTCTTTGAAATTTAGTAATGAAAAGAATATTCTTTCATTTTTCTAATTAGTTAAAAGATACTGTTTTGAATAAAGGATGAGCACTGGGCAATGTTTCCCTTATAACTGTATATCTCACATTTCCTTTTTGGGAAGTGTTAATGACACGGATTCTTTAGGGGATTCAAGGCAGCTTGCATATATAACTACGATTTTATCAAACCAAATAAATGAGTCGAAGAAACAGATGAATAAAAATTGTAATTTTAAACATAAGTTGTTTCAGATCAGGTGCTTTCCTTTTGTTCTAGTTGGTTGATATGATATTTGTTTTTTTTGTGGTGCTATTTTTCATTTAGTTTGTGCTGTATAAAACTTTTGGCAATAATAAAGTCCTTTTTGTAGTTATAAAAAGAAAATTTATCTGTGACTTCTTAAATTTGTTGGATTATTGTGACATGAGTATGAATTTTTATTGGTTGACTTGTTGATATGATATTGAGATGGATGGGTTAATTGAATATTAGCTGTGTTTGGAATTGAATTGATTGAATTTTATTACATCCGAAAAAGAGAGGAAACTTTGCCGGATTTTCTATAAAATATCTCTTTATTTTCTCTAAATTTTTTGAAAGAAAGAAATGAGAGCATTAGAGCAATTTTCATTAAAAAAGAGAGAAATGAGTTCAATTAATTATGGATATACTTGAAATTATTTAAGAAAATTTTAAGTCTTTTTAAGATCTCAAAATGACTTTGTTATCTTTGATATTGGTTGGCATACGCATACAGGCATACACATATTCATTATTATAACATTATAACATTTTATGAGAATTCAGGTTGAGTCATAGGTTAGTAACACATACTAGAATATCCTTTTTATAGATAGTACATTGGGAGGAACAGGTCCGAGTAATCTTGTTTATTGAGAACGTCTCTTTTTGGTTGTAGCTTAAGGTGAGTTTTTACTATCAAACTTGGATATTCTCTTCTTTTCGTGTTTTATGGGAGTGTATTTATTCTATGAAAGTTTGAATTATCTGAAATTTACAAAGGTTGAGGAAATATGAACGTTTGTCTCTGATTTGTGATTTTTGAGAATTTATGGTTAATGCCAATTTTCTTAAATAGGTTATGAAGATGGCTTTCATGTTGGTGATTTAAGCTATGAGCTTATGATTTTTTTTGTAATTCTTTTGAATTAACATATGTATATATGCATTTTAATTCTATCTTATTTCCAACGTTCTTTTATTTTTTTTTATGAATATCTATTGTTGGTATTTTAAACTCATATTGGCTTTTAAAGCTGAATGGTTGTTTATTTGATGAAATGATCAAGCTTGGAGAAGTGTTAGACGTCTTTATTCTAGCAACATTGTCTTCTTTATAAGGTTGGTCATGTGCGACATCCTTTACTCGGGCTATGTTTCTTTAGCATGTAAAATAATAAAGGTTTGGATGAGTTGTGGTTTTAAGAAAAAATTTCAATTCAAGTTGGGTTTGTAATTAATTAATTATATGTTCTTCAAATTTTCTTTTGATATGAATTGATGCATTTTGAAATGAACTGTCATGATCAAGTGATTTTAATTTAGTTGTGTTTCGAGTCTAGAAGGATAACCTTATGGATTTGGGTCGTGACAATCATGATGGGTATATAGAGTATTACTTGAAACTGTCTTTGGAAGACATGAACAATGATTTAAAATTAATGAAAGGTTGTGAAGAGCGTAGGGGAACTTTCATTTTCCATTATGATGAACCACTTTGATCTGCACTCTCGCTCAATACCTTTTGGGGAAGGGAAGATCCTTGGGTATTTTGCCGAAGTTGTGGAAAAGGTGAAACTTCAAGAGGGTATCCTACACAGTGCGAGCATCCTTAACCAAAAACCAGAAGATGTGAATTCAACAAAAACATTATTATCTTTGCACAAACGCTTGACAGATAACAAATTATAAAAAAGGATGTGGAACATGCAGTCCAGTATATGAAGACAAATCAGTAGATGGAGTATGAAGTGCAATAGAACCAATATGCTTAATTGGTAATAAGTTTCCATCAACTGCTAAAACTTTTTTTATTGCCAAAGTAAGTTGTTGCCTTGGAATTTTTTTATAAGTTCCTTAGAAATTTTACATGCATCGGTATGACCATCAATACTGCATATCTGATAGATAGAGATGAACAGGAGGCATAGAACAAAGTATACCAGCAAAGGAAGCAGTAGAATAATTTTTGGAAGACTCGGAGCAAGAGTTAGGCCGATGGAAACGACTACTAGAATGAAAACCACTATCCTAACCACCATATCGAAAGCCACAATCCCGACCCCAGAACAGAAACCATTATCAGTACTATCACAACACCAAAACGAAAACCACTATCATTACCATCCCAAGCACCAGAACGGAAAATACTATCATAACCATCCCAAGCACTAGAACGGAAACCATTATCATTACCACGATCCCTACCACGAGAAATTCCATGACAACAGCCTTGAGACTGATCACCCGAAGTAGTAAGAGAGAAGTGGACGGTTCAATATTTGATAAACTATGAATCTGTGTCAACCCTTGTTCTTGATGTAAAAACTTAACCCACAAATCATCAAAAGTAATCTGAACATTGTTATTAGTTAAAATAGTAATAAACCACTCATATTCGGAGGGCAAACCAACAAGTGAAAATATAATCAGATCCTTATTCGAAACAAGAGAAATAATTGTAGCAAGCGAATCAGCAAGAGATTTGAGAGTGCGGATATATACCATTATAGATAGATTACCTTTCTCCAGATATTTAAGTTGGAGTTTTATCTGTATCTCCTTGGCAGCAGACTGCAATTGAAACTGTTTTTCCAAGGCAAGCCAAAACATCATTGGAGGTGGGAATATCATGAACATCTAGGAGTATGTATTTGCTAAGCATAGCATTAATCCAGCTACAAAGACTTTGATCCGCTCAAACCCAAGTTGTGTAGGTCGGGTTAATCTGTAAACAGCCATCAACTTCAAAGAAGCGTTGAGGAGGACATGGAAATGAACCATCAACATAGCTCAATAGGTCATGGCTAATCAACATTGTAAGGAATTGAGACTTCCAAAATAATTAAGTTGTATGGTCCAATTTGAGAGAGACCAAATGGGTAATATTTGGTGCGGATAACATATGTGGAGTGTAGAAGTTGTGATGGGATAATGGGGAAGAGGATGGGGAGGATAAAATGGTAGTAGTGAGGACAGAAGTTTGGGCAGTTGGGTGCTGCTTTATGAGAGGTTGGAGATAAGGCAACAATATTAGAGGCAGAAAGTGATGAAGGAGGCAAGGAAAGAGCAGTGGCAGTCAGTAAATGATGGAGAAGAGAGTAAGTGTGGGAAAAAGTGAATGCATTAGGGCGAAGTAATGGAGGAAAATAACGGGGCTACCGTGGAACTTTTCAGGGAGTGATACAATAGTTTTTTTTAATAAATTGATCAGGACGAAGGAATTGAACTTGCAAAATGGAGAGGTGGTGTTAACAATTGAGATTATTTCCGATCAACAACTTTGTTATATATGAAGTTTATTTTTCTAATATATGTAAAAAAATTTTGAAAGAAACGAAAAAAAGAGTGTATAGAATGCAGATGTGGATCACAAAATAAAAGAAAAAATTACAACATTTTTTATTTAGACATGAAGCACCCCACGCTGATAGTTCTTTTGTATTTATGCATATTAATTAAGAGATCATTGAAAAGTTAATTACTGCTGACCTTTACAGTGGGAATAGAGGTAATTGAAGGGAATGGAACGGAACGTAATATTGAGCTGCATGACTGGCAATTTGGTTGAGAGTCCTAATTAGGTTTATGTTGAGAGTCCTAATTAGGTTTATGTTGAGAGTCGTAATTAGGTTTTCTATTATGTATCATAGTAGGTTTCCTAAATCTTATCTATTTTATATCTATCTTATCTAGTTATGTCTCTTAGTTCTATTAGGTTTGATATTCATAAGTCTATATATATGATTGTTGAATTGTATTCAGAAAATCAATAATACATAATTCTTTTCAATTCTTTTTTATAACATGGTATCAGAGTTTTAGGGTTTTTTTGTTTTTGGAAATTCCAAAGCCTTCATAGCTTCATCTGTTTTGGCCTTCATAGCCAACTATACCTCTGGTCTTTATTGCCAATTTTTTCTTCCCTCTAATCTTGCCTTCTTCTCCATCATTAACCCACCATGGCTGAAAACACCACCCTGTCCACAGAAGCTCTCAATCATCCGACTTCAAGTGATCTGCAGAATATTCAAGCAGCGTACAGGCTGAATGGGAAAAATTATCTGAAGTGGTCCCAATTTATCCGCACGTATTTGAACGAAAAGGGAAAAATAAGTCATCTTCTGGGCACAGGACTGAAGGAGGGAGATCCCAAATTTGCAGTGTGGGATGAAGCAAATTCCATGATTCTGTTTTGGTTATGGAATTCCATGACTCCTGAAATCAACGACCTACATGTTCCTATCCACAGCGAAGGAAATTTGGGATGCTGTTCGATAGACGTATTCGAAAGCTCGTGATGCGGCTCAGGTGTACGAGATCAAAGTCAATACCGCTGAAATGAAACAAGGCAGGAAAACTGTCACTGAGTATGCAATTGCACTTAAGAATCTATGGCAAGAGCTGGACCATTATCGTTGTTTCGAGACCAAATGTCCAGAAGATGCAGCAACTTTGAAGAATTTCATCGAAAAAGATCGAGTTTTTGACTTTATTGCAAGACTTAATGCTGAACTTGATCAAGTAAGGGTGCAGATAATCGGTAAAGAAGAGATACCCTCTCTGAACGAAACCATCTCTCTGATTCGGGCAGAGGAGAGTCGAAGAAGAGTGATGCTCGAACCCCAAGCTCCTGAAGGTTCTGCTATGGCGACAAAAACAGACGTGAAGACGGATGGAAAGGCAGATCTGTCTCGATCCTAGAACTTGGATAGCCGGGATACTCTCTGGTGCACTTATTGCAAGAAACCGAGACACACCAGAGAGGTGCTGGAAAATCACCGAGCAAAGAGTGAGGATACCAAGGAGGACAGCAACGTAATCTGGGACAGCAGCGAAACCAGTCCTATTTTACCATGAATCAACCAGGTTCAGACCAGGGTATGCTTAATATAGAGGAGGTAGAGAAGCTAAAGGGATTTCTGGGATCACTGAAAAAACCTAGTGGTTCATGCTCTCTTGCATTCTCAGGTAAGTTCTCATTTTCTCAAGGACTAAATGTCTCAGATGAAACTATTAGGAATGTTTGGGTTATTGACTCAAGAGCTACAGACCATGTGACTCATTCTTCACTAAATTTTAGCACTTACTCTCCATGTCCTAGCAATTGAAAAATAACAGTTGCGGATGGTTCTTTAACTAGTGTAGCTGGTCTAGGAGATATTCATATAAGTCATTCTCTTACTTTAAAAAATGTTCTTCATGTCTCAAAGTTGTCCACCAACTTAATATCCATTAAAAAACTCACAAATGATATGAATTGTGATGTACTTTTCAATCCTTCTCAATGTGTTTTTCAGGATCAGGTTTCGGGGAAGAAGATTGGACTTGCTAAGGAGAAAAACGAGCTCTACTATCTTGAAGAACCAAGCAAGTCACATATGGTCAAGAATAATTTATCTCTGTCATTTCTATCATCATCCAGTAAAGACACCATTTGGCTCTACCATTTTAGACTAGGGCATCCATTATTTGGAATCTTGAAAACTATGTTTCCTACTTTGTTTAGAGGTTTAGGTGTTGAACAATTTCATTGTGATGTATGTGAGTTTGCGAAGCACAAACGTGTACCTTCTCCAATCAGCAATAATAAAAGCTCAGTTCTGTTTTATTTGATTCACAGTGACATATGGGGACCCTCTACGGTTCCAAATGTGTCTCATTCTCATTGATTTGTCTCTTTCATTGACAATTGTACTAGGATTTCTTGGATCTTTTTTCTTAAACATAAATCAGATGTAAGCAGTGTACTCCCATACTTCCACAACATGATTCAAAACCAATTTGGGGTAAAAATCAAAAGATTCTGATCAGACAATGCAAGAGACTATTTTAATCAAGTTCTATCTCTATATTTTCAAAAGGAGGGAATCATCCATGAATCCTCTTGCGTTGATACTCCACAACAAAACGGAGTGGCAGAAAGGAAAAATGGTCACTTGCTAGCCACAATCCGAGCCTTTCTCTTTCACCATAATGTTCCAAAACACTATTGGGGGGAAGCCGTACTCACAGCTGCTTATATGATTAATCGTCTACCTTATCGGGTGCTAGGGTTTAAGTCACCAATGGAAACAATGTCCCAATTCTATCCCGACCTTCGTACAACAAATAACCTCACTCCAAGAATCTTTGGTTGCATTGCTTTTGTCCATGTTCATAGTTGAAACAGAGGAAAATTATATCCAAGGGCTCTTAAGTGTGTGTTTGTAGGTTATTCGTCCACCCAGAAAGGATACAAATGCTACCATCCACCTACACATAAATTCTTTATCTCCATTGATGTCACTTTTGAGGAAACAAAACCATACTTTAACCAGCTTTATCTTCAGGGGGAGATTTCATTCAGTGAAGATAAGGATAGAGATCTGTTTCTGCTCGATCTACTTACTCGTGAGTCAGTTGTGTCCACCAGATCAGCCCCATCTGATCTAATTCCTGCCGAACCAGCTTCAACTTACCCACCTGTATCGGCCGAATCATTCCAGTCAGTGTCAACACCCACACCCGCCCACATTGGATCCATGACAGAACATAATGACTCTATGCGATTTGTGCAGGCTTATTCAAGGAGAAGAGACTCGGATCCTAATCCCATGCAAGCCCAAGCTTCAACTCCTAATCCTGAAAATGAGGTAAATACAATTTTTGACCAATCTCAATTAACACCAGACAATGATTTCCCAATTGCTATTAAGAAAGGCACAAGAGAATGCACAAAACATCTATTGTATCCTTTGGCAAAATTCGTCTTTTTTGAGAAATTTTCACCCTCACATAGGACATTTCTAGTTAGTTTAAACTCTATTCATATTCTTGATACTTTATCTGAGGCATTATCTAATGTGAATTGGAGAAATGTCATGAGTGAAGAAATGTAGGCACAAGAGAAGAACTGGACGTGGGAAATAGTTAACTTACGACCTAAAAAGAAGGTTGTGGGCTGCAAATGAGTGTTTACCGTAAAATACAAGTCAGATGGCTCTCTTGAAAGATACAAAGCCAGACTCGTGGCGAAAGGATACACGCAGCAGACCTATGGTGTGGACTATCAAGAGACATTTGCTTCAGTGGCTAAGATAAACACGGTGAGAGTTTTGTTGTCACTGGCTGCTAATTTCAACTGATATTTGGAGCAATTTGATGTAAAAAATGCCTTTCTTCACGGCGAATTAGAAGATGAGATATACATGGACATTCCTCCGGGATATGAGCAGTAACTGAGAGGCAACAAAGTCTGCAAGCTAAGGAAGGCGCTCTACGGCCTAAAACAATCTCCACGAGCTTGGTTCGGAAGATTCACCAAAGTGATGCTAGCCACTGGATACAAGCAAAGTCAGGGAGATCATACACTCTTCGTAAAACACTCGGATGCAGGGGAAGTAACGACCCTTTTGGTGTACGTCGATGACATAATAGTCACAGGAAACGATGAGAAGGAGAAGGAAGCTCTACGAAAATGTCTTGTCAGTGAATTTGAGATAAAAGAACTTGGGAGGTTGACATACTTTCTAGGAATTGAAGTAGCTCATTCTAGAGAAGGAATTTTTATCTCACAACAGAAATATGTGACTGATCTCCTTAAGGAAACAAGAAAATCGGCATGTAAACAAATTTCCACACTGATTGAACAAAATCATAGACTTGGAAAAGTAAAAGATGATCCAACTGTGGACAAGGAGAGGTACCAGAGACTGGTTGGGAAGCTCATATACCTTGCTCACACACGGCCAGACATTACTTATGCCGTGAGTGTTGTCAGCCAATTTATGCACAGCCAGAGAGAAGTTCATCTACAAGCTGTTCATGGCATACTACATTACCTGAAGGCTAATCCAGGACAAGGGATTCTATTTAGAAGAAACATGGGGTTAAGCCTTGAGGCGTATACAGATGCTGACTATGCAGGTTCATCGGTTGATAGAAGGTCCTCGACAGGCTATTGCACTTTCCTAGGAGGCAATCTTATAATATGGAGGAGTAAGAAGCAGAATGTAGTGGCAAGATCAAGTGCTGAAACAGAGTTTAGGGCGATGGCGCAAGGAGTTTGTGAATTACTGTGGCTCAAAATAATTTTGGAAGACTTAAAAGATTAAGTGGGATGGACCTATGAGGCTATTTTGTGACAATAAGTCGGCTATCAACATTGCCCATAATCCCGTTCAGCATGACCGGACAAAGTATATCGAGGTAGATAGACATTTCATAAAAGAGAAGCTGGACAACGGATTAATCTACACAGCGTATGTCCTAATAAACAATCAACTTGCTGATGTACTTACAAAAGGACTGAACAGTGAAGCATTTCAACGACTTATATGCAAGTTGGGAATAAATGATGCATATTCACCAGCTTGAGGGGGAGTGTTGAGAGTCGTAATTATGTTTATGTTGAGTCATAAGTAGGTTTCTTATTATGTGTCATAGTAGGTTTCCTAAATCTTATCTATTTTATATCTATCTTATCTAGTTATGTCTCTTAGTTCTATTAGGTTTGATATTCATAAGTCTATACATATGACTGTTGAATTGTATTCAGAAAATCAATAATACATAATTCTTTTCAATTCTTTTTGTTAACAGATCTCATAATCCAATCACAAAAACACAAACGATGGTAATGATGAAACTCTATATTTATTCCTTTTTGTTTCATAACATGGATTTGCGTTTTCTTTTCTGCTGTTTGTTTGGTGTTTGTTACATAGTTTTGATTCTATTCTTTCAGTTTCTCTCGTTCTTCCCGTAAAATTATCTCAATAGATATTTAATTTGATGTTTGTTAGCTTGTGGTTGTTAACAAGATTATTCTTGCCCTGTTAGTAGAACACCAAAGAAGGCTAGCATTGAGGCCTTGATTTTCTCTATTGGTGTATTCCAATTTCCATGTCTAGGCCGAAATTGCCCCTTTAGATCTACTGAAAATGAAATCAAAGTTTAGATGAAAGAATTGATAGTTCAGGGTTTATAAGCTTTCTCACAACCTCTATTCACATTATATTTCTTGTGTGATTTGGCCTCATTTATTTTCTTTTTGGTATCAGGTGAGAATTAGTTGTTAAACCGTAGCCACCCAAGCTAAAACCCTTATCGGATCCAAAAATTTTCTACAATTTTTGATAGAGAAAAAGAAAAGGCTTTGATAAATAAGATGGCATCATCAACACAAGGTGTGGTATTTGTCAAGGAGATTCTGAAGTCTAAGGCCCCCATTTCAGCAGTAGCAGCAGCACATTCATTGACACTAATAAGGCGATTAAGCTCCAGCAATCAAGGTGTGGTATTTGTCAAGGAGATTCTGAAGTCTAAGGCCCCCATTTCAGCAGTAGCAGCAGCACATTCATTGACACTAATAAGGCGATTAAGCTCCAGCAATCAAGACGATGATAACTACAACAGCCAACTGCAGCAGATGCAGAATCCTCCAGATCCTATACCCAACAGACCCTTGAGAGGTGACAGACCCCACCGTCAACAACCTACCACCGACCTGTTCAACAGACCTCCACCAAATTATCATAGCAAGAGGAGGGATGATTCTCAATCTGACCAAAGTTTCCTACAACAGTGCAAGCTTGGCCTTGATAAGACTCCAATCCAACAACAACAGCAACAACAACATAAAGGGTACGAGCCACTTCAGCCCCCTGAGGATGCTGATGAGATCTTCAAGAAAATGAAGGAAACGGGTCTAATCCCCAATGCAGTGGCGATGCTTGATGGACTTTGCAAAGATGGCCTCGTCCAGGAAGCCATGAAGCTTTTCGGTTTGATGCGCGAAAAGGGTACAATTCCTGAAGTTGTTATTTACACTGCCGTTGTTGATGGCTTCTGCAAGGCTCATAAGCTCAACGATGCCAAAAGGATTTTCAAGAAAATGCAGAACAATGGCATTTCTGCTAACGCATTCAGCTACACAGTCTTGATTCAGGGCTTGTATAAATGCAACAAATTAGACGATGCTGTTGAATTTTCACTTGAAATGCTTGAGGTAGGTCATTCTCCCAATGTCAGCACTTTTGTGGGCTTGGTGGATGCCTTGTGTAGGGACAAGGGTGTGGAAGAAGCAGAGACTGCCATTAAAAGCTTAATCCAAAAGGGATTCCTTGTTAATGACAAAGCGGTTAGGGAGTTTTTGGACAAAAAGGCACTGTTTTCATCCTTGGCTTGGGAAGCAATTTTCGGGAGGAAAACCCCGCACAAACCATTTTGAGTGTTCTTTCATGTCTAGGATCATAAACATAAGCTACTGTAAGCTCCTGTTCTGCTCTTATTCTATTACCTTGTGTTCCTGGCTCATTATTTTTATAGGACAATATGAAGCAACCTTCATTTTCAACGGTACAAATTCTTGTTTTTGTTTTTTTTTCTTTGTACGTATGGGCCTATGGCTATAACGATTGCATGTGTTTGTTTCATTTATTTCACTATAAGCAGCACGTTAAACACTGATTTATCCAAACACTAAAGAGGTTATTTTTGATCGATTCATTGACGTTTGTTTAACTGGTTTTCCATTCTGTTACTTCCGAAGTTATGACAGCGCTTATGAATTACTCTTATGGATCAAATAAGAGCAATCTATGATAAATTATTAAATTCAGTTTTGTTTTAGAAATTTTGAAGCTGGGAGTTTGCTAAGATATTTTTAGATTAAACATTAGGGATTATGCTTGATAATTGGACTCACCACGGAAGGCCTAGTAGATGTCAGGGGGGGAATTATTGAAGCTTGTTTGGGTATGGCTTTCATAGCTCATGAACAGTTCAAACATCAGAAAACATTCGCTGATTAACCCTTTTGTTAACTACCACATGTAGGTTACTACTTACGATGTCCATTAAAGAATAAACAAACTTGTGAAACTCATATCAATCGATTATTTGTCCTGGATTTTTCACTTAGATTGATACTACTTTAATAGGAACTTTAAGCTACGCCTCAGAAACTTTTATTATTGTCCGCATTCTTATTGTGAGATCCTATTTTGGCCTCTGAACTTGATTATGACATTTATAGTTGTAATTAAACAGGTTACATTTTAGTACTATAATTGCCTTATAGACAATTGATTTGTTTTCAAGCTTGGTGATGTAATGTTAATGTGCTAGTAGTTGATATTTTTTGAGAATTTCAAGGTTTACCTTTATTTTAGTTGATGCATAATAAATTCTAGGATAAAATAGACATGTTCACTGCAAGCGAATGTAATTTTAGGTGTAAATGATATGAATGAGGGCAATGTAAAATGTTCTAGTGTGTAGTGTGGTTACAATGGAGGACGATGTGGTGGTGGTGGTGGTGGTGGGTAGTGTTGGTCTACAACTGTCTTTGAGTAATAGAACTAATAGAGGAGTGATGGTGCTAGACTAATCTGATAGTTGTATTTGTAGTTAAACAATGGTAGTTGAAGTTACAGAGCAGTGATAATTGATTTCATATCTTGCCAAAATTTCTATTCGGTTAATGTTAATATTGAAATCAACTTATCAAAAAAACATTGAAATCATATCTCTTGATTCTCTTGTAGCATGTAGGCTATTCATTCTACTTCTCACACAAATGGAGGACTACAAGCAGAGCGTAGCATTTAACTGTGAAGTGAATGACACGTCAACAATATTCATATAGAAACATTGACCATTTCTCAATATTCATATAGAAACCTTGGCCATTTCTCAATATTCAGAAGTAACAAAACCTCAGGCTGAGCCATCCTTGTGAATGATGTCTTTCCCATAAGAAAAAAAAACACAGATTCATCCTTGACAAAAGAAAATTAAGGGTTCCGTTATGTCATGGAATGGAAGTGATATTGCTCTAAACTTTTGGAGCCTTTCCTGAACTTCTGCTGTCAATTTATGATTCTTACCAATTCCATCAAGTTTTCATTTGGAACTATGAGTTGCAAATTGTATGAGCTGTGGAATTGGTAAGAATCATAAACTAGCAGAGTCCTACTGAATGTATAGGTCATTTAAAACTATGAGTTGCAAAATTGTATGAGCTGTGGATGTGCAAGCTCTAAACAATTCATGCTTTTGATTGCAAATGTAAGCCCTTGCATAAAGTTTCGAAACAATTTCTGGCATATTAAAGGGAAACTAATTGAATTTTCTTAAAACTAATGAACGTCAACTTTAGGCCACTTATAAAAAAAAATGAACACAACATTAGGGCGCCCTTTCTTGATTTGTTGGATTCTCTTGGGCAGCTATGCATCCAGGTGCAGAGTAGAATGAATCTACCTCATTTCCTTGGTCCAATGAGACAGAGCCAAGCTGCTGGCACCAATTATGAAATGGCAACCAACTAGTAATGCTTTGGTGACAGAAGTTGTTAATACAAATCTTGGCTGTCAGCCTGTCAGGAGTTAGCTTTCCATAGAAGGGGTATGATTGGATCTTCTCTTTTTAGTCCTGCGCTAGCTGCTTGTGCATTCATTATTCCACGTGGTCGGTCATTCTATAATGGAAGTGAGGAAAGACTAAAGTGTAGAAGATATATATCCTCTTGAAATGTTAGATGTTGGATGTCACAAGGTACCAGTAAATTAAATGCTAAGCACAACCCAATAATAGAATTTTCAATACCCTATCAGATTTTTGTGATTTGGTCGGCCCTTTTTTAATATCATTATTATTTTAATATTATGATAATTATAAAAATATTATTAATATTTTTATTATTATAATTATGATAATAATTATTATTATTATCATTATTATTATAATTATTATGATAATAAATAATAATAATTGTTATTATCAATATTATTATAATTATGATAATAATAGTAATTACTATTTATTATTATTATTCAATGGTAAAAATAGTAAAAAAACATTTTTAATCTCACATTCATGAAATAGATTCTATCCCATGAACGGAGGTAGGACAAAAAAAAGTGAGATTAAGACTAATTTAATCTCACTTTAATCTCACATGAATAATAACTCTTTTTCTAACCAAATAAAATATAACTATTTATATAAAATTAAATTAAATTAATCTAATCTCATCTTAATCCTATAAACCAATGAAAAGTTGAAACATGACAATCTTTAAAGGACAATTAAGTATTTACATATTTATGACACAACTACAATTACAACTAACTTTTTTATTTCCAACTAAAAAAAAGGTAATTTTACCTGATATCTTGATTGAAGACCCACCACTTTCATGTTAAGATAAGATGCTACCCCTGTATAAAAAGTTAGACTTCAACATAGCACGGCCCTCAATCGATATAAGTTGTGAAGCATATTTTCATCGTCACATACAAATACAATAAATAAAAAAAATAGTTAGATCAAGTCTAAAATTAATATTTTAGATTTATTTAAAATTTTATTAATAATTTTAAAATATTTATTAATAATGTTAATATATACATTAAATTCAAAAAATATTATTATTAATTAATTTTTTTAAAATTATCAATAAAGCTTAAAACGGGTATAAAGAGTAGCCAAGAATTCCTCCAAATACAAATAACATGATATATTTAATACACATCCAAATCAAGATTCAACAAGTTTACATAACAAGCTGGCAAGCTAAATGATAAAACTAAACTACGGACTAATTCTACCTATGAAGCACACCTTGACTTCTTCATTAATAAGAAAAAACTTTGATAACTTTGATAATTTACTATAAGCAAATAGGAAAAAAAAAATTGATCTACTTTTCATAATCACCTTCTTATGCCTTAAATTATTAAGCATGTGGTTTAATTGATGCTAGATTGCTAATGGAGCTTTAAATGATAAGCAACTAAAACAAACATACCTAAAAATTATGTGAAACTTAGAAGCAGCAATAAGCAGTTCATAAACTATCACAAACGAAAGCTTTAACTCTTGTTTTCCAGATCTTATCCGTGATTGAATTTTAAAGAAACAAGCAACTTAAACTAATATTAACATTACAATTATTTAAGTATTTTACAGTTCAAGGAATACATGTGAAACAAAATCCAAAAAGTGATTAAACCTCAAAAAACAAGAAGAATGAGAAAAGTTATATACAACAAGGGCTGCAACAAGTTTACACTGTGGAACTCAGCATCTAGCAACCAGTCATATTGTCTCCCATATAATCACTTCTCCAATACAAAGAACTGAGGAAATTTAGAAGATTTATCTTTTTCAGAGACCGGGAGACACCTTCCCACAAAATAATGCTCCCACCAAATCACCCCATGGCCATAACCTGAAGTCCACAACTTTCTACAGACATCATTTAAAGTTTTGGCCAATTATTTACAAACAAGGATGGCAGACACTTAAAATTTCGATATCAGCGGTGTTGATGCCAAGAAACGGTTGGTGCTGACGTGGCCTAAGTGAGGACGTGGTCTGGGAGCTGACGCGACCTTGGTGGGGACGTGGGCTAGGTGATAACGTGGCCTGGCCCTGCACAAGTAACAGAGGGAACTAAAGGCCCTCGGAAGGAGAGGAGGGGGAGACCTCCGAGGGCGCTCCGATGCTTAAGTTAGCAACGATTCAAAGAAGAAGCCGAGGGTTCAAGAGAAGCCGATGGCCTAAGTATATCAAGTATAAGTGCAGGTGTGTATGAATGCCTGGTGAGGTCCATACCTTGACCCATTTATAGGCGTCTGCTAGTAGGGTGGTCATGATAGCGGGCTTGGGCGAGAGTGCGGCTGTAGGGTAGCTGCAAGGTGGCTGTTAGTCTGCAGGGTGGCTGATAGCTTTGTAGGGTGGCTGACGACAGTAAAGCGGCTGGCGATGGTAGGGCGGCCATAGGGGAGGTCCAGTCGTAGGTTTGCTGGGTCGTCCTTTCCGGGCCTAGAGACTTCATTGGGCCAGGGAATATATGGATCGCTTGCCCGGCTTGGGGAGGTCACTGGATCTGTTGAGTCTTTTGGAGCACAAAGCTGGGTTTGGGGCTTGTTTGGGCCGGAGCCAGCTAGGCTTATATGGGCCGCTCGTTGGGCTTGAATACTTGGAGTATTCTGGGCCATATCACAGGCCCTCCACTTCCTTGAGTACGTTTGCGTGCTTAAGGAAGTACTTTGAGGGATAGACTTAAAAAGGAGCTGAGGAGCATGACTCAGTTACGGGAGCCGGACCGTTGTTCTTGGGAGGTGAAGGGCCGTCTGGAGAGCAGAATAGTTTCTATAATTTGTAGGGTCAGACCTGCTTTAACTAGCTACTCTTGAAGGTAGCGTCGTTGCCTTCGAAAGGTGAAAAGTTGCCTGGAGAAACGAAGAGTCTCCTCGAAACTGTAAGACCGTATTTAATTTGTATCGCTGTGTTTTCTGGTCTTATAAGTAGGGGTCTCTGACACCTTTGGTTTTAAGCAGAAACGAGTTCAGTTTTTGAAGAGCTTGAGAGGGAGATATCACTTTCTGGTAGTGGAAACATTGGTTTGGGTAATACCGAGGGTAATGATCTCAGAGAGAGAGGAGTCATCACTCTCTTGAGGGTTCTATGGAAGCCAAAGAGGAAGACGAGGTTACCCTGGAGGAGGATCGTGGTTCGACAACCATGGTCTTCTCCCAGATTTCAAACGAGGGTCAGGACCTCTTTCAGATTCGGAGTGGAGGCAAGGACCTCTTTCAGATTTCGAGTGGGAGCTGGGGGGGTTCCTTGTGCCGAGACCTTCTCCGTTTCAAGGAACGGAAGAAGAGGAACGGAAGAAGAGGTACACAGACAACCCCAAAGGAGTACCACGGATTCATTTAAAATCCAGGGGGCTGTGTCTCTGGATGGTGGGCTCCTCGATCCCTTGAGTATATTGGAACGGAAGAAGAATAGGGGTTGAGGAGGACACCCGGGGATTGGGGCTGCACTTGTCAGGTGAGCGCTTTCAGTCTTAGGCTCATGCCAGGAGCTTTTCAAGATTGTGCTAAGAACTTTTTAGCCTGAAGAGGGCGCAGGAGTTTGTAACCGGCACTGCTTGAGGAGCCTGGCTTTTTATCATTTTTCTTGTACTTCGAGGCCGTTAGGGCCATATTTAGCTTGTACTTCGAGGTCGTTAGTTGTAATTCTCTGAATAAAATATATTTTCTTTCAATCTTTGCTTTGCGTGATGTCCTTGCCTTTCATACTTGAGTTTATAAAACAAACTTGATTCTGGGCCCAAGGCCGAACGTTAGTAACATAGATTAGTCCCTCGGACTTTTTGGATCGTCTGGCCGAGCGATAGATAAGGCTCGGACTTTTGGAGAATCGTTGAAGAATCTCGCCGAGCGATAGACAAGGCTCGGACTTTTGGAGAACCGTTGGAGAATCATGCCGAGCGATAGACAAGGCTCGGACTTTTGGAGAATCATTGGAGAATCGTGCCGAGCGATAGACAAGACTCGGACTTTTGGAGAATCATTGGAGAATCTCACCGAGCGATAGACAAAGCTCAAACTTTTGGAGAACCGTTGGAGAATCATATCGAGCGATAGACAAGGCTCGAAATTTTGAAGAATCGTTGCAGAATCGTGCCGAGCGATAGACAAGGCTTGGACTTTTGGAGAATTGTTGGAGAATCTCGCCGAGCAATAGACAAGGCTCAAACTTTTGGAGAACCGTTGGAGAATCATGCCAAGCGATAGACAAGGCTCGGATTTTTGGAGATTCGACCGAGCGTTGACAAGGCTCAAATTTTTGGAGAAACCCTGGAGAACATGGCCGAGCGATAGACAAAGCTTGGACTTTTTGAGACTCCTTGGCCGAGCGTATGCAGAGCAGATCATACGCTCGGACCTTGGAGATCTTGGCCGTCGCTCGGCCCCGGAGATGCTTGGCCGTGCGCACTATTGCGCACTGATGCTCGACCTGTGTGCACAAGTGTGCACCAAAGTTGGGACGAGGCCGAGCGTATGAACACATGTATCAACGCTCAGACTTGAGTGTGCGCGCGATCGCTTGGCCATGCGCACTATTGCACACTGAAGCTTAGACTGCGTGTATTAGTGTGCACTAAAGTTCGGACGAGGCTCGGACTTGGCCAAGCGTATGAGCACATGTGCACACACTCGGACTTTTGGTGTGAGCACGTTCTCCTGGATGTGCGCACTGTTGCGCACTGAAGCTGGGGTTGTGTGCACTAAAGTTCGGACGAGGCTCGGACTTGGCCGAGCGTATGAGCATATGTGCATATACTCGGACTTTTGGTGTGCGCACGCTCTCCTGGCTGTGCGCACTGTTGCCCACTAATGCAGGGACTGTGTGCACTAGTGTGCACTAAAGTTTGGACGAGGCTCGGACTTGGTCGAGCGTATGAGCACATGTGCACACACTCGGACTTTTGGTGTGCGCACGCTCTCCTGGCTGTGCGCACTGTTGCTCACTGATGCAGGGACTGTGTGCACTAGTGTGCACTAAAGTTTGGACGAGGCTCGGACTTGGCCGAGCGTATGAGCACATGTGCACACACTCGGACTTTTAGTGTGCGCACGCTCTCCTGGCTGTGCACACTGTTGCGCACTGATGCAAGGACTGTGTGCACTAAAGTTTGGACGAGGCTCGGACTTGGCCGAGAGTATGAGCACATGTGCACACACTTGGACTTTTAGTGTGCGCAGGCTCTCCTGGCTGTGCGCACTGTTGTGCACTGATGCAGGGACTGTGTGCACTAGTGTGCACTAAAGTTCAGACGAGGCTCGGACTTGGCCGAGCGTATGAGCACATGTGCACACATTCAGACTTTTGGTGTACGCACTGATGCAGAGACTGTGTGCATTATGGCTCTCGGCCGTGCACACTTAGCAACCGCTCGGATAGGGGCGTGTGCACTATGGCGCTCGGCCGTGCATACTTAGTAACCGCTCGGACAGGGGCGTGTGCACTATTGCGCTCGGTCGTGCACACTTAGTAACCGTTCGGACAGAGGTGTGTGCACTATGGCACTCGGTCGTGCACACTTAGTAACCATTCGGACAGGGGCGTGTGCACTATGGCGCTCGGTCGTGCACACTTAGTAACCGTTCGGACAGGGGCGTGTGCACTATGGCGCTCGGCCGTGCACACTTAGTAACCGTTCGGACAGGGGCGTGTGCACTATAGCGCTCAGCTGTGCACACTTAGTAACCGTTCGGACAGGGGCGTGTGCACTATGGCGCTCGGCCGTGCACACTTAGCAACCGTTCGGACAGGGGCATGTGCACTATGGTGCTCGGTCGTGCACACTTAGTAACCGTTCGGACAGGGGCATGTGCATTATGGCGCTCGATCGTGCACACTTAGTAACCGTTCAGACAGGGATGTGTGCAATATGGTGCTCGGTCGTGCACACTTAGTAACCGTTGGCATGGCCGAGGGCGATGCCAAGGCCGAGACCGAGATGAGCGTTAAGCAAGGCTCAGACTTTGGAGGAGACTTGGCCGAGCGTATACAACTTAGTTCATACGCTAGGACTTTGGGCGAGGTCGAGGCTGAGGCCGGGGCTAGGCCGAGGCCGGGGCGAGGGCGAGGGCGATGCCGAGGCCGGGACGAGGGCGATGCCGAGATGAGCGTTAAGTAAGGCTTGGACTTTGGAAGAGACTTGGCCGAGCGTATACAACGCAGTTCATACGCTCGAACTTTGGGCGAGGTTGAGGCCGAGACCGAGATGAGGGCGATGCCGAGGCTAGAGTGAGGTCGAGGCCAAGGTTGTGAGCACACTTGCAAACGCTCAATCGTGTGCTCTAAACTTTAAAATGTGCAGCATGGGGTCAGACGGCTTGGCATTACAACAGATGAGTTCTTTAGATTTTTTCGCCTCTACTGTAGTGAGAGATTGTGGTTTCCCACGGACGGCACCAATTTGTTGATGCCAAGAAACGGTTGGTGCTGACGTGGCCTAAGTGAGGACGTGGCCTGGGAGCTGACGCGACCTTGGTGGGGACGTGGGCTAGGTGATAACGTGGCCTGGCACTGCACAAGTAACAGAGGGAACTAAAGGCCCTCGGAAGGAAAGGAGGGGGAGACCTCCGAGGGCACTCCGATGCTTAATTTAGCAACGATTCAAAGGAGAAGTCAAGGGCTCAAGAGAAGCTGATGGTCTAAGTATATCAAGTATAAGTGCATGTGTATATGAATACCTGGTGAGGTCCATACCTTGGCCCATTTATAGGCGTCTGCCAGTAGGGTGGTCATGATAGCGGGCTCGGGTGAGAGTGCGGCTGTAGGGTAGCTGCAGGGTGGCTGGCGACAGTAGGGCGGCTGACGACGGTAGGGTGGCCATAGGGGAGGTCCAGTCGTAGGTTTGCTAGGTCGTCCTTTACAGGCCTAGAGACTTTGTTGGGCCGGGGAATATATGGATCGCTTGCCCGGCCTAGGGAGGTCACTGGATCTGTTGAGTCTTTTGGAGCACACAGCTGGGTTTGGGGCTTGTTTGGGCCGGAACCAGCTGGGCTTATATGGGCCGTTCGTTGGGCTTGAATACTTGGAGTATTCTGGGCCTGGAGTATTCTGGGCCATATCAAGGGGCACAAACAAACACCATTAAATGATCAATTGCATGTTCCAGTTGAGTCTATTACAAGAGCAAGATCCAAGAAGATCAAAGAAGCACTTAATAGACTGATTCAAGAGATTTGAGCTGATTCTAAAATGGAGCATTCAAAGCTTGGCCCAAAGGGAGATGAAGGCATAATAAATTTAATCCAATCTATTGATGGGACTGATCTTGCTAAATTGGGCATAATTTCCTTAGTAATGGCATGGATTAATGGCTGATTATGGCTTGAGGGGCATGGAATTAGAAGGAAAAAGTGGTTGATTACTTTCTAATTTCAGACCAATTAATTGGCTGATTGACTTTCCAGTTCCATACCAATTAATTGGCTGATTGACTTGTCTATCTCAGACTTTCCAAAAGCGTATTTTTTTTTAGTTCTTTCTTTATCTACTTTCTTATTTTGTAGCCAAGTTATTTTCTTTTTTAGTAGGGTGTAGGGCTGAAAGGGTTATAAATAGCATGCACTCATTGTAATGAAGAGAATAGAATAGAAATCAGAAAAACATAGGTTTGCTTCCTCTATTGGTTCTTCAGAGAACTTATGAATTCGTGATTCAGTTATAATCATTGGGTCGAGGTTTGTTTCTTTATACCTTCGGTTCGAGATTTAGTTATAATCATTGGGTCGAGGTTTGCTACTTTATACCTTCGGTTCACATTTCATTATAAACGTTGGGTCGAGGTTTTCTATCAAAAAATATGAATTTTAGCTTTCTTGAGCAAGTATTCCAATATTGTTTGTTAAGTCTCAAAACGTGTCGGTTGAGGTTCACATCATTCGGTATCAGAGCCAGCTTCTAAAAATCAGGTTTACTTTCCTTTTATCTTTCCTTTCTTGTTCTCATCCTATCTTGTTCCATTTGTGTTAATTTTTTTTCTCGTTCTTGTTTTTGTGTTGTGCACCCAGTAAAAAAAAAAGGTGGAAAAGAAAAAACGTGAAAAAAGACAAAAAAAAGGGTGATACTGAAGCAACAAATACTATCATTCACCATACTTATCAAAGTTAATTTTTTCTTGAATTGTAACTTTTGTAGTTTTAGTTCTCTCTCAAAAATATTTTTTTTTATTCTTATCCTTTTCCTTTGATTTGTTGTTTCTATAATATTTTCTTGCCGTCGGTATTGGTTTAAATACTACAAGTTGAATTTCTTGATCAAGTTTATCAGTTTAATAAAGAACTAAAAAGGGAAAGCAACGAGTGGAAAAAGGCAAGAGAGTGTGAGAATAATATCGAGAAAAAAGAAGAAGCCAATTTAAGAGTGAAACACGAGTGTGACCGACATAATTTGAGCGTAAACACGTGAGGGAGTGTGGTGAGGAATTATTTCTAACATTTTCTCTATAGTTTTAAAAAAAATGTCTTTCAGGGGCGACACATCAAGCAAAGATGGAAGAGAGGAGTCGTCATTCGTGTTACAGGCTATGCAATAACAATTTAAATGCATGAACGTGGTGTTCAATGAGATTCAAGGTCAAATCTTTTTTAAGAGAGAGGGAATGATGAGAATCAACAAGCACCATTAAAGTATTAATTGCATGTTCCAGTTGGGCATATTACAAGAGCAAGATCCAAAAAGATCAAACAAGCACTTAATGGGTTAATTCAAGAGATTTGGGCTGATTCTAAAACGAGGCATTCGAAGCTTGGCCCAAAGGGAGATGAAGGCATAATAAATTTAATCCAAGCTATTGATGAGACTGATCTTGCTTAATTGGGCATAATTTCCTTAGCAATGGCGTGGATTAATGGCTGATTTGGCTTGAGGGGCATGGAATTAGAAGGAGAAAGTGGTTGATTACTTTATAATTTTAGACCAATTAATTGGCTGATTGACTTTCCAGTTCCATACCAATTAATTGGTTGATTGACTTGCCTATCTCAGACTTTCCTAAAGCATATTTTTTTTAGTTCTTTCTTTATCTACATTCTTATTTTGTAACCAAGTTAGTTTCCTTTTTAGTGGGGTGTAGGGCTGGTGTAGGGCTGAAAGGGTTCTAAATAACATGCACTCATTGTAATGACGAGAACAAAATAGAAATCAGAAAAACGTGAGGTTTGCTTCCTCTATTGGTTCTTCAGAGAACTTATGAACTTATCGAGGATTCTTCCTTGTGGTGTTCAAATTTTATACCTTCAGTTCGTGATTTAGTTATAATCATTAGATCAAGGTTTGTTACTTTATATCTTCGGTTCGTGATTCAGTTATAATCATTGGGTCGAGATTTGTTACTTTATACCTTCGGTTCACGTTTCATTATAAACGTTGGGTCGAGGTTTTCTATCAAAAAATCTAAATTTTAGCTTTCTAGGGCAAGTATTCCAATATTGTTTGTTGGGTCTCAAAGCGTGTCGGTTGAGGTTTGCATTATTTGGTATCAGAGCCAATTTAAGAGTGAAACACGAGTGTAAGTGACATAATTTGAGTGCAAACACGTGAGGCAGTGTGGTGAGGAATTATTTTTAACATTTCTTTATAGCTTTAAATATATATATATATATATATATATATATATATATATATATATATATATATATATATATATGTATATATACGTATATATATATGTCTTCCAGGGGCGACACATCAAGCAAAGAAGGAAGGGAGGAGTCGTCCTTCGTGTTACAGGCTATGCAACAACAATTTGAACGCGATGAACGTGGTGTTCAATGAGATTCGAGGTCGAATCCTTTTGAAGAGAGGGAGAATGATGAGAATCAACAAGCACCGTTAAAGGATCAATTGCATATTCCAGTTGGGCCTATTACTAGAGCAAGATCCAAGAAGATCAAAGAAGCACTTAATTGGCTGATTCAAGAGATTTGGGTTGTAATAAATTTAATCCAAGCTATTGATGGGGCTGATCTTGCTTAATTGGGCATAATTTCCTTAGCAATGGCGTGGATTAATGGCTGATTATGGCTTGAGGGGTGTGGAATTAGAAGGAGAAAGTGGTTGATTACTTTCTAATTTTAGACCAATTAATTAGCTGATTGACTTTCCAATTCCATACCAATTAATTGGTTATTGACTTGCCTATCTCAGACTTTCCTAAAGTGTAATTTTTTTTAGTTCTTTCTTTATCTACTTTCTTATTTTGTAATCAAGTTATTTTCCTTTTTAGTTGGGTGTAGGGTTGAAAGGGTTATAAATAGCATGCACTAATTGTAATGAAGAGAATAGAATAGAAATCAGAAAAACGTGAGGTTTGCTTCCTCTATTGGTTCTTTAGAGAACTTATGAACCTATCGAGGATTATTCCTTGTAGTGTTCAAATTTTATACCTTCGGTTCGTGATTCAGTTATAATCATTGGGTCGAGGTTTGTTACTTTATACTTTTGGTTCGTGATTCGGTTATAATAATTGGGTCGAGGTTTGTTACTTTAAACTTTCAGTTCGCGTTACATTATAAACGTTGGGTTGGGGTTTTCTATCAAAAATATGAATTTTAGCTTTCTTGGGCAAGTATTCCAATATTTTTTGTTGGGTCTCAAGAGGTTCGCATCAATCTTAAAACAAGCACTCTCATGTAAATGTAGCTGCCTTTACATAGCAAATGCACATATGACATGGCACAATCTCCACAACATGACCTAAATTGAAAATGAAGCTATTGGTGGCAGAGCCACAATATTTGATCTAAGCTATGGGATTATCTAAGTTGCATGAGGAGAAATACATGATATAAGGCAGGATTTCAAGTCACACTGGTTCAAGAATCCAATAACACCTCCCTTGTTGGGAACTCTTCCAGAAATAGTTCACTAATCACCCCAATCTTCCCAAAGTCTAGCTATGACAATGAAGAGATTAACTCCTGCAGAGATGAAGGTTATGAGAGACATAGAATGAGTTAAAAGTGTGGATTTCTTTAATTCATATAAATAATTTTGTCTGGTTTATGAGATTAGTGATACAACTTAACTGGGTTTAGCAAAGTTTTACCTAAATCTGTGTTCTTAGAAATAAAACTATTGTTTTAGAACATAAAGACATCTATTATTATATTATTGTCGTTTACTTCTTTGGTGTTGAGTCTAGTCAAACGCAAGATATTTTGCTTAAAATAATTTAGATTAGGTCAATAATGAGAAATTGTATTCATGAGGTTCAAAATATAAATGTTGTGTTTGTGAGGATTGTAAGAAAAGTTCGTGAAGTTAGAATTGGTAATTCGAGACATTGGTGTACAACTCTTTTGTAGTGATATATATGTGCTAACTAATGACGATTTGAAGGAGATCGTCGAATGCTTATCATATTTATTAGCAAGTCAAGGTAGAACATCAAAGATCAACTGAGCAATTAAATCTTGTATTAATTCTTAAGTGAAAACGAGAAAAATAAGATCATTAATTTCGTGTTATAGTTACTGTAGAATAGATTTGCTAGGATGCTATTGAACTAATAATTACCAATTAATTTGATCACTTATTCTCTCTCACTTTGTACAAACTTTTCTTGCAATAGAGCAACGAGACCGTACATTGTCAAGTAAAAAGGTTACGCAAAGCTCTAGTATTTATAATGTAAGACTAGAACACAAGATCCATTTTGCACTTTCAAGCTAGTCTTAAAATAGTACTAAAATTTAGATTTATTTCAAGTGTTTTAAGCTTCTTCAAGTCTTGAGATAAATTTCGTGGACGAAATTTTGTTAAGGGGATAAAATTATCAAACCTTTACCTTAATGTTAGGGATAATTTAGTAACTTCATTTCTTTTAAATATAAGTGATGGTTCACTTTTTTTAAACAATTAAATTAAATAAATAAATAGATTTACAACTTTAGTGTTTGATAAGATTGAATTATAGACATAAAAAAAAAAAAGCTTGTTTTACTGTGTTTAATAAAAGCAAGAAAAATCTATATTTTTTTCTTCAATCTGACATGGAATTCATGATGCAAAACAAGGTCCTTGACTGATAGTGTTTTGACAAAACTTGTGCTAACGTTAACGTGACCTTATTTTAAATCCTTCCCTAAACGTGACAGCACCTGCTATCGTTTTCTTTTTCTTCTCCTCGTTGCATGCTAGCAGCCTCCCTCTTCTCTCTTTTCACACCACCACCTGCTAATGTTACAGAAAACGAAATTTTTTTTTTCAATTTTGATATAAATCCTCACCAATTCAAGGAATTCCCTCAAATCTCTCTTAGCAGCCTCTCTCTCTCTCTCTCTCAAATTTGGGGATTTTGAAAATTTAAGGGTTTTCTTCAATCCACCATAGATTCAGGCGTATCTTTTTTGTGATCGATGCAGCAAGTCCTTGCCGCCATTTCAACCACCTACGACCACCACGGACTTCAATTTCCATCGGGTAATTTCCAATCAAACCCATACAGAAATATTTGTTGAGGTATTTAAAAATGTCAGATATGTAGATTTAATTTTTATATAATTCTATTGTATTTGAAGATATTAGGAATGTATTATCTTCTTTTTTTTTTTTTTTTTTTTTTTACTGATTTGGTTAAAAAATAATTTGCTTTATGATATTTGAAGTTTGTTTCAGTCCTAATTTACTCCTTCTGAAATCTGTTTTTGACTTGATTTAAATTCCGTATAGTAAAGCTATTTGTAATCAGTTGCTAATCTCTATGTCTCTACCTTTTATCAGTAAGTACACTTGAAACTTAGTATCATCGTATTAATGTATCAGGAACGAAAATAAGGATGTTTATTTCTATGAAGCAATGCCTAAGTATGCTCCTTGATATTATTACTTCTTGAAATTTATTTTTATTAGCTCACAGTAATATAAGTTAGTACTTGCCAAGTGCTATTTGATCTATTGTTATTTGGGTATGAAAAAGAAAAATAAATAAATACGAGAATTTTGAAGAAAAATACACCTAAAGTGGCTCTGGGCTTTGTTTATCATATATTCCTTGTTGAAATTGGTGATAAACAGCTTAACCATTAGAAATTTAGATTTTCTATTTCTAATTTGTAACCTGTAAATTTATTTGTGAGTTTGGGATTTTGGGTTTAGCCATTCAAATATTCTGTGAGTTCTTTTTGGATATGGCCAGTAGCTAAGGAATCCATCATTAGTAAAACTTACAATTTCTAAGCTATTTTAATTTATCTTTTGGTTACTTTGTTTTGTTTGCTAAAACCCTTGATTTTTGTTTGGCGCTCTGACTTTGTGTTCATTATGTTTGTATGCTCAGTCTCTTTTGTACAGTTAACAAATAAAGAGCCAAAAGAGAGCCTGACAAACTGCAAACATAAAAACAGGCCCTGGGCTGTTTTCAATTCTGTTTATCATTTCTTCAGCAAAAACCGACATGAATTCTGTTTATCTATACGTTTTGGTTCATTAGTATGGGGTTTGAAGTTGTGTTTGGGTCTGTTAACATGAGTTTTGAGGTTGATTGTTGTTATTGATCTTAGATAAATTTTAATTCTAACTTAAATCCTGGTGAAATGTGTGTGTTAATTTTGTACCTGAACATCGAATTTACCTTGCCTAAAGTCTGCTTGTTTGAAATGAGATATTACTATGCTATAAGAGATTTTGTGATTGTTGGGTCTGAAATGATTATTGATCTTGTTTCTTGACATGTTATCTGAATTTTTGGTTAGCTGTTTTTAATATGTTTTGGTTATGTTTGGTAGTTGTTTCTATTGTGATTGGTTTTGTTTTATAGAAGATAAGGTTCAATACTTGCTGGTAAAGGATAGAAACCATGACAAATAAATTTTAACCCTTGAGCCTTATCTGAGCTGTCCTTTTTGAAATTGTAATCTCCTTTGGTTTTGCCATTAAAAAAAGAGATTCTTCGTAATTTATTAACGAAAAGAATATTCTTTGATTTTTCTAATTAATTAAAAGATACTGTATTGAATAAAGGATGAGCAGTGGGCAATGTTTCCTTTATTTCTGTATATCTCACATTTCCTTTTTGGGAAGTGTTAATGACATGGATTCTTTAGGGGATCCAAGGCAGCTTGCATATAGAACTACGATTTATCAAACCAAATGAATGAGTAAAAGAGACAGAGATGAATAAAAATTGTAATTTTAAACATAAGTTGTTCCGGATATTGTGCTTTCCTTTTGTTCTAGTTGGTTGATATGATAGTTGTGTTTTTTTTTTTGTGGTGCTACTTTTCATTTAGCTTGTGCTGTGTAAAATTTTTGGAAATAATAAACTTCTTTTTGTAGTTATAAAATGAAATTTATCTGAGGCTTGTATTCTTAAATTTGTTGTATTATTGTGACATGAGCATGAATTTTTCTTGGTTGACTTGTTGATATGATCTTGAGGTGGATGGGTTAATTGAATATGAGTTGGGTTCGAAATTGAATTGGTTGAATTTTATTACATTTGAAAAAGAGAGGAAAATTTGCCGGATTTTCTGTAAAATATCTCTTTATTTTCTAATTTTTTGAAAGAAAGAAATGAGAGCATTAGAGAATTTTCATTAAAAATGAGAGAAACGAGTTCAGTGTATTATGGATATACTTGAAATTATTTAAGAAAATTTTAAATCTTTTTAAGATCTCAAAATGACTTTGTTATCTTTGATACGTGTTCGCATACACGCATAAACATATTCATTATTATAACATTTTATGAGAATTCGGATTGAGTCATAGGCTAGTAACTTATACTAGCATATCCTTTTTATAGGTAGTACTTTGGGAGGAGCAGGTCCAAGTAATCTTGCTTATTGAGAGCATCTCTTTTTGGTTGTAGCTTAAGGTGAGTTTTTACTCCCAAACTTGGATATTCTCTTCTTTTCATGTTTTATGGGAATGTGTTTATGCTATGAAAGTTTGAATTATTTGAAATTTTCAATGGTTGTGTCTCTGATTTGTGATTTTTGAGAATTTATGGTTATGTCAATTTTCTTAAATGAGTTAGAGAGGTTTTGTTTGAGTAACTGTTTGATTTTCTCTATGTTTATGTGAATAAATTCTTATGTGGTATATTGTCATATATGAATAAAATGTTTACTTTATGAAGAAAATTGAGGAAAAACTTGTTGAAATAATATATATAAGAATGGTCTTGGTACCAAAGTTGTATTAATACATAGATGTATCGTGCTTTATGAGAATACTTGGTTGGTTTATTCATAGCAGTATTTTCAGAGGCGAAGGCGTTGGGCAAAGTGTTTTACCTCAATGAGGCGAGGCGTAAGCCCCGAGGCGTTGGGGCGTAAGCCTTTTGAAACGTTGGGGCGTTTTGAATAAAATAATATTAATTAAATTATAAAAATACTAAAAAATTAAAATAATAAAAATTAATTAATTATCAATAAACTTTACTAACTTAAGACTTACGAGTGAATATTTATCAAAATATTTCAGAAACACACGTTAACATCACAAACACAATATTAAGTGGTTGTTGTTTACACACTTACAATAATATAACAAATTCACATGCATCTCATCTTTCATCAATAAATCAAAAATCACACTTCAAAAACCAAATTCTAATTTTTAAATTGACCAATCTATTCATCATAAGACATAAACACGCTCCAAATTCCATCAAATATAAAAATAACACAATGTTAAGTGTCAAATGTTTACTGATTAGTGTTTACACACTTACATTGATATAAAAAATTCACATATATAAATCTATTAAAAGTAACAAATTAGATAAAATAGATAATGCAATCATAATGATGTTATAAAATGATATTAATGAAATGTAGAATATATAATATGGAGCATATTTAATGAATTTGCTAAGTGGAAACAAAGAAGGAAAAAAATAAAAGAAATAGTAGAAAGTGAAAACAAATGAGAGGAAGAAAAAAAAAAGGCAACAGCAGAAAGGAAGGAGGGGAAAAAAAGAAAAAAAGAAAAGAAAGAAGACTTCAAAGTTCAAAGGCAGCAGCGAAAGGAGTGGAAAAGAAAAACAAAAAAAGCTTCAACGCATGAACCAGTGGGGAATCGAACCCAGGTCAAAGACATGGCAACATATGGTTTTACCAACTTTTACGTCTCGGGGCTTTTTAGCCCCGTTTCGCCCCTGGGCGTGCCCAGACTTGGTTTTTTAAAACATTGATTCATAGTATCCATATTACAAAGGATACATGGTCGGAAGGTGTTGAGATTGCTCCACCTACAACTGCAAAGATATATATATATATATATATATATATATATATATATATATATATATATATATATATATATATATCCTGACAAGAATACATTTCTTCTTTTCTCTTCTTATGCCCTATGTATCATTACAATTTGGTGACTAGTCTAGAAAAAAAAACGAATTTTTTTTGTAAGTGTTGAGATTTGTAATGGATATGAATATATGAATTGAGAGAAATTAAATTGTGATGAGTAGATAAGATGAAATTGTCAGTGATGACAAGGTATTGGTACGGGTGATAGATGACTTATTAAATGTCTTTCAAGTTGGTGATTTAAGCTATGAGCTTATGATTTTTTTGTAATTCTTTTGAATTGACATATGTATATATGCGTTTTGATTATATCTCATTTTCAGTGTTATTTGATTTCTTTTATTAATATCTATTGTTGGTATTTTAAACTTATATTGGCTTTTGAATGTGAATACTTGTTTCTTTGATAAAATGACCAGGTTTGGGTAAGTGTTAAGACGTTTTTATTCTAGCAACGATGTCTTCTTTATATAGTTGGTCATGTATGACATCCTCTACCTGGGCTATGTTTCTTTAGTAAGTAAAATAATAAAGGTTTGGATGAATTGTGGTTGTTTTAAAAATTATTTTCAGTTCAAGTTGGGTTTGTAATTAATTAATTATATTTTTCTCAAATTTTCTTTTGATATGAATTGACGTATTTTGGAAATGAACTATCTCGATAAAGTGATTTTAATTTAGTTGCGCTTCGCGTCTAGAAGAATAATCTTATGGATTTGGGTTGTGACAGTCATGATGGATTATTACTGGAAACTGTCTTTGGAAGACATGGACAGTGATTTAAAATTAATGCAAGACTGTGAAGAGCGTAATTTCCATTATGTCGAACCACGTCGATCCACACCCTGGCTCACTACCCTCTGGGGAGGGAGGAGTGGGTATTTTGCTCAAGTTGTGGAAGAGGCGGAACTTCGAGAGGGTATCCTACACAGTGCGAGCATCCTTCACCAGAAAACCACAAGATGTGAATTCAACAAGAACATTATTATCTTTGCATAGATGCTTGACAGATAACAAATTATAAAAAAAGATGTGGAACATGCGAAACAGTAGGTGAAGACAGATCAGTAGATGGAGTATGAAGTGCAGCTGCTAAAACCTTTTTATTGCCAAGTAAGCTGTTGGCTTAGAATTTTTTATTTTTTATTTTTGATAGGTGCCTTAGAAATTTTACATGCATCAGTATGACCATCAATACTACATATCTGATAGACATGGACGAGCATGAGTCATAGAACAAAGTATTCCAACATAGGAAGCAGTAGAAATTTTTTTCGAAGACTCGAGCCAGAACTAAGGTGATGGAAACGACCACTAGAATGAAAACCACTATCCTAACTACCAGATCGAAACAGTATTATACCGGCACCAGAAAGAAAACCAATATCCTTGTCATCCCAAGCACCAGAAAGAAAAATATTGTCATAACTATCTCAAGCACTTCATTAGTAATTTTAAAAAATTCGTTAGTAATTTTGGAATTTGATTAGTGACTTTGGGAACTGATTAGTGATTTTGAAAACTTGATTAGTAATTTTAGAAACTTCACTAGTAATTTTTTGAACTTCACTAGTAATTTAGAAACTTGACTAGTAGTTTTGGGAATTGATTAGTAATTTTGAAAACTTGATTAGTAATTTTGGGAACTTTACTTGTAATTTTTGGAACTTGACTAGCAATTTTGGAAACTTGATTAATTATTGATGGAAGTTTAGTAGTAATTTGGGAAATTTCATTAGTAATTTTTGGAACTTCAATAGTAATTTAGGGGACTTCACTAGTAATTTTAGAAACTTGATTAGTTATTGCAGGGGATTTGATTAGTAATTTTGGTAATTTCATTAGTAATTTTGGGAACTTCATTAGTAATTTTGGGAACTTCACCATTAATTTTGGGAACTTGATTAGTAATTTTAGGAACTTCATTAGTAATTTTGAGAAATTCATTAGTATAGTTGGAAACTTTATTATTAATTTTGGGAACTTCACTAGTAATTCTAGGAGCTTGATTAGTAATTTTGATAACTTCACTAGTAATTGTGAGAAAGTCACTTATAATTTTTAGAAACTTGATTAGTGATTTTTGGAACTCCACTAGTAATTTGGGGAACTTCACAAGTAATATTTTGAACTTCACTAATAATTGTGGAAACTTGATTAGTAATTTTGGGAACTTCATTAGTAATTTTGAGAACTTCATTAGTAAGTTTGGGAACTTCACTAGTAATTTTGAGAATTTGATTAGTAATTTTGGGAACTTCATTAGTAATTTTTTCGAAACTTCACAAGTAATTTTTGGAACTTCACTAGTAGTTTTGGGAACTTCATTAGTAATTTTTTGGAACTTCACTAGTAATTTTTGAAACTTGATTAGTAATTTTGGAAATTTAATTAGTAATTTTGTGAACTTCACTAGTAATTTTTAGAATTTTTTTAGTAATTTTGGGAGCTTCACTAATCATTTTTACTAATTTTGGGAACTTGAATAGTAATTTTTGGAACATGAATAATAATTTTGGGAGCTCGATTAGTAATTTTAAGAATTTCACTAGTAACTGTGGGAATGTCACTAGTAATTTTAAAACTTGATTAGTAACTTCGGTGACTGATTAGTAATTTGAGAAACTTGATTAGTAATTTTTGAAACTTCACTTGTAATTTCAGTAAATTCACTACTAATACTTTGAACTTCACTAGTAATTGTTGGAACTTCATTAGCAAGTTTGGGAACTTCACTAGTAATTGTTGAAACGTGATTAGTAATTTTGGAGACTTCACTAGTAGTTTTTGAACTTAACTAGTAATTTTGGGAACATTACTATTAATTTTTGGAACTTCGCCTGTAGTTTTGGGAACTTCTTTAAAACTTGATTACTAATTGTGGAACTTCACTAGTAATTTTAGTAATTTTGGGAACATTACTAATAATTTTAGGAACTTCACCCAGTAGTTTTGAGAACTTCACTTGTAATTTTTGGAACTTGATTACTAAGTGTGAGAACTTCACTAGTAATTTTGGGAACATCACTAGTAATTTTGAAAATTTCACTAGTAATTTTGGGAACTTTATTAGTAATTTTTGAAACTTCAATAGTAATTTTTGAAATTTCATTAGTAATCTTGTGAACTCCACTGGTAATTTTGGAAACTCCGCTAGTAATTTTGGGAACTTCACAAATAATTTTGAAATTTTCACTAGTAATTTTCAGAACTTGATTAATAATTTTTAGAAATTCATTAGTAATGTTGGGAACTTGATTAGTAATTTTGAGAACTTCATTAGTAATTGTTGGCACGTCACTAGTAATTTTTGGAAACTAGATTAGTTTTTCTTGGAACTTTACTAGTAGTTTGTGGAACTTCACAAGTAATTTTTTGAACTTCACTAGTAAGTTTGGGGATTTCACTAGTAGTTTTGTGAACTTCACTAAAAGTTTTGTGAGAACTTCAGTAGTAATTGTTGAAACTTGATTAGTAATTCTTGCAACTTCATTAGTAATTTTGAAAGTGAGAACTTCACTAGTAATTTCATGAACTTCACTAGTTATTTTGGAAACTTCATTAGTAATTTTTCGAAATGTTCACTAGTAATTTTGGAAACTTAATTAGTAATTGTGAGAACTTCACTAGTAATTTTTGGAACTTCATTAGTAATTTTGAGAAATTCACTAATTTTGAGAAATTCACTAGTAATTTTGTGAACATGATTAATAATTTTTAGAACTTAATTAGTAATTTCGAAAACTTGATTAGTAATTTTGGAAACTTCACTAGTAATTGCGGGAATGTCATTAGAAATTTTGAAACTTGATTTGTAACTATGGTGATTGATTAGTAATAATTTTTGGAACTTCACTAGTAATTTGGGGAAATTCAATAATAATATTTTGAATTTCACTAGTAATCGTGGAAACTTCATTAATAAGTTTGGGAACTTCACAAGCAATTGTTGACACTTGATCAATAATTTTGGGAACTTGATTAGTAATTGTTGACACTTGATCAATAATTTTGGGAACTTGATTAGTAATTTTGGGAACTCAAATAGTAGTTTTGTGATCTTGAATAGTAATTTTAGGAATTTCATTAGTAATTTTGGGAAATTCACTATTAATTTTGAGAACTTAACTAGTAATTTTGAGAACTTCACTAGTAATTTTGTGAACTCCGCTAGTAATTTTGTGAACTCCGCATGTACTTTTGTAAATTTAATTAGTAATTTTAGGAACTTCACTAGTAATTTTCGGAACTTTCTTAGTAATTTGGAAACTTGATTAGTAACTTTGGGAACTAATTAGTAATTTGGAATACTTGATTAATAATTTTAGAAACTTCATTAGTAATTTTTTGAACTTTACTAGCAATTTAGAAACTTGATTAGTAGTTTTGGGTATTGATTAGTAATTTTGAGAATTTTGTTAGTGATTTTGGGAACTTTATTATTTATTTTTGAAACTTCACTTGTAATTTTTGGAACTTCACTAGTAATTGTAGGAACTTGATTAGTAATTTTTGAAAGTTGAATAGTAATTTTGAGAACTTCCCCAGTAATTTTAAAAACTTTACCATTAATTTAGAGAACATTACTATTAATTTTTCAAACTTAACTAGTAATTTTGGGAACTTCACTTGTAATTTGGGAACATGATTAGTAATTGTGAGAACTTCACTTGTAATTTCAGGAACTTCACTAGTAATTTTTGGGACTTCATTAGTAAATTTTGAAACTCTATTAGTAATTTTGGGAACATCATTAGTAATTTTGAAAACTTCATTACTAATTTTGGGAACATTACGGTAATACTGGAAACTTGATTAGTAATTTTTTTAAACTAAATTAGTAATTTTGAGAACTTCACTAGTAATTTCATGAACTTAACTAGTAATTTTTTGGAACTTCACTAGTAACATTTTGAACTTCACTAATAATTTTTTTAACTTGATTAGTTCTTCACTAGTAATTTTTTGAAACTTCACTAGTAATTTTGGAAACTTGTGTAGTAATTTGGGGAACTTGTGTAGTAATTTGGGGAACATGATTAATAATTTTTGGAGCTTGATTAGTATTTTCGGAAACTTGATTAGTATTTTTGGGAATGTCCTTAGTAATTTTGAAACTTGATTAGCAACTTTGGTGACTAATTAGTAATTTGAGAAATTTGATTAGTAATTTTTGGAACTTCATTTGTAATTTCAAGAAATTCACTACTAATATTTTGAACTTCACTAGTAATTGTGGGAACTTGATTAGTAATTTTGGAAACATCACGAGTAATTTTGAGAATTGCACTTATAATTGTTGAAACTTGATCTGTAATTTTGGGAACTTGATTATTAATTCTTAGAGCTTGATTAGTAATTTGGAGAACTTCATAAGTAATTTTGAAATTGGGAACTTCACTAGTAATTTTGGAAACTTCACTAGTAATTTTAGGAACTAGATTAGTAATTTTGGGAATTTCACATGTAATTTCTTGAACTTTAATTGTAATTTTGAGAACTTCATTAGTAATTTTGGAAATTTTACCAGTAATTTTGAGAACTTGATTAGTAATTTTTTAAACTTCATTAGTACTTTTTGGAACTTGAATAGTAATTTTGTGAACTTGAATAGTCATTTTAGGAACTTCATTACTAATTTCGAGAATTTCATTAGTAATTTTGAGAACTTCGCTAGAAATTTTGGGAATTTAATTAGTAATTTTAGGAACTTCACTAGTAATTTTAAGAACTTTCTTAGTAATTTGGAAACTTGATTAGTAACTTTGGGAACTGATTAGTAATTTTGAGAATTTCACTAGTTGTTTTGGAAACTTCACTAGTAATTTTTTGAACTTCACTACTAATTTAGAAACTTGATTAGTAATTTTCGGAACTTTACTAGTAATTTTTTAAACTTCACTTGTAATTTTTGGATCTTCACTAGTAAGTTTGGAAACTTGATTAGTTATTTATGGAACTTTAGTAGTAATTTGAAAAATTTCATTAGTAATTTTTAGAACTTCAGTAGTTATTTAGGAAACTTCACTTGTAATTTTGAAAACTTGATTAGTTATTCTGGGAACTTTATTAGTAATTTTGGAAACTTTATTAGTAATTTTAGTAATTTCACTAGTAATTTTAGGAACTTCGTTAGTAATTTTGAGAAGTTCACTATTACTTTTAAAAATTGGATTAGTAATTTTAGAAACTTCATTAATAATTTTGGCAACATTAATAGTAAATTAGTAAAACTGGCTTTTTACCATTATAAATTAGTAAAACTAAACCGACTCTTGAACAAAATTGTGATTTTGAGTAAAACTTAAAGAATCAAGTTTAAGCAAGAAAAAATGTTATAATTGTCGCATTGTCAGTGTAAAGGTTTTTTCATACATGGGTGTGACCCACATCATGCCAACTCATAGAAGTGGCAAATTTAATTTTTCAGAAAACCCATACAAAACTAGAAAAACGCGGGATACAAAAAGGTTTACTCTCACAAGATTTACTTATTAGAGAATCACTCACAAGTATAGAAAAAAAGAGATCCTATCCTAAACAAACTAGGAAAAAGTGTCCTGCAAGGTTATGTATTATATATAGTTATCGTACTCATCTTACAAAGATATATATGTTTTGCCCCAAAAGAAAAAATCACATCAAAGAAGAAACAATATGGAAAGTTGGAAACACACAGCAAAAATTCTCCCAAGAGCCCCAATTAGAGAAAGAACACGATCATGATCAAGATATCACTTGTGAAATATGCTTTGAGCCCATGTTATCAAACAGGAAATTCAACAACAGTGACAAATGTGTGCAATCCATTTTGCATATATTTCTTGCAAAGTACATCCAAGCAAAGCTCGAAGACAGAATCGCCAACATCGAATGCCTTGGCTTGAACTGTAATCACCCATTAGACCCTCTTTCTTGCAGGTTCATCATCTCGAAATCAGTCTTCGATAAATGGTGTGACTTTCTTTGTGATTCTGCTGTTTTGGGAGTTGAAAATTGCTACTGCCCGTATTGAGATTGCTCTGTTTTGGTACTGAATGAGTGTGGTGGAGATGTGAAGAAATCCAATTGTCCTAACTGCAAGAAGAACTTCTATTTAAAGTGCAAGATTCCATGGCACGCAGGTTATCGGTGCAATGAGAGCAGAGAGCTGAGAGATAGGAACGATATTCTGTTTGGGGTTCTTATAGAACAGAACAGATGGAGGAGATGCTCTCCTCTAATTGTGGTCAAACAGTTGAGAAAACTTGGGGTTGTAGGAACATCAAATGCCAGTTTTACTTTCCTCTTTCTCTCTTCTTCTCCATAATCTTTATTTGTAATTAGTTTAATTAAAGGGTAAAGATAATTGAATCCCCAAATTTAAAAACCACTTGCAAATTGGCACTATATTTCTAGGATTGAAGAAATTTTTAAGAATTTCGGATACACAAATAATTATGGTTGCAGACGAGGAGCTTAGTTTTACTATGAATGTAGACGACCACACCACTTTGGTTCCTGTGAGGACGCAACATATTAGACTTTTGGGAAGTAGTAATCTGCTTTTTGCTCGTCTCTTTTGATATTTCAACTTAGTTTTCCAATGATAATAGGGATGATGCAAATTTAGTCACATATTATAAGTTAAGTAGTAATCTGCTTTTTGCTCGTCTCTTTTGATATTTCAACTTAGTTTTCCAATGATAATAGGGATGATACAAATTTAGTGTCACATATTATAAGTTAAAGTTTCCTGATTCAATATGTGTTAGCTATTTTAATTAAAAAAATAACAAAAATCAAATCAAATATGCATTTAATGAGAGTGTGGATTTTAGTGACAGTTCCACAATTGCGTAAATCCATTCCCACTCATGTGACTCTTTAAGTCTATACATAAGGCTTGAATGAGAGTGGTTCAAACACATTTCGACTCACACATCAACCCACTTCACTTTTATTCTCATTTTGATGTTATTTTTTTGGGCAAAGAATGGTATATTTTGTGGAGCTTTGGCTCTCGTTAAATGCAATATTGTAAGAGCTATATGACGTAGTATAGTTGGGTTGTTGTTGGAGGTGACCCGTTAGTGACTTGTTGCAACGGTTGAAAAAATAAATCCCGCAATGGCTTTAATCACCTTAAAGAGAGCGAGTGTTGCTCCTCAATCCAATGCTACATAACTTTTTCCTTATTATAAAATCTTTCTTATTTATTATTTCAAAGTAAACTATTATAATTGCACCAATAATTTTAATGGGAATCATCACTCATGGCGAATGATGAGAAAAAAGCTACCGAGAAAATTTTGTGATTTGAACAAGCCACTTCATTTCAAGTGAGTTTTCTTCAAAGAGTGGAAAACTAAGGTAATTTTTATTTCTAGTGATAAATTACCTAAATAACCAAATATGAGAAATCATGCACAATTAAGGCCTAAAAGGAGAAACTTAAAAAATAAAAATTTTAGGAAACGAATCATTTACCAAAATCAAAGTAGGGGAAACTCGAGTAAAAGGAGTATGAATCAAAATTAACCTTCTAAATAAAACCAAAATGATAAGTACTTCGTTTGTGGCAAAAGTGGGCATGTTGTTTGAAATTGCCGATTTTGGAAACAAATATCTATTCCTCATGCCAATGTTACCAATGAACCACTTGTGGTTATGATAACCGAAATAATTTGATGGAAAGTTCAGAAGGGTGGTGGGCAAATTATAGTACCTCAAGGCATATGTGCTATAAAAAACTGTTTAAAAGTTTATATTCCTTATAAATAACCCAAAATTGTTATGATTGCTGATTCTCATACCACTCAAGTTTAGGTGAAGGTGAGGTTGAGTTGAATTTCACTTATGAAAAGAAATTCACTCTAAAGGAAGTGTTACACACTACTATTATGAGAAAGAATTTTAATTTATAGTTTTCTCCTCAATAAGGTTGATTTCAAACAGATTATGAAATTTGATTGATATGTGATTATAAATCATGACATGTTTGTAGGCAATGAATATGCACGTGGCCCATTGAGGGACGTTAACTAAAAAAGGTATTGATTCTGCTAAGTAAATTGAGTTTCTAGAAAGTGTAAAAGTTAGCACACAATGTATATAAACGTAACATAAAAATATTGTTTTGAGTCTTATTTTTCATGGAGATAAATTTATTTTTAAATTTAAAAAATAGTGGGGGCAAAGAAAATGAAAATACAAATACAATGTTGGGATACTCCCATAACATTGAGAGAAGTTTAATCATCACCTGATGCAGTATTTTGAAAAAAGCCAAGAAAAAAAATGTATAAGTTGACCAAATCTTTGTATGGTCTAAGACAAGCCCCAAAACAATTACATGAAAAATTTGACATGTGCATAACAGAAATAGTTCTAAATCCAATGAGTGTGACAAATGCATATACAGTAAAAGTGCTCATGATATGCCTGTAAGAAAGCTAATTCGTTAAAATATTGGTTATTTGAAATTCCTATGTGAAAAAAAATATACCTCTAATCTTGATAAATTAAGATAACATTGTTGCTATTGGTAGAGTACGTAATCGGTATTATAATGAAAAATCAAGGAGAAAACACAATACTGTGTGATCTTATTTGAATAATGGTGTTATAACAGTTAATATTAAATTATGTTATAATCTTGTAGATTCTTTAACAAAGGTTCTAGCTAGAAAAATGTCTTGATGACATGGAGGAGGATGGAGATAAAGCCCATAGATTCAAAATACCAACTACGAGGATACCCAACCTGAGGACCAGAGATCACAAAAACTAGGTTCAATGGGAAGAAAAAAACATAAGGTGGTTTGGTGGTGAGATACACTAAATCCAGAGCATATAAGCTCTTAAACCCATTCCTGAGGTGTAAGTGCATCTATCTTGTAATGAAATGGGAGGATGGCTTTTTAAACTCTTAATGAAGATCCATAGCTCTTATGAGTGGGGTGTCATAATTACAAGAGCACCCTTGATGGATTTCACCTATGTGATCTTGGAAGTGAGGTCACTTCTTAGGAGAACTAGGCTTCTTCTCCACATGGTTCACTAAACTGGGATAAGCACATAGTCGTAACGTGTCAGCTAATAAAGCTTATGTTGATACCTGTATTGGAATGTGTGTAAAGTAATATCCTGTCTCCCTTAAGCAATCATAGTTCAAGGTCTGATCCACTATTGGTTGTGGAATAGGAATTGTTGAAATACTAAGTGAAAGTTCAATGCAGAGAACACTTTCATGATACATAATGGTCTATCTTTTCTTAATAATTTTGGTTTACTTTATTAAAATTAGTGGGAGAATTTTAGAAATTTTAATAAAAAAATCAAATCAAATCAAATATGCATTTAACGAGAGAATGAGGATTTTTAGTGAGAGTTACACAATTATGTAACTCCATTCCCACTCATCTGGCTCTCTAAGCCTATATATAAGGCTTGTATGAGAGTGTTTTAAACATATCTCAACTCACACATCAACCCATTTCACTCTTATATTGGCTTTTATTCTCATTTTGTTCTTTTATTTTTCGAGCAAAGTAAGGTATATTTTGTGGAGCTTTGGGCTCTCCTTTAAGTGCAATATTGTGAGAGCTATACAGCGTAATATAGCTAGGTTGTTGTATCATGGAGATGACAAATCAGTGACCTGTTGCACCGGTTGAAAAAGTAACTCCCGCAATGGCTTGAATAACCTTAAAGAAAGCGAGTGTTGTGCCTCAGTCTAATGTTACGTAACTCTTTCCTTATTGTAAAATCTTTCTTATTTACTATTTCAAGGTAAATTATTATAATTGTACCAACAAATTCAATATTATGGATTTGAAACAAATGTGTGATATTGCAATATTGGAGAAGTCAAGTTTGTATTGTGTGTACAATTCCTCTCAACCTTGCTAAGAAATGCAGAGAAGAGGAAAACTATTAATGGACTATTAGCTAAAAGAGCATACCCAAAATGAACACATGAATCCTTCAAGAAAGTCGTTGGTATTTTTGATAGAAAAGTATTTAATAATTTTCGATTACTTGTCAATTTTTGTATGAAAATTTCTAATTTGGGTGGACAAATTACAGGTTCAACTATCTTTATTAATATGAAATAGTTGGGTTGCCTACAATGGTTGGTGGGACTACAGACTAAAAATAACTATCATTTCTGTTAAACAAAGAGTAACGAGATGCAAAGAGAAGCTTATGTTAAATTAAAAGAAATTACAATCATTGCAGTAGTGCATTCAATACCCAATTACGCTATGAGTGTATTTAGTTTGGACAACTCTTTCCTTGAGCTCATGTTTACTGTTGTTGGATCAGGCTGTGGGTCATGCTTAGTGTGAGCACGAGCTCATAAAATCATTATCCTATATATTCTAAGGAAGAATCTCGAGCCAACAAAATCAATCGAATCACTTAGGATCCGTTAACCTAGCGTGACTTTGAATTCTTAGCATTTAAAATTCTCAATAATTAAAACTATTAAGATGTAGGATTCTCAAGAATTAAAAATTTTATTGTTTGGATATGCCTAAAAATTTAGACAATTTTCCTAAAATTTTAATTTATGTGGTTCGGATAAAAGTGAAAATATTTCATTGTGTGTAAATCTATGTGTCTAAAGTGATTTTATTTCGATGTGAGGAACATATCTACTTTTCAATCATAATAAATATTGCAACAAAGAAGAGAACAAAAAAAGAGTCGGTGACAACCAAATCATAATTAAAATAATTATGCAGTGATACAATAAGCAAATGCAAAAAAAGAGCAAAAATAAAAGAAAGTATCTTAAGATTGAGAACTAGCACATATACCATATCCATGTAAAATTCAAAATTTAAAGCACTACAACAACAATAGAATCAGACCATAATGAGAAACATCGATATACTCAATTTCATTCAGCCTAAGGGAGATGTGACCTAATGTCATACTTAAACACCTATATTTTTTTTTTCACATCTCTAAGGTTGGATGTGCCTCGATTTGATGGCGTTGATCTAGAAGGATAGATATTCAAGGCTGAACAGTTTTCCAATGACCATAATACACTAGAGGATCAAAGGCTCACCATCTCATCTTTTCACATGGATGGAACAACATCTTCTTGGTATCAATAGATGCACACAAATGGCCTTATCCATAGGTGGCAAGGGTGAAGGCATTATCTGCAAGATTTGGGCCATTATTGTACCAGGATCACAAAGGCGCATTAGGAAAACTTATTCAAATATCATTAGTTACTACCAGAATCAATTTGAGAAAATCTCTAACAAAGTTACTGGTTTTTCAGATTCTTTCTTGATTAGCTTTTTCATTTCAGGTCTCAAACCTAAATTGAAAATGAAGCTATTTGTGGCACAGCCACAATCTTTGATCCAAGATATGCGATTAGCTAAGTTGCATTAGGGGGAATACAAGGATATAAGGCAAGATTTCAAGTCACACTAGTTCAAGAATCCAATGGCACCTCCCTTGTTGAGAACTCCTCTAGAAACAGTTCATCAATCACCCCAATCTTCCCAAAGTCCAGCTATAACAATGAAGAAATTAACTCCTGTAGAGATGAAGGCTATAAGAGACATAGAATGAGTTAAAAGTGTGGATTTCATATAAATAATTTTGTTTGGTTTATGAGATTAGTGATATAACTTAATTGGGTTTAGTAGTTTTACCTAAATCTGTGTTCTTAGAAATTAAACTATTGTTTTAGAACATGATGACATCTATTATTATATTATTGTCATTTACTTCTTTGGTGTTAAGTCTAGGATATTTTGCTTAAAATAATTCGGGTTAGGTAAATAATGGGAAATTGTATTCATGAAGTTCAAAATATAAATGTTGTGCTTGTGAGGATTCTAAGAAAAGTTCCATATGTCGTGAAGTTAGAATCGGTAATTCGAGCACTAGTAATTGTTGAAACTTGATCAGTAATTTTGGGAACTTGATTATTAATTCTTAGATATTGATTAGTAATTTTGAGAACTTCATAAGTAATTTTGAAAGTGGGAATTTCACTAGTGTGATTTTTGGAACTAGATTAGTAATTTTGGGAACTTCACATGTAATTTCTTGAACTTCAATTGTAATTTTGGACAATTTTTTAGTAATTTTGGGAACTTCACCAATTGTTTAGGGAACTTGACTAGTGATTTTTGTAACTTAAATAGTAATTGTGTACTTGAATAGTCATTTTAGGAACTTCATTACTAATTTTGGGAACTTCATTAGTAAATTTGGGAACTTTACTATTAATTTTGAGAACTTCACTTATAATTTTGTGAACTCATTAGAAATTTTTGGAACTTCACTAGTACTTTTGGGAATTTAATTAGTAATTTTCGGAACTTTCCTAGTAATTTGGAAACTTGATTAGTAACTTTGCGAACTAATTAGTAATTTTGAGAACTTGATTAGCAACTTTGAAAACTTCACTAGTTATTTTGGAATTTCAGTAGTAATTTTGGAAACTTGAATATTTATTTATGGAACTTTAATAGTAATATGGGAAATTTCATTAGTAATTTTATGAATTTCACTAGTTATCTATGGGACTTCACTATTGATTTTGGAAACTTGATTAGTAATTTTGGTAATTTCACTAGTAATTTTGAGAACTTCACTAGTAATTTTGGGAACTTCACCATTAATTTTAAAATTTGGATTTGTAATTTTGGGAACTTCATTAGTAATTTTGAGAACTTCACTAGTAATTTTGAGAACTTAACAAGTAATTTTGAATGTGAGAACTTCACTAGTAATTTTAGTAGTTAGATTAGTAATTTTGGGAACTTCACATATAATTTCTTGAACTTCAATTGTAAATTTAGGAACTTCATTAGTAATTTTGAGAACTTTGCTAGTAATTTTGGGAACTTGATTGTAATTTTTGAAACTTCACTAGTAATTTTGGAAACTTGAATAGTAATTTTGTGAAATTAAATGGTAATTTTAGGAATTTCACTAGAAATTTTGATAACTTCACTAATAATTTTTGGAACTTCACTAGTACATTTGGGAATTTAATTACTAATTTTACGAACTTCATTAGTAATTTTAGGAACTTTCCTAGTAATTTGAAAACTTGATTAGTAACTTTTGGAACTGATTAATAATTTTGGAAAGTTGATTTGTAATTTTGGTAACTTGACTAGTAATTTTTTAAACTTCACTAGTAATTTTTTGAACTTCACTAGTAATTTAGAAACTTGATTAGTAGTTTTGGGAATTTATTAGTAATTTTGAGAAGTTGATTACTAATTTTGGGAACTTGATTCGTTATTATGGGAATTTCATTAGTAATTTTGGTAATTTCACTAGTAATTTTGATAACTTCACTAGTAATTTTGGGAACTTCACCTTTAATTTTAAAAACTGGATTAGTAATTTTGGAAACATTACTAGTAATTTTGAGAACTTCATTAGTAATTTTGGAAACATTACTTATAATTTTGATAACTTTACTAGTAATTTTGGAAACTTCACCATTAATTTTAGGAACTTGATTAGTAATTTTAGGAAATTCAATAGTAATTTTGGCAACATTACTAGTAATTTTGAAAACTTCACTTGTAAATTTTGAATCTTGATTAGTAATTTTCGGAACTTGACCAGTAATTTTTGTAATATGATTAGTAATTTTGGAAACAAGATTAGTAATTGTTTTTATAACTTCACTAGTAATTTGGAGACTTGATTAGTAACTTTGAGAACTAATTTGTAATTTTGGGAACTTGATTAGTAATTTTGGGAACTTTATTAGTAATTTTGGGAACTTCACTAATAATTTTCCAAATTTGATTAGTAATTTTAGCAAATTCATTAGTGATGTTAGGAACTTCATTAGTAATTTTGGGAACTTCACTAGTAATTTTGAGAATTTTATTAGTAATTTTGGGAACATTATAAGTAATTTTGGGAACTTGATTAGTAATTTTGAGAACTTCACTAGTAATTGTGGGAACTTAACTAGTAATTTGTAAACTTTATTAGAAACTTTGAGAATTGATTAGTAATTTTGGAAAATTGATTAGTAATTTTTGCGACTCCAGTAGTAATTTTGGGAACTTTGTGTGTAATTTTGGGAATTTTACTAGTAATTTTAGGAACTTGATTAGTAATTTTTGGGGCTCTAGTATTTGGTAATTCCACGAGTAATTTTGGGAACTTCACAAGTAATTTTGGGAACTCCACTAGTTATTTTGGAAACTTTACCAGTATTTTTGGAACTTCACAAGTAGTTTAGGGAACTTCACTAGTAATGGTGGGAACTTGATTTGTAATTTTGGAAACTTCACGAGTAATTTTGGAAACTTCATTAGTAAATTTGGGAACTTGATTAGTAAGTTTGCCAAATTCATTAGTAATGTTGAGAACTTTGTTTTTAATTTTGTGAATTTCACTAGTAATTCTGGGAACTTGATTAGTAATTTTTGGAACTTGAATAGTAATTTTGATAACTTCACTAGTAATTGTAGAAACTTTATTAGTAGTTTTTGAAACTTAACTAGTAATTTTGGCAACATTACTATTATTTTTTGGAACTTCACCAGTAGTTTTGGGAACTTGATTACTAATTGTGAGAACTTCACTAGTAACTGCGGGAATGTCATTAGAAATTTTGAAACTTCATTAGTAACTATGGTGATTGATCAGTAATTTGAGAAACTTGATTAGTAAATTTTGGAAAATCACTAGTAATTTTGGAAAATTCAATAATAATATTTTGAACTTCACTAGTAATTTTGAAAACTTGATTAGTAATTTTGAATACTTGATTAGTAATTTTAAGAACTTGATTAGTAATTTTTTGAACTTAATTAGTAATTTTGGAAACTTGAATAGTAGTTTTTTTTTATCTTGAATAGTAATTTGAGGAACTTCATTTGTAATTTTCGGGAATTCATTATTAATTTTGGGAACTTCACTTTTAATTTTGAGAACTTCACTAGTAATTTTAGAAACTTCACTAGAAATTTAGGGAACTTCATTAGTACTTTGGGAAATTTAATTAGTAATTTTAGGAAGTTCACTAGTAAATTTCAAAACTTTCCTAGTAATTTGGAAAATTGATTAGTAACTTTGGGAACTGATTAGTAATTTGGAATACTTGATTAATAATTTTGGGAAATTGACTATTAATTTTGGAAAATTCATTAGTAATTTTTTGAACTTCACTAGTAATTTAGAAACTTGATTAGTAGTTTTGGGAATTGATTAGTAATTTTGAGAACTTGATTAGTAATTTTGGGAACTTTACTAGTAATTTTTGAAACTTCACTAGTAATTGTAGGAACTTGATTAGTAATTTTTGAAAGTTGAATAGTAATTTTGAGAACTTTACTAGTAATTTTGAGAACTTCACCAGTAATTTAGGAAACATTATTATTAATTTTTTAAACTTCACTAGTAATTTTGGAAACTTCACTAGTAATTTTAGGGACTTCATTAGTAATTTTTTAGAACTTAACTAATAATTTTTGAAACTTCGCTAGTAATTTTTGAAACTCTATTAGTGATTTTGGGAACATCATTACTAATTTCAGGAACTTCATTAGTAATTTTGAGAACTTCACTACTAATTTTGGGAACGTCACAAGTAATTCTAGAAACCTGATTAGTAATTTTAGGAACTTGATTAATAATTTTTGAAACAAAATTAGTAATTTTGGGAACTTGACTAGTAATTTTGAGAACTTTACTAGTATTTTTGGAAACCTCACTTGTAATTTTTGGAACTTGATTTGTTATTTTGGGAAATTAATTAGTAATGTTGGGAAGTTTATTATTATTTTTGATAAATTCACTAGTAATTCTGAAACTTCATTTGTAATTTTGGAACTTGCTTTGTAATTTTTGGAACATGATTAGTAATTTCGGAAACTTGATAAGTAATTTTGAGAACTTTACTAGTAATTTTGGAAACTTCACTAGTAATTGTGAGAACTTCACTAGTAGTTTGGGGAACTTCATAAGTAATTTTGGAAACTTCATTTGTAATTTTGGGAATTTCATTAGTAAGTTTGTGAACTTCACTAGTAATTATGGGAATTTCACTAGTAATTTTGAGAAATTCACAAGTAATTTTGAGAACTTTATTAGTAAATTTAGGAAATTCATTAGTAATGTTGAGAACGTTATTATTAATTTTGGGAACTCACTAGTAATTTTGGGAACTTCATTAGTAATTTTTGGAACTTGATTATTAATTTCAAAAACTTGATTATTAATTTTAATAACTTCACTAGTAATTGTAGGAACTTTATTAGTAATTTTTGAAATATGAATAGTAATTTTGGGAACTTAATTAGTACTTTTGAGAGCTTGATTAGCAATTTTTGCAACTTGAATTTTGGGAACTTGATTAGTCATTGTGAGAACTTCACCAGTAATTTAAGAACATCACTAGTAATTTTGGGAACTTCTTGAGTAATTTTATGAACTTGACCAGTAATTTTGGGAACTTCACTAGTAATTTTGAAAACTTCACTAGTAATCTTGGAAACTTGACTAGTAATTTTGGAAGCTCCATTAGTAATTTCGGGAACTTCACTTGTAATTTGTTGACCCTCGCCCGTATTTTAATGATGACAAAACACAACTGTTATTTAACTAACATGTTTAAACTAAGTTGTATTAAGGATCAAACACATTCAACCAAGGAACAAAGTGCAAAAACTCGAACCAAATCAAGTATCAAGTGAAGACTGAAGATCTAGTATAGGTCTTAAGGTTTAGAACCAATGTAAGTCTCACTCATACATTGTATTAGCTTGTTCAATGGCTCAAACATAAAAGGTTTTTCTAAAACCATTTATTTTTAATGTTTTTAATAAAAAAACAGAAGAAAAACTGGGTTGGAAGACAACCCAGTCGACTGGGTACATATACCAGTCGACTGGTATATGGGTCAGAAGGTACCCAGTCGACTGGATGAATCAACCCAGTCGACTGGTACTTTGACCAGTAATTTCCCAGTCGACTGGATGAATCAACCCAGTCGACTGGTAAAATGGACAGAAAGTCCCCAGTCGACTGGATGATATATACCAGTCGACTGGATACCCAGAAGGTCTGAAACGTATATTTTTCAAGTGAACCCAGTCGACTGGTATCTCGACCCAGTCGACTGGTAGTTCAAAAATATGACCGTTGGACTCCAAATCTGAACGTTTTAAAGTAAATCTTTTTCAAATTAAAGTCCAAAACGGCTATATTAATTGATTGCTATATAAACCCATTCAGCAAAGCATTCAAAAACATGCAGCACATATTCAAAAAGAGTTGATCTCATATAATCAAGTTTTTATACTCTTGAAACACAAAAAGCTTTGATATAATCTTATTGAGCCATTTCTTCAAGCTTTACTTTGAAAGAGAGACATTTCTGTTGTAATAAGCTTTTATTTGTTGTCTCTCTACCTTTTACTTTACACCATCTTTGTAAAGGGATTACTTTCGATAGGAAGGGGAAACTTCCGAAAGGAAGGGGATTTTTCGGTTTAAGCAATTCCTGTAAATTGCTTGTGTACGGTTTGTGCAACACCCGGCTAAGTTGTGCGACTAAGTTTTCTTAGTGGATTACTTCAAGGAGTTCCTTGAAGAGAGTAGACGTAGAGTCGGAACGAATCCGATATTGCCGAACCACTATAACTGTGTTTGCATCCTCTTTCCTTAAACTCTTTATTTACAGCTTTCTACTTGTATTAATTATTTGTTGCTTATCAGTTTTTATAAACTTGTATAAATTCCGCAAAAGTTTTTAAAAACCCAATTCACCCCCCCCTCTTGGGTTGAAACCTCGAGCTACAATTGGTATCAGAGCCTCGTTCTCTTTATAAGGCTTAAATTCCTAGAGTTGATCCGATGGCAGCAAATAGCTACTCTGAGGGACACTCTTATACTAGACCACCATTGTTCAATGGATCAAATTATAACTACTGGAAAAATAGAATGAAAATCTTCGTCGAAGGACAAGATTACAATCTATGGAGAATTATAGAAGAGGGACCTAAAATTCCCTCAAAAGAAATAGTTATTGGAGAGACTCTTCATACAATGCCTAAACTCAAAACTGAGTTTACTGACGAGGATTGTAGAACGATGTCTCTCAATAGCAGAGCAACAAGCATGCTACATTGTGCATTAGATATTTCTGAATATAACAAAATATCTGCATGCGTTTCTGCTAAAGAAATATGGGACAAATTGCAAGTCACATATGAAGGAACAAGTGAAGTAAAAAAGTCTAAAATTTACATGCTAATTTCTGAATACGAATCTTTTAAGATGTCTCCTAACGAAACCATTTCTGAAATGCACTCACGATTTACTACTATTATAAATAGTTTAAAATTGTTTGGCAAGAATATTGAGGAAGTTGAACTAACTAGAAAAATCTTAAGATCTCTACCTCCAGAATGGAAACCAAAAAGGACAGCCATTCAAGAGGCCAAAAATCTTGACAAGCTTGATGTTGAGACGCTGCTTGGGTCATTATTGACATACGAGATGGAAGAAATGACTCCCATCGTCAATGATGATGAGAAGAAGAAGAAACAAATTGCTCTCAAAGCTTCTACGAGCAACAAAGAAAATGAATTAGAACAAGAAGCAGAGAGCAGTGAAGAGGATGGTGAAATGGCTTTAATCACCAGACGATTCCATAGGTTCTTGAAGAAAAGCAAGAAACCTTACTCAAAGGATCCCACCTCAAAAAGGGAACCACTTATGTGCTATGGCTGCAAGAAGCTAGGACATATAAAAGCTGACTGTCCGGTTTCAAGCAAACCATACAAGGGCTTCAAGAAGAAAGCTATGGTAGCAACTACCTGGAGCGATGACGAAGAAGATGAGTCATCAGACAAAGAAATTGGATACGAAGAGATTGCCAACCTCTGTTTAATGGCAATCGATGATGAAAGTGAGGTAACATCTTCTCCCTCTTCAAAAAATAATATTGTTACTAGTAGTGAAGAATTACTAGAAGTCATAAATGAAATGCATTAAGAATTAAAGAAATTTGATTCTAGAAATTCTGTTCTTAAGAAAGAAGTATCATCTCTTTCTAAGGAAATGATAGTTCTTAGAGAAGAAAAAGAAAAATTATCATCTTTACTGTATAATTCGTCTCAAGATTTTCTTAAAGATGAAAATGAGAATTTGAAAAATAAAATTTCTGAATTAAACAGCACTGTATCTAGACTTATGCTTGGTAAAGAAAAACTTGATGAAGTGCTTTCTTCCCAAAGATTAAGTGGAGGAAAATCTGGTGTAGGATATTCTCCATTGGGAAAACAAAAAACAAAAGAGAGCTTATTCATGAAAGCCTCTTGTGTAGATGGAGCTTCTACTTCGAAAGCTCCTAACCTTGTTAAAAGCACTCCCGTAATAAATCCGAGGAACTCTAGAAACTTAAATGATCATACTAAATTGAAGCATCCTAAAAATACTCATGCTTATTTGTATGCTCATTCTAGAAATGCTCATACACATCCTAGAAATAATCATCATGCTTATTCTAGGAACAATGTGTATAATCAAAGAATGCATTCTGCTCATGCTCAACCTAGGAATCACCATCATAGCTATTCTAGAAATAACTTGCATACATATGCTAGCATGTATCCTAGAATGCATCATCGTTCATTTTCTGGAAATGATATGCATTTTCATACCCCTTACCATAGAATCATGTATCCTAGGAACTATCATCCTAAGGATTATAGGAATGCACATGTAAAATTTCCTAGAAATTTCTATGACTATAATGATAGGTCTGTGCATCATCAACATGTTCATAGAGCACCATATATTGTTAAGAAAGTATGGGTCCCAAAAGGAACCGTATTTTCAAGGACTAACCCCAAAGGACCCAAGAAATTTTGGGTACCTAAAAATGCTATCGTATATCCTTGTGTGATGTAGATTTGCCTTCACACCAAGGAGAAATGTAACTATTGGTACCTTGATAGCGGTTGCTCGAAGCATATGACCGGTGATAAAAGTGTATTCAAGGAGCTAACTCTAAGAGATGGTGGACTTGTGACCATTGGAGACAATACTAAAATAAAGATCATCGGGCATGGAAAAGTCGGTAATGATTTCTCAACTTTAGATAATGTATTGCTAGTACAAGGCTTAAAGCCAAATTTACTTAGCATTAGTCAATTATGTGACAAAGGATATAAAGTCACATTTGAAACCTCTCATTGTCTAGTTATAGACATCAAGAGCAACAAGATCAAATTCATTGGCCATAGACATGAAAATGTCTATATAGTTGATTTGAAATCCTTACATTCCAATAATGAAAAATGTTTTCCTGCTTTTAGTGAAAATCAATGGCTGTGGCATAGAAGGCTTGGTCATGTAAACATGAACTTGCTAAAAACTGTTTCAAGAAAAGATTTAGTTATTGGTCTTCCTAAAATCAATTTTGAGAAAAACAAAATTTGCAATGCTTGTCAAATGGGAAAACAATCTAGGATATCTTTCAAAGCAAAAAATGTTGTCTCAACTACTAGACCTTTGGAACTTTTGCATATGGACTTATTTGGTCCAATTAGTACCATTAGTCTAGGTGGCCATCAATATGCTCTTGTTATTGTTGATGACTATTCAAGATATACCTTTGTTATTTTTATTGCTTATAAGGATGAAGCTTTCAAAGGATTTGAAAAATTTTGCAAAAAGGTACAAAATGAAAAAGGAATTTGTATTTCAAGCATAAGAAGTGATCATGGCAAAGAATTTGAAAATCAAAGCTTTTCAAAATTTTGTGATGAAAATGGAATTAATCACAACTTTTCAGCTCCTAGAACTCCTCAACAAAATGGAGTTGTTGAGAGGAAAAATAGAGTTCTAGAAGAATTTTCAAGAACAATGCTTTGTGAAAATAATTTACCAAAATATTTTTGGGCTGAAGCCGTGAATACTTCTTGCTATATTTTAAATAGAATTTTGATAAGGCCCCTGCTTGATAAAACTCCTTATGAACTATGGAAAGGGAGAAAGCCCAATATTTCCTATTTTCGTGCCTTTGGTAGTAAGTGCTTCATCTTAAATAACAATAAAACTAACTTGGGTAAATTTGATTCCAAGACCGATGAAGGGATATTTTTAGGATATTCTACTACTAGTAAGGCTTATAGAGTTTTCAATAAGAGAACTCTAGTAGTAGAAGAATCTGTGCATGTAACCATTGATGAATCTAACCCAATGAGTAGTGGAGAAGTTTCCTTTAAAGATGATACAGATTTTATTCCAAGAATGGAAACTTCTACTCCCATTGTTGACCCAAAAGTGAGTTCTTCTCAAACAAATGAAGGGATGGCAACTCCAAATTTGGACCAACCATCTTCAAGTCAACAAGAGGAAAATCTACCCAAGGATTGGAGGTATGTAAATCATCATCCAATTGATCAAGTAATTGGTGATCCTTCACAAGGGGTAAGAACTCGCTCTTCCATTAGAAATATTTGCAATTTTGTAGCTTATTTGTCTCAAGTAGAACCTAAGACATTTATAGAAGCTGAAAAAGATAATGATTGGATAATTGCAATGCAGGAAGAGATAAATCAATTTGAGAGAAACAATGTTTGGGAACTAGTTCCAAGACCTAAAGATCATTCAATTATTGGAACTAAATGGGTATATAGAAATAAAATGGATGAAAATGGTATAGTAACTAGAAATAAGGCTAGGCTAGTTGCTAAGGGATATAACCAAGAGGAAGGAATAGATTTTGATGAAACCTATGCTCCCGTAGCTAGATTAGAAGCTATTCGAATGTTATTAGCCTTTGCATGCTTTAATAAATTCAAGCTATTTCAAATGGATGTGAAAAGTGCATTTTTAAATGGCTTTATAGAAGAAGAGGTTTATGTTGAACAACCTCTTGGTTTTGAAAACCCTAGTCTTCCAAATCATGTCTACAAGCTTTCTAAGGCTTTATATGGGCTGAAGCAAGCTCCAAGGGCATGGTACGAAAGACTAAGCAAATTTTTGATTGATAATGATTTTGTAAGAGGAAGAATAGATACAACTCTCTTCACAAAAACTCACAAAAATGACACTTTGATAGTTCAAATATATGTTGATGATATTATATTTGGTGCTACTAATGAATCTATATGTCAAGAGTTTGCAAAGTGCATGCAAGGTGAATTTGAAATGAGCATGATGGGAGAACTTACCTACTTCCTTGGACTGCAAATCAAGCAATTAAAAGGAGGTATCTTCATCAATCAACAAAAGTACATCAAAGATCTACTAAAGAGGTTTGGGATGGAAAGCTCAAAGCCAATTGGGACGCCTATGAGCACAACGACCAAACTTGATCTTGATGAAGGAGGTAAAACTGTAGATTCTAAATATTATAGAAGCATGATAGGTGCTTTACTGTACTTGACTGCAAGTAGACCTGATATAATGTTCAGTGTATGCATGTGTGCTAGATTTCAATCTAATCCTAAGGAATCACATGTAGTTGCAGTAAAAAGAGTCCTTAGATATCTACAAGGGACTCAGACCATAGGATTATGGTATTCTAGAGAATCATCTTTTAAACTAGTAGGATATTCGGATGTTGATTTTGCTGGATGTAGGTTAGATAGAAAAAGCACAAGTGGAACATGCCAATTCTTAGGTGCTATGTTAACTTCTTGGTTCTCCAAGAAACAGAATTCAGTTGCACTATCAACCGCTGAGGCGGAATATGTAGCAGCTGGCAGTTGTTGTGCCCAAGTACTATGGATGAAACAACAACTAGAAGACTATGGCATGAGTCTAAAAAATATTCCTATATTTTGTGATAATACTAGTGCCATCAACCTAACCAAAAATCCTATTCAGCACTCTAGAACCAAGCATATAGAGATTAGACATCATTTCTTAAGAGACCATGCTCAAAAAGGTGATATAAGATTAGAATTTATACCTTCAGAAGATCAAATAGCTGATATTCTTACAAAACCCTTAAGTGAAGCTAGTTTTTGCAAAATAAGAAAGTTGATGGGATTGCTTGATTTTGATAAATTGAATGTTTGATTGCATCTCATTTCATCATTTGCAAGTTTGACATTGAGTGATAGAGTATTAATCCATGTTTAATTATTCCCTTCACTCAAAAAAATGTCATAGATAAACAAATTCGTGCTAAAAATTCAAGACTGGAAATTTTTCTAATGGTCCAGTCGACTGGTAAATGTGCTCCAGTCGACTGGTAAGTCACTGCCTGATTGTCCAGTCGACTGGTAATTTTAACCCAGTCGACTGGTAACTCTCTGCCAAAAATTCCAGACGACTGGTAAGTCTTCTCCAGTCGTCTATAAAATCAAATAATGCTTGGAGCCAAATTTTTCATTTTTTTTTGAACCTCCAGTCAACTGGTAACGATAGCCCAGTAGACTGGTATCTCACTGTCAGTTGATCCAGTCGATTGGTACGTTTACCCAGTCGAATGGTAAGAGAAATTGTTCATCTTTTCAAAAGGGCCCAGTCGACTGGTAAGTTTACCCAGTCGACTGGTATCGCGATTCTATAAAAGGGACTGTTCATTTTCGCCCTCCTTACGCCATTTTCAAAGAGCCCAAGCTTTCTCTCTCTAGAAAAATTCATCTTTTTGATCTAAAAACCATCCAAATCCCTTCGAAACACACCGATCTACTCATTCCTAAAGAGATTTTTAACTTTCTACGGTTAAAATCTCTCATTTTTACCAAATTTCCTTTTTCCAAAATCTTCAAATTTCTCGAAAATGAGTGACAAAATCCGTATAAAACTCACAACAAGTGGACCTAATGCGCCCAAAAAGCCTAGGTCTTCAAAACCTTCGGCTTCGGAATCAAAAGGGAAGGGAGTAGCAGGGTCATCCAGCAAGGAGCCCAGAACAGAGTTGGGGCAGGCTCTGTTTTTCAGCCCAGCTGCTCATAAAAGGTATAACTCTATAATCCGTCACAAGAAAATCATGACGGGTAGAGTCGTTGATTTCGACTCCATTCGTCATGGTAATTTCGATATTCTACCAGCCTTTGAGGCAATAAATCTGACCCCACTGGTCAGTATTCATGAAAAATATTACCCGCGACTGATTCACCAGTTCTATGCGAACTTGGTGAAACCCAGTCCTCTGGCTCTGAGATTCAGAACCAGAGTTAGCGGTGTGGAGTTTGAGGTCAACACTGACCTCTTGATGAGCATTCTGAGAATCCCTATAAGGGGGGTTCAATGGAGTCTGGATGGATGGCCAGACAACTTTGAAGTTGAGGAGGCCTGTCGGATAGTCAGGGGCGACCCTAACTATGTGTACAGACCCACTACATTTCACACTTGTAGTGACTTGCCCCTCGACTCAAAAATGTTTCAATTGATTGTCAGTTGGACCATCCACCTGAGACTCGGGAGTCGAGGGTATCTATCTAAAATAGATACGGTATTGATTTGGTGCCTAAAATCTGGGCACCACTTCAATATATATCCTCTGCTGCTCGCCAACATGATAAACGGCGAAGCAAACGACTCCGGGTGTCTTCCTTATGGGATGCTCATTACACTCATCCTCCAGCACTTCCGGGTACCTTTGCCTGCCTCCGAGGCTCAGGATATCGGATTGACGGATATCATCAACATCTCATCTCTAAAGAAGATGGGATGTACTCTACGTGAAGGGTTTCTCTATCCTAAGGCCGGAAAGCGCCTAAGGATTCGAGAGGATGCGAGTGACAGTGATGAGGATGCTGATACGGCTGCTGAGATGGAGACAGATACCCGAGCACCTCCCATTGGTGACTCGAGTACTGGTCAGACTGGATATGGTGACATCCTACGAGCTATCACGAGTCTTCAGATGACGATGGAGTCCGGTTTTCAGTCCATGCAGACCGATTATCAGAGGCTGAGCTCCTCCATAGACCACCTACGGGATGACTTCGAGTTACATCGAGAGCACACCGAGGGTTCCCTAGCTGAGATTAGGGAACTTCTTCGTGACAGCTCGGACTCTCCCGCACCATGAGTCTCTCAGTTCTTAGCACTTTTCCAGCTTTTGTCACATAGCACGGACATCTCATGTTTGTTTTTCTTAGCTATGGCTCTATGAGGCCCTACTTATATTGACTTTTTCTCTATGATGATGTAATACTATTAACCATATTTATTGCATTTATTTACGCTATTTGTGATATGTTAGAACTGTTTTAAATATCTGTTTAATCACTAAATTTGATATAAAATGCTTATATGCTTGAAAAACTTCCGGTTCTTCCCGGGAAGGCTTCTGAAATTCAAATGAAGCCACATCTTTGCGTACATATTTGTATTCTTATAACCTATTTGACTGTATTGGCTAATTAGCTTATTTTTTATGTTATGCCCCCCTTTGGTTGCTGTTGTCAAAACGGGGGAGAAAAATGAGAAAAACGAGAAAATCTAAGTAAAACGCAACCAATGCATAGATTTAGGGGGAGCATTGCTCCATATCTGTGTAAAAATGTTTATTGATTGGTTGAGTTTAATTTTAGATTGGTTGAAAGAAATATAAACTGTGTTTGCTTGTTTACAGGGTGGTTTTACTCGAAAAACAGAGGAGACTCTGTCCAATTTTTTGTAAAATCCTAACACTTAGTTTTTAAAACTGTTTTTACATTATTAGTTTTGTCATCATCAAAAAGGGGGAGATTGTTGACCCTCGCCCGTATTTTAATGATGACAAAACACAACTGTTATTTAACTAACATGTTTAAACTAAGTTGTATTAAGGATCAAACACATTCAACCAAGGAACAAAGTGCAAAAACTCGAACCAAATCAAGTATCAAGTGAACTGAAGATCTAGTATAGGTCTTAAGGTTTAGAACCAATGTAAGTCTCACTCATACATTGTATTAGCTTGTTCAATGGCTCAAACATAAAAGGTTTTTCTAAAACCATTTATTTTTAATGTTTTAAATAAAAAAACAGAAGAAAAACTGGGTTGGAAGACAACCCAGTCGACTGGGTACATATACCAGTCGACTGGTATATAGGTCAGAAGGTACCCAGTCGACTGGATGAATCAACCCAGTCGACTGGTACTTTGACCAGTAATTTCCCAGTCGACTGGATGAATCAACCCAGTCGACTGGTAAAATGGACAGAAAGTCCCCAGTCGACTGGATGATATATACCAGTCGACTGGATACCCAGAAGGTCTGAAACGTATATTTTTCAAGTGAACCCAGTCGACTGGTATCTCGACCCAGTCGACTGGTAGTTCAAAAATATGACCGTTGGACTCCAAATCTGAACGTTTTAAAGTAAATCTTTTTCAAATTAAAGTCCAAAACGGCTATATTAATTGATTGCTATATAAACCCATTCAGCAAAGCATTCAAAAACATGCAGCACATATTCAAAAAGAGTTGATCTCATATAATCAAGTTTTTATACTCTTGAAACACAAAAAGCTTTGATATAATCTTATTGAGCCATTTCTTCAAGCTTTACTTTGAAAGAGAGACATTTCTGTTGTAATAAGCTTTTATTTGTTGTCTCTCTACCTTTTACTTTACACCATCTTTGTAAAGGGATTACTTCCGAGAGGAAGGGGAAACTTCCGAAAGGAAGGGGATTTTTCGGTTTAAGCAATTCCTGTAAATTGCTTGTGTACGGTTTGTGCAACACCCGGCTAAGTTGTGCGACTAAGTTTTCTTAGTGGATTACTTCGAGGAGTTCCTTGAAGAGAGTGGACGTAGGGTCGGAACGAATCCGATATTGCCGAACCACTATAACTGTGTTTGCATCCTCTTTCCTTAAACTCTTTATTTACAGCTTTCTACTTGTATTAATTATTTGTTGCTTATCAGTTTTTATAAACTTGTATAAATTCCGCAAAAGTTTTTAAAAACCCAATTCACCCCCCCCTCTTGGGTTGAAACCTCGAGCTACATAATTTTTAGAACTTCACAAGTAATTTTGGGTACTTCACTAGTAATTATGGAAACTTTACTAGTAATTTTAGAAACTTTATCAGTACTTTTGGAAACTTCACTAGTAATTTTGAGCTTGATTAGTTATTTTTGGAAATTCATTAGTAATGTTGGGAACTTTATTATTAATTTTGTTAACTTCACACGTAATTATGGAACTTGATTAGTAATTTTTGGAACATGATTAGTAATTTAGGAAACCTGATTTGTAATTTTGAGAGCTTCACTAGTAATTATGGGAACGTCACAAGTAATTTTTGGAAACTAGATTAGTTTTTCTTGAAATTTCACTAGTAATTTGGGGAACTTCACTAGTAGTTTTTGGAACTTCACTAGTAATTTTATAAACTTCACTAGTAATTTTATGAACTTCACTAGTAATTGCGGGAACTTCGCTAGTAATCGTTGACTAGTATATTTACCTCAATCGACTAGTATCCCACTGCCTATTATACCAGTCGACTAGTACTACAAGACATTGTTTGGAGCCAAAATTTAAAATTTTGGTAGCCTACCCAATCGACTAGTATGGTTCACCCAGTCGATTGGTATGTCTCTGTCAGTTTACCCAGCATCAACCATTTCAATAGTCGGGGCTATCTTTCTAAGATAGATATGGTATTGATCTGGTGTCTCAAAACATGACACCATTTCAATATCTACCCGCTACTGCTCGCCAACATGATTAACAGCGAAGCGAGTGACTCCGGGTGCCTCCCATATAGGATACTCATCACCCTAATCCTTTAGCATTTTCCAGTCCCCCTACCCACCTCAGAAGCTCAGGACATCGGCCCCAAGAACATCATCAATGTCTCTTCTCTGAAGAAGATGTGGTGCACAGTTTGAGAAGGGATGATCTACTCTAAGACCGGGAGGAACATTAGGATTGGAGAGGATAACAGCAACGAGGAGGACGAGAAGGTTCCTGGTGATGTAGCTCCCCCCATTGTAATGGACACTGACGCACGAGCACCTAGTCCACAGCACAGTGGCTCTAGTGCTGGTCAGGCTAGATTCGATGACATACTTCAGGCTATGGTGAGCCTCAAGATGTCCATCCAGTCCGGGTTCCAAAGCTTGAGCTCTTCTATCGATCACATGCGTCATGACCTCCGCACACTCTGAGACGATTTTGAGTTACACCGGAAGCACACAGAGGGCTCTTTAGCTGAGCTTCAGAATCTTCTTCGAGACGGCTCTTATTCCCCCACTCGCTGAGCTTTTTGTTTTTATCTTATTGTTATGTACATATATAGCTCCATGGATACTTAGCACGGACATCCTTTTTATTCACATAGATTCATATGCTTGTACTCGATATTCAGACAACTTCTAAAGCTTACGATGTAAGGATGTTTGTATATAGATACTTATTTTTCAGTTATTTAGCTTTTGGCTCGTAACATGCTTTACTTATTATTTATATGGTTGCTTAGTTTGAGCACTTTTTGCTCACCTATATTCTTTAACTGCTTATACTAGTGTGAAAATTTCTGATTCTCCCGGGAAGTCTTCCCAATTCCGAATCATGCCTAGTTTTTGCATACAAGTTTTTTTTTTGCCTTATCTTCATGGCTATGGTGTCTATTTTGCTTATTTTTCGAATTTACAGCCCCTTATATGCTGTTATCAAAATGGGGGAAAAAATGAGAAAAATCAATGTATAAGAGAAAACTTTATGTAAACTTAGAATAAAGCATATATTTAGGGGGAGCATTGCTCTGAACATGTTGAAAAATGTAATACTATCTTTCATTGATTGGTTTGGTTGATATAATTTTATTTAAACTGCGTTTGAATGCTGAACATGTTGGTTTTAATCCGAAAAATAGAGGAGTCTCTGCCCAATTTTTTTTAAAGACCAACACTTAGTTTTTAAAACTGTTTTTTTTTTTCTCTATTTAGTTTTGTAATCATCAAAAAGGAGGAGATTATTGACCCATATTTGATTTTAATAATGACAAAACACTACTCTAATTGCATTAACAGTTTTATCTAAGTGTTTAAGCGGTAAAAGCATTCAACATGGAAACAAGATGCAAGAACTCAACATGATTCTTACTCCAAAACAAGACAGAAGATCTAGAATAGGCATTAAGGTAATTGACACAATTGTAAACCTCTTATGTTCAATTACATATCTTGATTTGTGGCTCAGTTTACAAAAGACTTTGACAAAATTAAAAATACAAAAAGTTTCTAAGTCAAAAACTGTTTTTCAAAAAGAAAACTGGGTTGAAGGACAACCCAGTCGATTGGGATATGAGACAGAAAGTTCCTAGTCGACTGGTAACTTCACCCTGACCTAGTCGACTGGTCCTCTGACTCAGTCGACTGGTACACTCCTTTGGCTTAAAAAGTGAAAATTCTTCACTTGACTCAGCCGACTGGTACAAGGACTCAATCGACTAGTAATTCAAAAATATGACTATTTGAGACGGGAAACTTGAGCATTTAATGCCCCAAACCTACCAAGTCTGTGTCAAATAGCCATATCGATTCAAGGTTATATAAACCCACTTCAATTAGCATTTAAAACAAGAAGAGAACACATTCAATTCATAAGATAGCTCATTAATTCTCAAAAGCTTTGAAAAATTTATTGTTGAGCCATTTTTCAAGCTTGTACTTGAAAGAGATATATTGTTCATTTGTAAAAGCACTTATTGTTGTCTCTCTACCATTTACTTTACAACAAATTTCATTTATTGTAAAGGAAAAAAGTTGGTATAACTTTTAGAGTGTTTAGGATTAAACACTTCATTGTAGCTTCCGTGAGGAAGAGATCGATTGTAAGGTTTATACAACACCCGTAAAGTTGTACGACGAAAGTTTTAGTGAATTACTTCAAGGAGGTTCCTTGAAAAGAATAGACGTAGGGTCTGAAGGAATCCGATATTGTCAAACTACTATAAACGGAGTTTGCATTTTTCTCTTCCTTAAACTCTTTTTCTTTCAAGCATATTACTTGTTTGTGTGTTTTGCACATTTAACTGTTTAAAAACTTGCAAAGTAATTAGCAAAAGTTTTTAAAACCCAATTCACCCCCCTCTTGAGTTTGAACCTCGGTTTACAAAGGTAAAGTGGTTTGGTGGAGGTGCATAAGAAAGTAGAACCAACATTATTAATATCAAGCAATTGTCCATTACTAACCAAAATTTTGGTTTTTCCAAAATAAGGTGTAAGGTTAGTAAGTATAACACACTAAATAGTCATGTGAGCGGAAACAGTCATATCAGGGTACCACTGAGCGACATTAGATTTTAGTAGGTCATGAGAGACAACAAAATGTTTGAACCGATGAGGACAAGTTAAGGCAAGGTGACAGGTGGTTTGACAAATTTGACACGATGTGGAAGATGCGCCAGAATGCAGTCCCAATAAACCTTCACGACTATAAGGGGAAATACCAACAAATCGATTAAATATAGGAGAAACGTGAGAGGACTGATTAGTACCTGAACTATGTTGGGAAGAAGCACCACGACCAGTATTGCGGCCATGTCCCCGACCACGATCTCAATAACCGGAATTACCCATACCACGACTACTAGAAGTGCCAGAGGTGGTGGTGGTGGAGAAGGTTGTAGGAGGGTCAAAAAGCTGAGAAGGGGCCTGAAAATGCTTCAGGACTTGTTCCGGGGGAAGCAACTTAGTGCGGAGACTGTCAAAGGTAAGAGCAATATTGGTGTTGGTGACCATGGTGATGAAGCTTTCATACTCAGTATACAAACCTGCTAAGGCATAGGAGATGAGGTCTTTACTGGAGAGAGGTGAATTGATGGCAGCAAGAGCATCATCTATGACTTTGAGGTTCTAAAGATATTGTTCCATAGATTTGCTAGCTTTAGTATGCTGATGAAACTTCAGGCGAAAAATCATTTACATTAGAATGATCAAGGTAACGCTGTTCCAAGGCCAGCCAGACATCCTGAGAAGTACGAAGATCATGGACGTCTTGGAGTATATCTGAATTAAGGGTTGCATTAATCCAAGAGTGAAGGCATTGATCCGTATGGAGCCAGGGTGAGAAAGTGAGGTTAAAGGTTGTGGTTTCATCACTAGAATAATAATACTGGGTAGGAATAGGGAAAGTACCATCAGCGTATCCAATCAGGTTGTAACTTATAAGGATTGAGAGAAATTGAGAGCGCCAAAGAATATAATAAGAATTATCGAGTTTAATATTAACCAGGTGGGTGATACTAGGAGCGGAGAACTAAGGGAGATTAGCGAAAAGTGGATGAGTTAGGTAATTAATGAAGAAGAGTGAGGAACCAAGTGAAGGACCGATGAAGGGAGAGGTAATTGGAATAGTGTTTTCCATGATTTTGGATTTAGAAGGAGAGAAACAAGTGTTTAGGGTTTTTGTATCTTACTTCTCTGGTACCATAAAAGAGATTTGTTGACCCATATTTTATTTTAATAATGACAAAACACTACTTAAATTGCACTAATAGTTTTATCGAAGTATTTAAGCAGTAAAAGCATTCAGTTTAAAAACAAGATGCAAGAACTCAACATGTTTAGACACTAAAAGAAGACAAAAGACCTAGAATAGGCATTAAGGTAATTGAATCACTTTGTAAATCTCTAAATTCAATTACTTAGCTTGATCTATGGCTCAATTTACAAAAGAGTTTGAACAAATTAAAATACAAAAAGTTTTTAAGTCAAAAATTGTTTTGAAACATCAAAACTAGACTGAAGGACAACCTAGTCGACTGGGTCTATATACCAGTCAACTGGAAAATGGGATAGTAAGTTCCTAGTCGACTGGTGCTAAGGACCCAGTCGACTAGCCCTATGACCCAGTCGACTGGTACTTTCCCTAAGCCTAAAAGTGAACATATTTAACTTGACCCAATCGACTGGTACAAGGACCCAATCGACTGGTAATTCAAAAATATGACTGTTTGAGATGCGAAACTTTAGTATTTAATGCCCCAAACTTATCAAGTCAGTGTCAGACGGCCACATTAACTCAATGCTATATAAATCCACTTCAATGAGCATTTAAACAAGGAAGATAGCACATTCAATTCATCATATAGCTCATCAATTCTCAAAAGCTTTGAAAAATTCATTGTGAATCATTCTTCAAGCTTATTCTTGAAATAGAAATATTATTCAGTTGTAAAAAGCATTCATTGCTATTTCTCTACTATTTACTTTACAGTTCATACAATTTATTGTAAAGGAAAAAGAGTTGGTGTAACTCTTAGAGTGTTTAGGATTAAACACTTCGTTGTAACTTCCGTGAGAGATTATTGTAAGGTTTTTGCAACTCTCGTGAAGTTGGTTGACTAACGATTAGTGGATTACTTCAAGGAGGTTCCTTGAAGAGAGTGGACATAGGGTCAAAGAGATTCTGATATTGCCAAACCACTATAAATGGAGTTTGCATATTCTTTTCCTTGACTCCTTTATTTATAATCATATTATTAGATTGTGTGCTCTGCTTATCAAACTGTTTTAAAAACTTGCAAGTTAATTAGCAAAAAGTTTTTAAAACCCAATTCACCCCCCTTTTGGGTTTGAACCTCGGTTTACAATTTGTATCAGAGCTTCGAACTCAATTTCAAGCTTAAAATCCTTAAGTTGATCTGATGGCATCTAATAGCTACACTGAAGGACATTCTTATACTAAGCCTCTTTTGTTCAATGGCTCCAACTATAACTATTGGAAAAATATAATGAAAATCTTTGTCGAATGACAAGATTACAATCTATGAAGAGTCATTGAAGAAAGATCTAGAATTCCTACAAAGGAAATAATCATCGGAGATATCAATCATACAATACCTAAACTCAAAACAGAGTTTAATGAAGAGGATTGTAGAATGATATCTCTGAATAGTAGAGCAACTAGCATGTTACATTCCGCTTTAGATATCGCTGAATACAATAAAATTTCATTGCATGTATTTCAGCTAAAGAAATTTGGGATAAATTACAAGTCATATGAAGGCACTAACGAAGTGAAAAAATAAAAAACTTTATATGCTAGTGTCTGAATATGAATCTTTCAAAATGTCTCCCAATGAAACTATCTCTTAAATGCACTCACGTTTTACTACCATTGTTAATGGTTTAAAGCTTCTTGGTAGGAACATTGAGGGCTTTGAACTAACGAGAAGAGGATTGTAGAATGATATCTCTAAATAGTAGAGCAACTAGCATGTTACATTCCGCTTTAGATATCGCTGAATACAATAAAATTTCATTGCATGTATTTCAGCTAAAGAAATTTGGGATAAATTACAAGTCATATGAAGGCACTAACGAAGTGAAAAAATAAAAAACTTTATATGCTAGTGTCTGAATATGAATCTTTCAAAATGTCTCCCAATGAAACTATCTCTTAAATGCACTCACGTTTTACTACCATTGTTAATGGTTTAAAGCTTCTTGGTAGGAACATTGAGGGCTTTGAACTAACGAGGAATGTCTTAAGGTCTTTTCCATCCACTTGGAAAGCAAAGAAGACGGCCATAACAAAAGCTAAAGATCTCGACAAACTTGATGTCGAAACACTCTTCGGATCACTATTGACATATGAGATGGAGGAAATGAATCTCGTTGTCAATGATGATGAGAAGAAGAAAAAGATGATTGCTCTCAAAGCCTCTATAAGCAACAAAGAAAAATAGAATGAAGAAGAGGATAAGAGCAGCGAAGAAGGTGGTGAGATGGCATTAATCACCAAAAGGTTTCACAAGTTCTTGAAAAAAAACAAAAAAAAACCTTACACAAGGATTCCACTTCAAAAAGGGAACCTCTTGTGTGATTCAGTTGCAAGAAGCTCGGTCACATCAAGGCCGACTGCCCAAACAATGATCAAACCATATAAAAGCTTCAAAAAGAAATCCATGATTGCAACCGCATGGAGTGATGATGAAGAGGAAGAAACTTCGAACAATGAAGTTGGATACAAGGAGATTGCCAACCTATGCTTGATGGAAATCGACGATGAGAATGAGGTATCACTTTCTTCCCCTTCTAATAATAATAACATTGTTAGTACTAATGAAGAATTAATTGAGGATATAAATGAAATGCATGAAGAATTGAAGAAATTTGATTCTAGGAATGTGGTCCTCAAGAAGGAAGTCTCATTTCTTTCTAAAGATATGAAAGGCTTAATGGAAGAAAAAGAAAAACTATCTTTCATGCTTTATAACTCTTCATAAGATTTTCTAAAAAATGAAAATGATATTTTAAAGAAGAAAATAATGGGATTAAATAGCACTATATCTAGACTTATGCTTGGAAAACAAAAGCTAGATGAAGTGATATCTTGCTAAAGGATAAGTGGAGGAAAATCCAGCTTGGGTTATTCTCCATTAGGCAAGCAAAAGTCAAAAGAGACTTTGTTCATGAAAGCAACATGTATGAATGAAGCCTCCACTTCCAAAGCCACTAGCAAGATTAAAATCACTCATTCAATATATGCTAGTAGGTATAAGAATGTAAATTCAAATCATAATGCATATACTAGATATAAGCATCATAGAAATACTCATACATATATGTATGCTCACTCAAGAAATGCAAATGCTAGGAATGATCATTCAAGAAATGCATATAATAGAAATATACATCCTAGGAGTAACCATCATGTATATCCTAGAGATAATATGTGTATTCATAATTTTCATACTAGAAGTGCATAACCCAGAAATTACCATCATACATTTCCTAGAGATAACATGCGAGTTCATAATGTTCATAATTTTCATAATAGAAACATGTATCCTAGAAATGCTTATCTAAAGAACAATAGACATACATATTTAAGAAATCCTAGAAACTTCAATAACTATTATCTTAGGATCATGCATCATCAACATGTCTACAATTATAAAGCACCTTATAATATTAAGAAAGTGTGGGTCCCTAAAGGAACTGTATTTTCTAGGACTAACCCCAAAGGACTCAATAAATTTTGGGTACCTAAAAGTGCAATTGTATATCTTTGTGTAATGTAGATATGTCTCTACATCAAGGAAAAAGGTAACTATTGGTACCTTGATAGTGGATGCTCAAAGCACATGATCGGTGATCAAAGCATGCTCAAAGAACTAACTCTAAGGGATGGCAGACACGTCACCATTGGAGACAATACAAAGATAAAGATCATCGTGTATGACAAAGTTGGTAATGATTTCCCAACTATTGATCATATTTTATATCTGCAAGGCCTTAAACCAAATTTACTTAGTATTAGTCAATTATGTGACATAGGTAACAAAGTCATATTTGAAACCTCTCATTGTCTAGTTATAGATACCAAAAGTAACAAGATCAAGTTTGTTGGCCATAGACACGAAAATGTCTATATAGTTGATTTAAAATATTTTCATTTGGAAAATGAAAAATGTTTTCCCTTTTTTAGTGAAAACCTATGGCTATGGATTTACTTAAAATTATTTCAAGAAAATATTTAGTCGTTGAACTACTAAAAATCAAATTTGAAAAAGACAAGGTGTGTGATGCTTGTCAAATGGGAAAACAAACAAGAATTTATTTTAAATAAAAAAATATAATCTCAACCTCTAAACCATTGAAACTTTTGCATATGGATTTGTTTGGTCCAATAAGTACCATTAGTCTAAGTGGCCGTCAATATGCTCTTGTTATTGTCGATGATTATTCAAAATATACCTTTGTTATTTTTAATGCTTATAAGGATGAAGCATATAAAGGATGAAGCATATGAAGGATTTGTGAACTTTTGCAAGAAGGTTCAAAATGAAAAGGATATTTATATTTCAAGCATTAGAAGTGATCATGGAAAAGAATTTGAAAACCAAATCTTTTCAAAATTTTGTGATGAAAGTGGAATTGATCACAATTTTTCAACACCTAAAATTCCTTAACAAAATGGAGTTGTTGAGAGGAAAAATAGAGTTCTAGAAAAATTTACTAGAACAATGCTTTGTGAAAACAGTTTGCCAAAATACTTTTGGGCAGAAGCCATAAACACTTCTTGCTATGTTTTAAATAGAGTATTAATTAGGCTTATGCTTAACAAAACTCCATATGAACTATGGAAAGGTAGAAAACCTAGTATCTCTTATTTTCGTGCTTTTGGTTACAAATGTTTCATCCTAAAGAACAATAAAACTAATTTAGGTAAATTTGACTCCAAGACTGATGAAGGGATATTCTTAGGATATTCAACCTCTAGTAAAGCTTATAGAGTCTTTAACAAAAGGACTCTAGTGGTTGAAGAATCTGTACATGTTGCCTTTGATGAGTCTAACCCAATTAGTAGTAGAGTAGTATCTTTTAATGATGATGCAAATTTCATTTCAAGAATGGAAACACCTACTTCCATTATTGACCCGAAGGAGAGCCAACCTCAAACAAGTTAAAAGATAGATGCTCTCAATCTTGATCAACCATCTACAAGTCAACAAGAGGATAGTCTTCCCAAAGATTGGAGGTACACATTATCATTCAATCGATCAAGTGATTGGTGATCCTTCACAAGAGGTAAGAACTCGATCCTTTATAAGAAATATTTACAATTGTGTAGCCTATTTATCTCAAGTGGAACCTAAGACTTTTGTAGAAGTCGAAAAAGATGTTGATTGGATAAATGTTATGCAAGAAGAATTAAATCAATTTAAAAGGAACAAATTATGGAATCTAGTTCTTAGACCAAAGAATCACACAATAATAGGAACCTAATGGGTATATGGAAATAAAATGAAGTAGCTAGGAAAAAGGTTAGACTAGTTGCTAAAGGATATAATCAAGAAGAAGGAATAGATTTTGATGAGACCTATGCTCTCGTAGCTAGATTAGAAGTCATTCGTATGTTATTGGCCTTTGCATGCTTCAATAAATTTAAGTTATTTCAAATAGATGTAAAAAGTGCCTTTTTAAATGGTTTTATAAAAGAAGAGGTGTATGTTGAGCAACCTCTTGGATTTGAAAATCCTAGTTTTCCAAACCATGTCTATAAGCTTTCTAAAACTCTCTATAGGTTGAAGCAAGCTCCAAAAGCATGGTATGAAAGGCTAAGTAAGTTTTTTTTTCTTGAATATGGTTTTACAAGAGGAAAAATAGACACAACTCTCTTCACAAAAATGACACACTATAAGTCCAAATATATGTTGATGATATTATTATTGTGAGTTTTAAATTACTCGCAAGCGCACGAGTCGTCTGCAATATAGTGTATGCAAGTGCAAGGTCGAATCCACAGGGAATTGTGTTGTGAAAATATATTTTTATCTAAACTAAGTCTATTTTAACCTAGTTCCAAATTTGTAATTGTATGTTGCAAACAAAATAAACTAAACTAAATTGATTTAAAAACTCATGATAAAAACACTAAGGTTTCTGAATCAATCCCACCAAAGTAAAGCATTTATTTTCATGTTCTATAAAAATAATCTATCAAAACATTCCATGAATCCAACTTTAAACAAATCACAACAAATATCCCAATTAAACCAAACAATCTAATGTATCCGCTTTTAACAAATCACAAAGGATATCCAATTTAATCAAAAATGATATGATGTATCCATTAGATGAAACACACGGAATATCCAATAGAACAATTTAAAAGCTATCAGTCATAAGAATTTACTCAAAAAATTGACTAGAACATTTATACTAAAAAAAAATCAGAATTGTATAAACAAATATGAAAATCTTATGCCAAACAACGACGAAGCTTCATCTTCAACTTTAGTTGAAGATTTTAGCCACTCATAATCATGAAACTAAAGTTCACAATAACAGTGCTAAACATTAAACTAACAAAAACAATAAATTAAAACTGACTATGCATGGGAGAAATTCCACTTGCTGTTGGGCGGCGCTTCCCCTCGTGGTAACAAAGCCTTCGGGATCCACCAGAATGCTAGCAAACGTCCACCGGATTGCACCCCGAATGATGAAGGGAGATGGGGCTTTTATAGGGGACTTCCCGGAGTACAACATGTTTCAAATTCGATGTGGGATACTATCTGAGTGCGATCGATCGCAGTCTGGTGCGCTCGAGTGCATACTGGCGCACTACAAAGCATTTTTAACCGATGTGGGATGTACGAGTGCGCACTTGCGATCGATCGCAAGTCTGGTGCGATCGAGCGCACTAGACATCTTCAGCTTGACCCTTGTCTACTAAAACTGCCATAACTTTCTCTAGAAAAATCATTTTTACAAGCCGTAAAATCTCTCAGAAAATAGATTTTCGGATCTTTCCAAGCATATATGGTTCATCTCCTGGTTCTTCCTGAATCAATACAGTAAAATCCACAAAAATGACTGATCTGTTCAGGCAATTCTGGCAATTTTAGTAAAACTCCTTTCCCAGTGCTTGTAAACCTGAAAAACAACGAAAACAACTCAAAGTAACAAATTTCTACGCTAACAAATGTAAATTAAGTGGCCAAAATATACAATATTTTTCACTCATCAATTATATTTGGTGCTACTAATGAATCTATGTGTCAAGAGTTTGCTAAATGTATGCAAGGTGAATTTGAAATGAACATGATGGGAGAGCTTACCTACTTTCTTGGACTTCAAATCAAACAATTGAAAGAAGGCATCTTCATCAATCAATCAAAGTACACTAAGGACCTATTAAAAAGGTTTGGGATGGAAAGCTCAAATTCAATTGACACTCCTATGAGCACTTCTACAAAACTTGACCTAGATGATAAAGGTAAGTGTGTAGATACTAAAACTTACAGAAGCATGATAAGAGCTTTACTTTATCTAACTACAAGTAGACCTGATATAATGTTCAGTGTATGCACGTGTGCTAGATTTCAAGCTAATCCTAAGGAATCACATGTAATTGCCGTAAAAAGAATCCTAAGATATTTACAAGGAACTCAAAACCTAAGGTTATGGTATTCTAGAAAATCAACTTTTGAGCTTGTGGAATATTCGGATGCTAATTTTGTAGATGAAACAACAATTAAAAGACTATAGCATGAACTTTAAAGATATACCAATTCATTTTGATAACACTAGTGCTATCAACTTGACCAAAAACCTTATTCAACATTCTAGAACCAAACACATAGAAATTAGACATCACTTCATAAGAGACCATGCTCAAAAAGGTGATATTAGATTAGAATTCATCCCTTCAAAGGACCAAATTGCTGACATTCTTACTAAGCCCTTGAATGAAGATACCTTTAGCAAAATTAGACTATTAATGGGCTTAACAAATTATGAAAATATGTGTGTTTGATTGCATCTACATTTCATCATTTGCATATTTGACATCTAGTGAATGAGTATTAACTCCCATTTAATATATCTTTCACTCAAGATGACATAAATAAATCATTTCTTACCAAAATTCCAAGTTGGAGCTCAAAATTTTATGTTTTGTGAAAGACCCAGTCAACTAGTATCTTGATCCAGTTGACTGGTATCTCTCGTCAAGTTACCCAGTCAACTAGTTAAGTCAGTCCAGTCAACTGGTAACTAACTGCTCATTTCACCAGTTAACTAGTACAAGGACACAGTTGACTGGCATCACACGAGAAGTTTAGAGCCAAAAAATTTGAAATTTCTTCTGATGAACCCAGTCGACTAATAGGGTCAATACAGTAAACTGGTATCTCACTGACCAATTTCTCAATCGACTGGTACTACAAGAAAATACTTGGAGCCAAAAATTTAAAATTCTCCTAGATAACCCAGTCAACTAGTAGGGCACATCCAATCAACTGGTGTCTTACTGTCAGTTTACCCAGTCAACTGGTATCCTGACCCAGTCGATTGGTATATCAAAATATCTCTAAATTATGAAGGACCCAATCGACTGGTACCCTAATCCAGTCGATTGGTATCGCGGTTCTATAAATAATTGCTTCATTTTTTCAGAAATTTTTCGCCATTTCTGACAAACCCTAGTTTTCTCTCTCTAAAAATCTTTGATTCGAGACCAAAATCCCTTAAGATAAACTCCATAGAACCTTTAATCTTCTCTCAAATCACCTCCTTTTCAACTTGTTATGGTTGGAACCTCATCATTTTCCCAAAACTTCTCTCCAAACGATTTTTTCAAAATGTCTGTGAGAATTCGGGTAAAAACCACGGTTGTCGGACCTTACGCACCCACAAGGCCTCGTTCAAAGAAGTCCTCGGCACCGAACACCAAGAGAAAAGGGTTGGCTGGTTCCTCGAGCAAGCAGGCGATGACCGAGCTCGATGAGTCCCTCTTTTGGAACCTTGCCGCTAATAGAAGGTACTCTATCATTCACCATAAGAAAATCATGATGGGTAGATTTGTCAATTTCGATTCTATCTGCCATGCAAATTTTGACATTTTTCCCTCTTTTGAGGTGATTCACCTAACCCCCTTGTAAACATCCACCAAAAATACTACCCTCGCCTCATTCATCAATTATATGCTAACCTGGTCAAACCTAGCCCATTAGCTCTTCGATTTAAGACCAGGGTTATGGACATAGAATTTAAAGTAAATACCAACCTTTTGGTCAACCTACTAAGAATCCCCGTGGGAGGGGTCCAGTGGAGTCTGGATGGATGGCTAGACAATTTTGACTATAAGGAAGCATATCAAATTGTTAGGGGCGAGATTATTGTAAGGTTTGTACAACACCTGTAAAGTTGCTTGACTAACGATTAGTGGATTACTTCAAGGAGATTCCTTGAAGAGAATGGACGTAGGGTCGGAGAGATTTCGATATTGTCGAACCACTATAAACGGAGTTTGCATATTCTTTTCCTTAACTCCTTTATTTACAAGCATAATTTTTGATTGTGTGTTTTGCTTATCAAACTATTTTAAAAACTTTCAAGTTAAATAGCAAAAAAATTTTAAAGCCCAATTCACCCCCTCTTGGGTTTGAACCTTGGTTTACAAGATTGAAATAGAAATTTAGGGTTTGTATATTCTGACTGCTTAATATTGCAGTATTAGAAACTCATATTTATATGGTGTTTACAGAATAGTGTCCTAATAGGACTAGGGTGTATTAGAGTGTTATAATAGGACTAAGGTTTCCTATTTACAATAGACTAGAAATTCCTAATATTATTTATATTAGGAGTATATACATTTATACATTTACAGCACCCAATCTCCAAAATCGAAGGACAAGTAGAATGTTATTGTTAGACTCTACCAAATACCTCAACACAAACCTCAATGGTAGATCAGGGTTTTCAACTTTATAAAGTTGCATTTTGATCTCAGCTTTATAACCCTCTACCTTGATTGCTCTGAAAGCTTGCTTAGCAACAAAAACTTGGAGGATATTTAAATTCAAATTTATCATTATGACAATCAATCTTATCATAAACCTAATTTCCATTTAAATTCTCAAATAGTGAAGATCGTGGTCTAATCTTTATGCAAAAGGTAAAAATATCCATTAAGAAAGATAAGCATCCTAAACGTAATCATCACCACTACATGTGCACGGTCTTCGGCTCCTGGAATCTATAAGGCAATTGAAAGACACTTACCCACTAACATATAGATACACGTTTCCTTAGAGGAAGGGCCTGAAATCACTAACGTATTTGCCTTTTGCCAAAAAAAAAAAACGCAATTCCTGAAAATGGATTCAAGAAAGAAATCTGGATATATGAAACCTTCTAGTGGTTTCACAAAAATAAACCAATCCTGAATTGATCCCCAATGGTATTGCTCATAAGCCTCGGAAAGCTCCATGTGCCAAAGTTTTCTCCCCAACACACTAAAGAAATTCCTTACCCTGTGCTTCCATTTTGGAGAGACATCATGAGCCATGGAAATCCACATGATCTCTTACAAGCAAAATCTTCTATAAAAACATTCTTCCATGACATGAAATGCCCACTAAAAGATGTAATAAATTCAAGCATTAATTGTGGCAATTAATAAGTGGAGGTAGATGTAATAAATTCAAGCATTAATTGTGGCAATTAAGTGGAGGTAGATGTAATAAATTCAAGCATTAATTGTGGAAATTAAATGGAGGTGGATGTGCTCCACTAAGCATTAATTGTGGCCAAATTAATTCAATTATTCTTAGTGCATTTCTCCTATAAATAGGATAACCATAGAGCATATTAAGGGTTAGCAAGTTAGCAAGTTAGAGTGTTAGAGAAAAAACATAAGGTGTATGCTTAAGGAATGTTGGTTCATATTCTCAATGGTTGTATTGAGAGTATAAGGTATATGTAACCAACCTATATATGGTCCATGTTTAACCCTTTGGCTATCCATTGATTGTGGTAACAAGCGTATGGAATACGGACGGACGTTCTTGATGGAAGAACATGTATAAATACAGGTTTGGTCCGTAGACTCGGTACTTCTCATTTTCTTTCATACACCATCAAATTGAAGAGAGTTCTGAGAGTCTAGAAGAACCAATATCGAGAGAATAGCAGATTGTGTAAGTGAAAAGCTTCAATGGCTGGAGGTATGTTTACGGTCTTTATAATTCCGCATTTAATCTATATGCTATTTAAGTTGTTTAGCATGTTTAGATTTTATTTAAGTTCTAACATTTGGTATCAGAGTATTGTTTGCCTCTGCCTTGAAGTATTAAGCAATCTGTAATACTTTCGATTTATACCCGAAAAATAATTTGGTTTCAAAGTTTGTTTTTCGAGTATTTTTTGGTGGAAAATAATATTAGAAATCATTAAGAAATTTGATTTCTAGTATTTCTGAGTTTTAAAATCTTGGAAGTCAATTTTATGGATTTTCACTATGTTGCATATGATTTGTAATTATTTGCAAAAATAAAGTTTATGAACCCTTATAGGTATTTATTTTATTTATGTGCTTAAAATTATGTGTTATGTATGTATAACTTTTTTGGGTTATGCATGCAATTTAAGTTTAAATAGTTTTAGTGCATAAATAATTTAATGCTGGGCATGTATTTTTAATTTTGTGATTATTTTGCTCAAATTAAGATTACGCATATATACTATTTATGTTAGTTCTATATATGCAATTTCAGTAAATGCTCATTTTTAGCATGCTTTTGTTTTTCAATTCATGCTTTTAGAATGAGTTTATTTTATGCAATGAATTAAATTAATTGCATAATATTATGTTTAATTATGCAATTTATGTTTTGTTTATGAGAACTTTATTTACATATGATAACATATTATTAAGTTTAGATATTGTTAGATTATGTAAACTTAGGTTATTCTCATAAAACTTAATTTGTGCATAACACATTAAGGTTCATAATACATTACTATGAACAATTAAGTTAAAAATTATGAATAATTCATAAACAATTTATAGTTGGCATAAGACAGCATGATCTAGAACAATGCTCTGTCTAAGGATTCTGGTTTTTAATGAGGCTTTGTCCCGACCAATTATCTTGGGAGCACTCTTAGTGATTGCCTATTATGTTACTGCGTAATTGCTTTTAGGCATTAAGTAGAGCCTAAAATATAGTAAATATAAATGTCTAGTGAACCATATAATTTTAAAATATTTAAAGAGTAGCCACAGCATCTTTAATTATATAAAATTATATATTAAGTGGATTAGGATCACATAATGGACATTAATTGTAATTAATTATATGAATATAATGATTTTACCCCACAGAGATTTTATTGTGTTTATATAATTAATTAGGATAATATATTAAAATTAGTTTTTCTTAATTTACCCATAGGAGTTAAGAAGAATTAATTTAATAGTTTTATCATAAAGTTTAAAGATAGAAAAACATCAAACTGTAATCATAATATGCATTATGAATTTAGTAAAAATAGTTTGATAAAATTTATCATAAAGTATAAAAAATCTTATTGAATTAAAAATTTAGCCCACAGATAATTTTTAATGAAATTAGATTCAATTTCAGCGTGTTTTTACATTGGTAAAACATGCAATTTAGAAAATTAGACCTCAAATCTTGACATAAGCTTTTGGACTTTATGCAGTTACTCAACCCACTAGCTTCTCTGATATCCGTTGTGACATACCCGAACTTAGAGGAGATAACTATAAGGTATGGAAGGAGAGAATTCTTCTCCATCTAGGGTGGATGGACATAGATTATGTTATTAGGAAGGACGAACCACCGGCAATCGTCGATAACAGCACTCCAGCTGTTGTCACGCTATATGAGCGATGGGAGCGATCCAATCGGCTCAGTGTGATGTTTATCAAAACTAAGATAACTGCTGGTATACGTGGTTCTATCGACCAGCATGAGAAAGTCTGCAATTTGTTGAAAGTCATTGACGATCAATTTGTCACTTCAGAAAAGGCATTGGCAAGCACCCTGATAATGAGATTATCATCCTTCTGACTCACCAGCGTAAAAGGTGTGCGCGAGCACATAATGCAAATGCGTGACATTGTGGCTCAACTTAAGAAACTCGAGGTTGATATGTCAGAGTCCTTCCTGTTGCACTACATTCTGAACACCTTTCCAACTAAGTACAGGCCTTTCAAAATCTCGTATAACACACATAAAGACAAATGGTCAATCAATGAATTAATGACCATGTGTGTTCAAGAAGAAGAGAGGCTTACTGGGTGAGAGTGCAATGCTGGCTACTACCCGTGGGAAGGACATATTAGAACCAACCTCGTTTGTTTGTTATGAATCTAATATTAACGGTGACTCCTCTATGTTATGGCACCGGAGATTATGACATATCTCCATAGAAAGAATTGAAAGATTAGTGAATGAAGGGGTACTTAGTACTCTAGATTATACTGTTTTTGAGACTTGTGTGGAATGCATTAAGGGAAAGCAGACCAACAAGTCCAAGAAAGGTGCTAATAGGAGTTCGGACATATTAGAAATCATTCATACTGATATATGTTGTCCAGACATGGACGCACATGGTCAGAAATATTTCATCACTTTTATCGATGATTACTCACGATATATGTATATCTATTTGCTTCATAATAAGAATGAAGCATTGGATGCCTTCTAAGTCTTTACGGCTGAAGTTGAGAACCAATGCGAAAAGCAAATACAAATTTTAAGATCCGATAGAGGTGGAGAATATTATGGCAGATACACAGAAAGTGGACAAGCACCTGGTCTTTTTGCCAAGTTTCTTCAAGAACATGGGATTGTTGCCCAATACACTATGCCTGGTTCCCCGGACCAGAATGGTGTTGCAGAAAGAAGAAACCGAACATTGATGGACATGGTGCGGAGTATGCTTAGCAACTCCAACCTTCCTACATCCTTGTGGACTGAAGCACTAAAGATGGCTGCGTATATATTAAACCGGATTCCAACCAAGGTTGTTACCAAGACACCATTTGAATTATGGAAAGGTCGGAAACTGAGTTTGCGACATATGCGCGTTTGGGGATGTCCGTCTGAGGTGAGGATTTATAACCCACAAGAGAAGAAACTAGATCCGAGGACCATTAGTGGGTATTTCGTTGGATATGCCGAAAGTTCCAAGGGTTGCAGGTTTTATTGTCCAACTCATACTACTAGGATTGTGGAATCAAAAAACGCTAAGTTTCTAGAGAATGACATGATCAGTGGGAAGGATCGGTTCAAGAACTTAGTTCCTGCATATGATCATACAGAACCTGCACATGATCATACAAAATCTCAACCTTCATCAAATGATAGATTGGTTATAGTTCATAACATGCCTCAAGTACAAACTCATGTTGACCAATCAATCATTGAGGTTCCACAAGCTGCTGACAACATTCTAATAGATCAAGTAGTTCAGGAAATACCACAAGTTCCTGAACAACTAGTTGAACCACAAGCTCCCCTGGGAGATATTGGTACAACATTAAGAAAATTTACTAGAGTAAGGAGATCAGCAATTCCTAGTGATTACATTATGTATCTATAAGAATCTGACTATAATCACAGGCCATAAGTTGCAAAGGGTCAACCATGTGGCACGATGCCATGAAGGAAGAGATGAATTCCATGAAAAGCAACGAAGTCTGGGATCTTGTAGAGTTGCCTAATTGGGCGAAGGCCATTGGTTGCAAATGGGTCTTTAAAACCAAGATAGATTCATTAGGCAACATTGAGAGATACAAAGCGAGACTCATTGCTAAGGGATTTACTCAAAAAGAAGGAATCGATTACACGGAGACTTTCTCTCCTGTATCTAAGAAAGATTCTCTTCGTATTATTTTGGCATTAGTTGCTCATTTTGACCTTGAGATGCAACAAATGGATGTGAAAACCGCATTTCTTAATGGAGATCTAGAGGAGGAGGTTTATATGAAACAACCTGAAGGTTTCTCCTCTAATGATGGTGAGCATTTGGTTTGCAAGCTTAGGAAATCTATATATGGTTTAAAACAAGCCTCCCGTCAATGGTATTTTAAATTCCATTTCTTCATTCGGTTTTGTTGAAAATCCCATGGATCAATGTATATACCAGAAGGTCAGTGAGAGTAAAATTTGTTTTCTTGTTTTATATGTGGATGATATTTTACTTGCAACCAATGAAAAGGGCTTGTTACATGAGGTGAAACAATTTCTCTCTAAAAATTTTGATATGAAAGATATAGGTGAGGCATCTTATGTCATTGGCATTAAGATTTATAGAGATAGACCTCAAGGTGATTTAGGTCTGTCTCAAGAAACCTATATCAACAAAGTTTTAGAGAGATTTCGGATGATAGATTGTTCACCAAGTGTAGCTCCCATTGTGAAGGGTGATAGGTTCAATTTGAACCAATGCCCGAAGAACGATTTTGAGAGGGAATCCATGAAGAACATTCCATATGCTTCTACAGTCGGAAGCCTTATGTATGCTTACGTCTGCAGTAGACCTGACATTGCATTTGTTGTAGGGATGTTAGGGCGATATCAGAGTAACCCAGGTATAGACCACTGGAGAGCTGCAAAGAAAGTAATGAGGTATCTTCAAGGAACTAAAGACTACAAGCTTATATATAGACAGACGGACAATCTGGATGTAATTGGCTACTCTGATTCAGACTTTGTTGGCTGTTTTGATTCACGTAAATCAACATCAGGGTGCATTTTTATAATGGTCGGTGGAGCTGTTTCTTGGAGAAGTGTCAAGCAGACATTGACTGCTACTTCTACTATGGAAGCTGAGTTCGTCTCCTGTTTTGAGGCCACTTCGCATGGTGTATGGCTTAGGAGTTTCATTTCTGGGCTTAGAGTCATGGATTCTATATCTAGGCCATTGAGAATTTTATGCGACAATTCAGCTGCTGTCTTTATGGCTAAAAACAATAAAAGTGGAAGTCGAAGTAAATACATCGACATTAAGTATTTAGCCATAAGAGAACGTGTAAAAGAAAAGAAAGTGGTCATTGAACACATTAGCACTGAATTGATGATCGCTGATCCTTTGACTAAAGACATGCCACCTTTGAAATTCAAGGATCATGTAGAGAAAATGGGACTTGGTTCCACTTTGTAAGTGTATACATACAGTTTATTAATGAAACTCTTACATATTTTGATGTTTTCTCATATTTATGTGCACCTTAATTTCTTTGAGAAAATTCATATGTATAGGACCAAGAATAAACATAGGGTTTATTCATTAAGAAATGTTACCACATGAAGAATAATATTTGAGGAACTAAATGCATCGTAATACATGGAAGGTAATACTCACTCTTAGAGGACTTATCGCCATGATTCATGTATTTCACGCACACTGCGCGCACAGCCTGCGCACAGCACGCACACTGCTGTGCGTGCAGTGTGCGTACAGCCCGCTCTCAGCCCCCGCACAGCACGCACACTGCGCGCACAGCCCGCACACAGCAAGCACACTGTGCGCACATTGCACGTACACTGCGCACACAGCCCGCACACAGCACGCACACTGTGCGCACACTGAATCCAATTCAAAGTATTTTGTCATGATTTTTTGTACATAGGATACGAAAAATGTAATCTTCCATGAGAAAAATTATAAAAAAAATTTGAGCATCAGAACTATTATTTTTTATTTTTTGAATATTAAAAATTCAATAAATCATAAAAAAATTTAATATTTGGAATTTTGACATGAAATTTTGTAAGCAATTCAAGAAAAACCGAATCTTCCATCATGAATTTTTTTAGAGCATATTAAGGTCTAGAAGTTCATTGTTTTTTAATTTTTTAGGACATATGGACCAAGTGGGAGAATGTAATAAATTCAAGCATTAATTGTGGCAATTAATAAGTGGAGGTAGATGTAATAAATTCAAGCATTAATTGTGGCAATTAAATGGAGGTAGATGTGTTCCACTAAGCATTAATTGTGGCCAAATTAATTCAATTATTCTTAGTGCATTTCTCCTATAAATAGGATAACCATAGAGCATATTAAGGGTTAGCAAGTTAGCAAGTTAGAGTGTTAGAAAAAAAACACAAGGTGTATGCTTAAGGAATGTTGGTTCATATTCTCAATGATTGTATTGAGAGTATAAGGTATATGTAACCAACCTATATATGGTCTATGTTTAACCCTTTGGCTATCCATTGATTGTGGTAACAAGCGTATGGAATACGGACGGACGTTCTTGATGGAAGAACATGTATAAATACAGGTTTGGTCCGTAGACTCGGTACTTCTCATTTTCTTTCATACACCATCCAATTGAAGAGAGTTCTGAGAGTCTAGAAGAATCAATATCGAGAGAATAGCGGATTGTGTACGTGAAAAGCTTCAATGGCTGGAGGTATGTTTACAGTCTTTATAATTTCGCATTTAATCTATATGTTATTTAAGTTGTTTAGCATGTTTAGATTTTATTTAAGTTATAACAAAAGATACATAGTCAATCTGAGGTAGACTATCCAAGATCATCTCAAGAACACCATCAGGGAGACTACTCCAATCACGAGCGTTCATATCATCGTCTTCCTGCATTAACTGTTGCTGCTTGTACTTCTTCTTTCTTATGATGGACATCGTTAAGCACAATAAATGGATAATTTCTTCATATGGAAATTGACTTGAGCCTGCACTTTCTCTACACTAAAAGCAATAAAACAAAGTGTTACTTTCAAAACAACAGTGTTATAGTACAAGAGATTTAATGGTATTTCTGAATGTCATTACACTTCATCCAACAAGTTGCACTTTAGAAATCTGAATACCAATTTCTTGGAAGCAAAAATGAAATTAATCCAAAGATATATCCTTCAGTCATCTCTAGTCTCTATAGTCTAAAATAAACTGAAGTCCTCATAAATCATAGTATGATTCTGCTTTATGTGTACAGATCCAGGCACCTAGTTGATTTGAAATACATAGTTCCATGGAGCAATCATGAAACCAAGTGGTAAACAAATCAGCTACACAATTTTAAAATGCAGTACTTAGTTCCCTCATTTCAGTCATGAATGAGTAAAAGATCAAAAGCAAAGGGGTGTAATGTTTATTTGACAAAGCGGCAGAGGAATCTTAAAACAATTATTTCTAGAGGAACATGTATTCCTGTAAACTTTGAACAAGAAATAGGTGAAACTTACATTGTATGTAACAGACATCACCTCAAATGATAGATGAAATCAAACTGAGCTACATTATAAGTAATAACATTCTATTTTTCACCTCCAAAGATAGATGAAGATAGAAATCGAACTTAGGTAGAACATTCATCTCATTCCATTATTAAATGCGCATTTATCCACCCCTCCTCAAAAAAAAAAAAAAAAAAAACATTGAATTCTTATATTAATAAAATTCAAGAAATTCATGGGAAAATTAAATAATCGAGCCATTTATTAGCTTAAGATGTAGAAAATACATATAAATCTAAGAATGGTAATGGATTGAGTTTGAGCGTGTCCATGCCTTCAAAGACTCCCCATCCCTATGAATGATGGGAATTTTTCACTACCCGCCCCTGTTTTTAAAAAGAAAATCCAGTATCCCAGGGCCATAAATCAATAACACACAAATCTGATATTACACTAGTTCAATATCCCACGGCAATCCAACAGTTAAAACGTTCTACAAATTCCATCTTACAACAAACAAACTAAATGGCGGTAGATTCTTTCATCTAAATAAACATCCCTATGCATTCTGAAGCTCAATTGTTTCACCAACACAACCTATCAAGACAGAAATAACAAGTTATACACAAGCCCAAATTCATATGAAAATCATCACTAAACGTCTTTAGTCAACCCTCCAAACATGTCTCAATAATGTCCATTTTTCTTATGATGCGAGACTTTAATAAAAATGCTTAATGCATAAACAATTAATCATACAAAATCACCACAAAAAGTGGAGTACAATTTTTTTTTTTAAATTTTTTATAAGAGGGAAACTTTGACCCACCTGAACAATCAGATAAATCTTGGACGCAAATACACACACCACACACGTATTGTTGTGCACCAAATCGATCCGGAATTATATTATGTACGTATTACTTTCTTGTGGGGTTAATTGACATGTGAGGGTTAAAATGAAGATTAGTCCTTCAAGTCAAACCATTTATCCTAATATTGCGGATTATAGTACAGAATTCCAAGTTTCTAATATTGAACATGTAGTAACTTGCATCCCAAAATTAACCAAGGAAAATTTGAACATGTAATTATTGTGCATCCCAGAAATAAAAATAATAATAACAACGATTAAATACTCTCATGGGCATTAGTCCGTAGCTGGATTCGTTTTTTTTATATGCTTATGACATTGAACTTCAAAGCTGAACTACTGACATTGATAATTTAAAACTATATGACCTTAAAAGGGACCATCTATTTGAAACATATACGTCACTTGTGATACGAGATGTTTAGGCAATTGCATATTGTGATGGCAAACAAAGAGATGGCATTCCGTTATGTTTTCATTAGCAATGTATTTCTCTGACAGACATTCAATCAAACACGTGCTGTGCTGTGCTGTGCTGTGCTGTTGATTCTTCTTTTTGTGTTTTAAAGTTTTAATTATCTTTTTGGTATGGGCTGGATGGATTGTGGCCCTATACGTTTGTGGATTTAATCTCATTGATATTAAATTTGGGCCCTTGGCAATTAAGTTTTAATTAAGGGATTTTGCTTTTAAAAAAAACATAAATTATTTTCCCAATAATTTAAGAGCCAAACAATATAAACTTCAATGGAAAGGTAAAAGAAATCGGAAGTAGCCAGATGCCACGGGACGGACGGAGGCCCTTTATAGGTTTTTCAATCTCCATCATCATCCATGGTTGACTCTGTGACTCCGTAAATCAAAAGGAGAGTATGATTGAGCATAAGACACATACATACGTGTACGGCGCTTGCATCCCGTGTGCTATCTGTTTAGACATCCGAAATGGAGCCCACTTCCCATCAACGGTTCACGATAGAGGCGCACGCCGATTAGGGCAAACGTGTCCACACAATGCGTAAGCTGAAATGGGAAAACCCTGATCGGACGGGGCATATTAAAAATGGGAATGCTGTCCCCATTCAGCTCTGTCGATAAATCTGGTGTTATAATATTTGGGCACGTTCTCCTCAACGCCCCCCTTCTTTTTTCTTTTTTCTTTTTTATTTAGAGTATATTGTATTGAGTATCTTTAAGTTTGTTGAATTTACGTTAATTTTCTAAACATTTTTACAATTTATAATTCAATTTAAAATATCTATTTTTATGATAAACAATTTTAAAATAAATTTTTTTAAAAACAATTAAAATTTTAATCGGATATTATTTTTTATATAATCAAAATAGTTAAAACACTTCAAAGTGATTATAATAAGTTTAATAATTCTATTTATCTTAAAATTGTTTATAACATAAATTTTTAAGTTATTTGAATTCATATTTTTTTTTAAAAATAACAACATGCAGTATCATTTTAATTTTTAAAATAAAAAGTTTGTATTTGATTTTTATTTTATGATGGTCTTCGATATTCATTTATTTGAGATGTTGAACTATTTAATTTTATAAAAAAAACATATAAATAAAATTTTCATTTAAAATATTTAATTTTTTTTTATAATGGTGTTTGATTTTCGTTTATTTGATGATGCATAGGTAACGATATCATAATATTTTTTTAAATATAAAATATATAAAGTAAAATTTGTTTTACACAATATAATAGAATATAAATTTATTTAAAATATACTTTTAATAATTTTTGAAAAAGAACAATGGTAATATTTTTTTTAAAAAAATTTAAAATTTTCTTATTAAATATGTTCTATCCATAATACTTCTAATTTTTAAAAAATAATATTTATAATACCTAAAGTACCTTTGTCATCATGAAAAGTAATATCCAATTAAAATTTTGATTTAAAAAAAATCATTTTAAAGTTGCTTGAGGGTAGAAATTAATATTTTGGGATGAATTAAGAATTTTAAAAAGATTTAGTATGTTAATATTATTTTAACAAATTTGAAGATAAATTTAAAATGTAATTTATTATTTTATTTATTATTTTTATTTTTTATAATCATATTTGGCTTTTATTTATATTTATATACTCCTGTTATTTATGACCGCCTTACAAATTACTCTCCATCTTGTTTTTTTTTTCTTCTTTTTTTCTTGTGGCCTTATTTTCCCCCTCAGCACTATTATATGATTGTGGTAGCATCTGGTCCTTTCCTGTCTGACTCTCCTCTCTTCACATCAGTCTGAGGCGGCGGCCTCCTTTTATTATCTCTCATCTACTTTTCATTTTCTTCACCAAAAGGGAAGTCTTTTGAAGGTATGCTGATTTAACAGATCGTCTCTGCTATTCAATACCCCTTCCGTTCCTCTGATTTAGGGTGTTCTGTTTTGCTCTGTTTCCAGGTTTAATCTATAATAGGGTTCTCGTATTTTTCCCTAAGCTGGACAGGCTGGCTATCGATCATCACCATCACCAGGACCAGCATAATATTGGGGTCGTCAAGGCCAATCATAAGAAATTCATGGTATTTATTATCTTTCCTTTTTTTGTTTTTCTCAGCAAAAGTTTTATTGAGATGTTAATTAATTCATACTACAAGTATTGTTCATGATTTCGAATGATTAATTTGCATAATCAGGTGAGTCCAATAGGTAAAATGGAGAAGGGTGATATGGGTCCTCCATGGTTAAAACCAATGCTAAGAGGAAGCTACTTTATTCCCTGTTCAATTCATGGGGATTCAAATAAAAGCGAGTGCAACATGTTCTGTTTGGACTGTATGGGAAATGCTCTCTGTTCCTACTGTTTGATTAACCACAAGGATCACCACGTTGTCCAGGTTCGTTCTGCAATCCAATCTCTTCATTGAAGATGGATTTACAAGGAATTTTAACATATATTTTTTTAATGATTTATATGTGCATTGAAAAAGTGGGTACTTGACTGATTTGTGAAAGGTAAATCATAAAATGTGGTTTTGTTGCAGATAAGGCGATCATCATACCATAACGTGGTGAGGGTTAATGAGATACAAAAGTTTATAGACATATCTTGCGTGCAGACTTACATTATCAACAGCGCTAAGATTGTGTTCCTCAATGAACGGCCTCAGCCCAGGCCTGGAAAAGGGGTCACTAATACTTGTGAGATTTGTTGCAGAAGCCTTCTTGATTCCTTCAGATTCTGTTCTCTTGGTTGCAAGGTAATCTCTCTCTCTCTCTCTCTAATATCTTCTTTCCTTCTATGTCTGGTGCAATTTCAATAAATCTCTTCCGTAGTTGACTTTACATTTTTTTTATATTTAAATTGAAGGCTTTCAATTGATTTTATATTAAATATATTTATAAAATACATTTGGGAAATCAATTTCTTGTGCATACATTTTCCAGTCCGTGATATTTGGTCCGGTAGTTCATTTCGTGTTTGAATGATACTGTACTTTTTTGTTAATGCCCTCTGATCACCTTACCTACTCTGTTTTGCCCCCACCTTGTTTGCTTCTTCTCCATTCGATCAATGGTGAGTTGACTAAAGTACCCTTTTTGGTATTTTGTCAGCTTGGAGGCATGGAGCGGGGTGACCCAAGCCTCACGTTCACACTGAAAGGGAAGCCCAATAGGGATTGTTTCCATGGTGGGTCAGATTCGGACGAATCATCAACGCCAACGAAGATTCGGAGGACGAATGTTTTCAACCGTCTGATGGATGGACTTACCATTTCCTGTGATGGGCCCAAGAGTGAGGGAACAGAGGTGTCATATAGTTCTGGTGATGAGGTCATCACCAATCTTTCTCCTTCTACTCCTCCCTTTTACAATCACCGCAATGCAAGGAGAAGAAAGGGTATACCTCATCGCGCTCCATTTTGATGCTCTATTTCACAACTAAAAATCTTTAAAAAAAATGATATTTATGGTGAAATGATGATGAATCAAGTAATAGCAACAACATGAAGAAAAAAATGAAACGTGGGAATTAAGGCAGACCGAAGAAAATGTGATAAAGGAATAGTATAGTTATAGTACCCCCGTGTAAATCCTAGAGGAAGAAAAAATGTTGTGTTTATTTTTAAAATTAGAAAGTTTTAGGATGTATTATTAATAGCTTATCCATGTATAGATGATGCTACATATATGGGTTTTTAATTGTAGGCGTGTCTTAAGATGATGGATTGTGATGACGTGTAAATTACAGATTTGTTCATATAGATACTGTTTGTTAAGTTATTGTGTAGTATTACTCTGTTTGTGTATCATTATAGCTATTGCATGCATTTTCTAGTCATGCCTCTCTTTGGTTTAATGAGTTGGCGTTATCACCATCTTTTGCAATGTGAAATATGATTCAGTTATGTTGGTGGTCCTTTTAAGTAAAAATTCTTGGTTGTACTCGTTGTACTTAAGAGATTTGGATTAGAAAATTTGATTAGTAATTTTTTAAAATTTTATTAATAATAATAATTATGTATGTAAAATATTATTAATAAAATTTTAAAAAATTATTAATAAAATTTACGGTCATATCCGGGGCAACCAAAAAATTACTCCAATTTAAGTGAAAGAATGAGTTGGCAGTTGCCTATAATGGCATGCATGTGGTTCCCCTAATTAATTAATATATTAGTGATGATATGATAGTACATGATTTTGCAACAAAGGTGTGTTAGAAAGATAATCCAAAACTTATGTTCGGTGTTTCCACTTTGGTACAAAGTTACATCTATTTTGGTCCAGCTTCTGATTCAATGCTCTTAGAAGTGAATTGGACCACCTTTGGATAATTGTCCTAAAAGAAGTTCTATAGGATAGGATAATTACAACGTTCATAATAATGTCTTGCTATAAATTTATTTTTCCAATGGGGCTACTGAAGGACCCCTTTCTTTGAAGAATTTTTTAGGTGAGTTAGACTATATATTGATGTTAATCAATATATAAAGTGGAGCATATTTAACTAAATCAACTTCTATGAAATTTATGTTTTATATCATTGATGTGATATGAATTGATTGGATTAATGTAATAAGTCAGATTTACTTGATAAACTTTTTTTTTTCATTTTTTTATTTTTTCATTGAATTTTTCTCTTGGGTAATTTTAGTTTTGGGGTAAAATATTTCAAATGATTTTCAATTGGTTATGTAGTAGTTTCTCAATCTCATATTTTTAATAATTTTTTTTTAAAATAGATATCTCATATTATTTGTTTAATTTTTTTAAATAAAATACAAAAATCAATGATTTTATAAATATACTTTTAATTCATACTTTGGTCTTTTTATAACATTTGAAGGTAAGTTGTCCACGTGTCTGGAATGGCGTGATCTCTAAGATTTTGTTTCTTTGATAAAGAGCATTGTCGCGTGTTCAGAGACGGCTCAATTCTCGTAATTACACTTATATTTTTGTATAGAGAGTCTGCGAGTGACGACGATTATGTCAACTGCTTGTCAAGTGATGATGATTATGTCAATTGCTTGTTCATGTGTCGTTCGATCATTGAAAAAAAATTATCTTACATGTTAATAAACTACTAAAAAATTATTTATGGACGTGATCACGTGTCGTCCATTCATAAAAAAAGATATCATTTTACGTATAGTTAGATTACTGAAAGTGGCTATATTACTTGCATCAGAAATAAATTGGACTTTGACCATCAAGTCTAAGAATAGAAAGAAAGATCTAAATTGAAGAGACTAGACATTAGAGAAGCCAAATTAAGTTCAAATCAAGAGAAAGATTGGGAGGCACGTAAACCACACAAAGACAAGGACGTCCCTCTCCACTATTGGATGCTCCTAAATTTCTTTCTTTCTCTCTCTCTCTCTCTCTGTGTTATTTAATTATATGTATCTATGTATGTATATCAGAGATGTTTGTATGCATAAACAAGTGGATGGTGATTCATTGATTAGAGGGGTGAGGAATCTGAAAGGCTGCGTAAGAAAGGTCCATCTATTCGTGGCTTTCCTTTTCTTATATTTGTTTTATTATAAAATAAAATAAAATTCTTAATTTATTTAATTGGAATTATTGAGGCCAAGGAAGTTGCTGCTGCTCTAAAACATGACGGTGACGTTTCCAAACTTCAAACCTTAATCACATCTTATCTTATTTATTTATACTAATATACAGTTATTAGTTAGTACTAGATCTGAGTCATTATTCCCCATCTGAGGGAGTGCCACGTATTATCAATCACCACTTATGGCCAGACGCGTTGAACGTTCTGGAGATATGGGGTCCACGTTTATCCACTTGTGTTACGAGAACCAATGAAGATCAAATTAAATACTCCTACTACTGCTTAATTTGTCTAGAAAGGGAAGAGATTGTGTTATTGGCAATTGGCTTGACACGGTGGGGAGGGGAATTAAAGGACATTCATTGGAAATGGGAATTGAACGGTGAGTAGGTGAACACGTGTGTTGAATGCTGAGTGCTGTGGGTTTAACACGTGTGAGTATAATCCCCGTCCGTGAAATAAACAAAATTACTTGTATTTTTTTTTTGTGTATTCAGCGATGGGAAAAGGACCTTCTCACCTAAGCCACGTGGACTTCTGTTCCTGGTCACGGGAACTCCGTCAGATCCGAGGGGGATCATGACTCCCCCGTTATGTTTTTGCTGTTTTTAAAAATACATACTACTCCACTTGTTTATTCAAAAATGTGTTACCATGGCTTAAGACTAATCCATTTTCTTCTTCTTTCGCTTTCCTTTAATTTCTCTCTTTGTTGGTATTTGTCTAAAATTTTAATATGTTTAAATATAATTCAAAGATGGTTAAAGTCTAAACCAAGATTGAAAGATTAAAATTCAGTATATTAATGGAGTGCACACATGTGTGTGCATACATTTGGGTGTGTGTGCACAACCCTAAACAACAAAGCAAAGTAGTGTGCACTGCTGTGTGAAGGGCAACATCAGTGTGCACCTCACCGCCCCTTCACTAGCGCCTCACCACCCAGCAAGGAAGCAGCCTGGAGAACGGTAGTGCCACACCACCCCTCCACCAGCACCGCACCGCCCAGAATGTGGTGCAAATGAGCTTTGCCTAGCGCCTCACCGCCCCCTGTTCAGCTCCTAGGTGCTAGGCAAACTGATGCACACATGGACAGCTTGTTTAAACCTCCTCTTAGATGCGTAGATACAAGGTTAAAAAGCACAGCACCACTTAGGATTGATGGAGGGCCATGATTAAGTGGTCATCAAGATCTAAGGGTAGAGATTGACTCACAAGATTGGACAAGAAGTTGGTGCACTATATAAAGGGGTTCACCTAGCTTCATTATCAACATATTGTTGTGACATACTTTAAGATAAACTGTAAAAAGTGATATACAAGAGAGAATTGTGTAAGAGTGCAGAGACACAAACACAAGAAGGACTCATTGTAGTGAGACTGGTTGTAAAGAGAGATGAGTCTAGATTAGATAGAGAGCATTGTTAGTTCTTATCTTCTTCCTTTCTTCTCTTCTTGGTTTCTTCAATAACTTGAGCTTCTTGAAGAGGGTTTCTGTAATTGTAAAGAACCATTGATTTAGTGCAGAGAGTTCAGAGAAACTCACAGGGACGTAGGCTATTGCCGAACCTCGATAACAAATTGCTTGTCTTCTTTTCTTTCTTGCTTTCGATTTTTGTATTTCTTTCTACAAGTCATTCTAGACTTGGGTGTTTGAAAGTTCACCACTTGGGCATCTTGTCAAGGTGATTTCCAACAGTGGTATCAGAGCTTGCACAGCTGGGTATCGGTGCAAGAACAAAAAGGTTACGAAGCGAAGACTCCAAGAATCAAAGATCAACTTCTTGGGTGATTCAAGAACAGAGTAAAGATCAAGATCATATCGTGTTCTTGAGAGTGATTCAAGAACGGTGTTAAGATCCATCTTTGATCGTTTTCTTGAGGTTGAAGAAAGCATTTGTGGGTATGGCATAAATCTGGGATCTTGTCCGCAAAAATGGCTTCAAATTTCTGTGTTGAGAAGTTTAATGGAAATAGAGACTTTTCCTTTTGGAAGCGGAAGATCAAGGCGATTCTAATGCAACAGAAAGTGGACTTGGCTATTGGAGAAGATGATGCTTTTCCAGCAAGTGTCACAGAGTACCAGCGGACTGAGATGGAGAAGATAGCTTACAGCACCATTTTCTTGAACATATCAGATAGTGTCACAAGGGAGTGCGGAGACTTGGAAGATCCGGCTGTCATATGGAAGAAACTAGATGAGTTGTTTCTTACCAAAACTCTCTCTAACAAAATTTATCTTCTTAAAAGAATCTTTGCTTTTAAAATGGATCCTAGTAAAGAGTTACAAGATAATCTTGATGTCTTTAATAAGTTAGTTCAAGATTTGAATAGATGTAGCATTACATTTCCGGATGAACAATTGGCTGTTATCTTGTTAAATTCTCTTCCTGATTGCTTTGATAATTTGATTAATGCTATTGAGTATGGAAGGGATACTTTAACAAAGGAGATTATGATCAATGCCATAAGGGCACATGACTTCAAAACCAAGATGAAGAAGATATCAAGTGGAGATGGGATGTTCATAAGAGGAAGGCCAGCAACTCGGAATGACAGTAGCACTCATGGCAACTACCGGGAGAAATCAAGAGGTAGAGGGCAGAACCATGGGAGATCTCATTCCAAGACAAGACTTAGAGGATGAAAGATATGCTTCTACTGCAACAAAGAGGGTCATTTCAAGAAAGATTGCAAGAAGATGATGTGGGATGAGAGAAGAAGCCACACCAACAATGAAAATACTTCGATTGCCAAGGGAGAACAGCAAGATGATGTGCTTGTTGTGTGCTCAAATGTGAGCAGAAGGCAAGGCAGCGAAAAGTGGATTCTTGATTCTGGGTGCACTTATCACATGTGCCATCACAAGGAATGGTTCAAGAATTTCAAGGAGATCAATGATGGAAGGGTATTCTTGGGGAATGACAATTCTTGCCAAGTGAGAGGGATTGGAGACATCCAATTGAGGATGTTTGATGGAGTCACAAGACTGCTGCGAAATATGAGGTATCTTCCAGATTTAAAGAGAAATTTGATCTCATTGGGGCAGCTGGATTCTATGGGGTATACATGCAAAGTAGATGAAGGAAAGATCAAGGTGACCAAGGGATCCTTGGTAGTGATCAAGGCAGCAAGAAACGATGGACTCTATGAGATGATCGGAGAGACAGAAATCAATGATCAAGTAGCAAGCTTGATGGCTGAGATGGATAGGGTAGCCCTTTGGCACATTCGCTTGGGACACATGAGCGAAAATGGCCTGCAAGTTCTTAGCAAGGATGGTCTACTTGGTGGTGACAAAGTAGATAAACTGGATTTCTGTGAGATTTGCATTCTTGGGAAGCAACACCGGGTCAGCTTCAACACCGGAGTGCACAAGTCTAAGGGGATTCTTGACTACATTTATTTGGAATTTTGGGGACCAACAAGAATACCAACATGGGGAGGTAACTTTTACTTTCTATCTTTAATTAATGATTATTCAAAAAGAGTGTGAGTTTATTTACTTAGAAATAAATCGGGTTCCTTAAATAAATTTGTTGTGTGGAAGAAGTTGCTAGAAACTCAAACGGATAGGGTAGTTAAGGCTTTATGAACCGATAATGTCTTAGAATTTTGCAATAAGGATTTTGATAAATTCTATGAATTAAATGGCATTCTAAGACATAGAACGGTTGTAAAAACACCTCAACAAAATGAAGTTGCTGAGAGAATGAATAGAACCCTTATGGAAAAGGTTAGGTGCATGTTAATAAGATCCGGTTTACCAAAATATTTTTGGGGAGAAACTGTGGCTACAGCTGCATACTTGGTAAATAGATCACCCTCTAGAGCTTTAGAGCTTAAGACTCCCACAGAGATGTGGAGTGGGAAACCCCCTGAATTAAGCAACCTGTAGCTCGAGGTTTCAACCCAAGAGGGGGGGTGAATTGGGTTTTTAAAAAACTTTTGCGGAATTTATACAAGTTTATAAAAACTGATAAGCAACAAATAATTAATACAAGTAGAAAGCTGTAAATAAAGAGTTTAAGGAAAGAGGATGCAAACACAGTTATAGTGGTTCGGCAATATCGGATTCGTTCCGACCCTACGTCCACTCTCTTCAAGGAACTCCTTGAAGTAATCCACTAAGAAAACTTAGTCGCACAACTTAGCCGGGTGTTGCACAAACCGTACACAAGCAATTTACAGGAATTGCTTAAACCGAAAAATCCCCTTCCTTTCGGAAGTTTCCCCTTCCTCTCGGAAGTAATCCCTTTACAAAGATGGTGTAAAGTAAAAGGTAGAGAGACAACAAATGAAAGCTTATTACAACAGAAATGTCTCTCTTTCAAAGTAAAGCTTGAAGAAATGGCTCAATAAGATTATTTCAAAGCTTTTTGTGTTTCAAGAGTATAAAAACTTGATTATATGAGATCAACTCTTTTTGAATATGTGCTTCTTGTTTTTGAATGCTTTGCTGAATAGGTTTATATAGCAATCAATTAATATGGCCGTTTTGGACTTTAATTTGAAAAAGATTTACTTTAAAACGTTCAGATTTGGAGTCCAACGGTCAGATTTTTGAACTACCAGTCGACTGGGTTCATTTGAAAAATACATGTTTTCAGACCTTCTGGGTATCCAGTCGACTGGTATATATCATCCAGTCGACTGGGGACTTTCTGTCCATTTTACCAGTCGACTGGGTTGATTCATCCAGTCGACTGGATACTTACTGGTCAAAGTACCAGTCGACTGGGTTGTTTGATCCAGTCGACTGGGTTCCTTCTGACCTTTATACCAGTCGACTGGTATATGTACCCAGTCGACTGGGTTGTCTTCCAACCCAGTTTTTCTTCTGTTTTTCATTAAAAACATTTTAAAATTAATGGTTTTAGAAAAACCATTTGTGTTTGAGCCATTGAACAAGCTAATACAATGTATGAGTGAGACTTACATTGGTTCTAAACCTTAAGACCTATACTAGATCTTCAGTCTTCACTTGATACTTGATTTGGTTCGAGTTTTTGCACTTTGATCCTTGGTTGAATGTGTTTGATCCTTAACACAACTTAGTTTAAACATGTTAGTTAAATAACAGTTGTGTTTTGCCATCATTAAAATACGGGCGGGGGTCAACAATCTCCCCCTTTTTGATGATGACAAAACTAATAATGTAAAAACAGTTTTAAAAACTAAGTGTTAAGATTTTACAAAAATTTGGACAGAGTCTCCTCTGTTTTTCGAGTAAAACCACCCTGTAAACAAGCAAACACAGTTTATATTTCTTTCAACCAATCTAAAATTAAACTCAACCAATCAATAAACATTTTTACACAGATATGGAGCAATGCTCCCCCTAAATCTATGCATTGGTTGCGTTTTACTTAGATTTTTTCGTTTTTCTCATTTTTCTCCCCCGTTTTGACAACAGCAACCAAAGGGGGCATTACATAAAAAATAAGCTACTTAGACAATACAGTCAAATAGGTTATAAGAATACAAATATGTACGCGAAGATGTGGCTTCTTTTGAATTTCAGAAGCCTTCCCGGGAAGAACCGGAAGTTTTTCAAGCATATAAGTATTTTATATCAGATTTAGTGACTAAACAGATATTTAAAACAGTTCTAACATATCACAAATAGCGTAAATAAATGCAATAACTATGGTTAATAGTATTACATCATCATAGAGAAAAAGTCAATACAAGTAGGGCCTCATAGAGCCATAGCTAAGAAAAACAAACATGAGATGTCCGTGCTATGTGACAAAAACTGGAATAGTACTAAGAGCTGATAAAAGAAAGAGACTCAAGGTGCGGGAGAGTCCGAGCTGTCACGAAGAAGTTCCCTAATCTCAGCTAGGGAACCCTCGGTGTGCTCTCGATGTAACTCGAAGTCATCCCGTAGGTGGTCTATGGAGGAGCTCAGCCTCTGATAATCGGACTGCATGGACTGAAAACCGGACTCCATCGTCATCTGAAGACTCGTGATAGCTCGTAGGATGTCACCATATCCAGTCTGACCAGTACTCGAGTCACCAATGGGAGGTGCTCGGGTATCTGTCTCCATCTCAGCAGCCGTATCAGCATCCTCATCACTGTCACTCGCATCCTCTCTAATCCTTAGGCGTTTTCCGGCCTTAGGATAGAGAAACCCTTCACGAACAGTACATCCCATCTTCTTCAGAGATGAGATGTTGATGATATCCGTCAATCCAATATCCTGAGCCTCGGAGGCAGGCAAAGGTACCCGGAAGTGCTGGAGGATGAGTGTAATGAGCATCCCATAAGGAAGACACCCGGAGTCGTTTGCTTCGCCATTTATCATGTTGGCGAGCAGCAGAGGATATATATTGAAGTGGTGCCCAGATTTTAGGCACCAAATCAATACCGTATCTATTTTAGATAGATACCCTCGACTCCCGAGTCTCGGGTGGATGGTCCAACTGACAATCAATTGAAACATTTTTGAGTCGAGGGGCAAGTCACTACATGTGTGAAATGTAGTGGGTCTGTACACATAGTTAGGGTCGCCCCTGACTATCCGACAGGCCTCCTCAACTTCAAAGTTGTCTGGCCATCCATCCAGACTCCATTGAACCCCCCTTATAGGGATTCTCAGAATGCTCATTAAGAGGTCAGTGTTGACCTCAAACTCCACACCGCTAACTCTGGTTCTGAATCTCAGAGCCAGAGGACTGGGTTTCACCAAGTTCGCATAGAACTGGTGAATCAGTCGCGGGTAATATTTTTCATGAATTCTGACCAGTGGGGTCAGATTTATTGCCTCAAAGGCTGGTAGAATATCGAAATTACCATGACGAATGGAGTCGAAATCAACGACTCTACCCGTCATGATTTTCTTGTGACGGATTATAGAGTTATACCTCTTATGAGCAGCTGGGCTGAAAAACAGAGCTTGCTCCAACTCTGTTCTGGGCTCCTTGCTAGATGACCCTGCTACTCCCTTCCCTTTTGATTCCGAAGCCGAAGGTTTTGAAGACCTAGGCTTTTTGGGCGCATTAGGTCCACTTGTTGTGAGTTTTATACGGATTTTGTCACTCATTTTCGAGAAATTTGAAGTTTTTGGAAAAAGGAAATTTGGTAAAAATGAGAGATTTTAACCGTAGAAAGTTAAAAATCTCTTTAGGAATGAGTAGATCGGTGTGTTTAGAAGGGATTTGGATGGTTTTTAGATCAAAAAAATGAATTTTTCTAGAGAGAGAAAGCTTGGACTCTTTGAAAATGGCGTAAGAAGAGCAAAAATGAACAGTCCCTTTTATAGAATCGCGATACCAGTCGACTGGGTAAACTTACCAGTCGACTGGGCCCCTTTTGAAAAGATGAACAGTTTCTCTTACCAGTCGACTGGATCAACTGACAGTGAGATACCAGTCTACTGGGCTATCGTTACCAGTCGACTGGAGGTTCAAAAATATGAAAAAATTTGGCTCCAAGCAGGATTTGATCTTATAGACGACTGGAGAAGACTTAACAGTCGTCTGGAAGTTTTGACAGAGAGTTACCAGTCGACTGGATCAAAATTACCAGTCGACTGGAAAAACAGGCAGAGACTTACCAGTCGACTGGGTTATATGTACCAGTCGACTGGACTCTTAGCAAAATTTCCAGTCTGGTATTTTAAGCACGAATTTGTTTTATCTTTGACATTTTTGAGTGAGGGAAATAATTAAAAAACGATTAATACTCTTTCACTTAATGTCAAACATGCAAATGATGAAATGAGATGCAATCAAACATTCAATTTATCAAAATCAAGCAATCCCATCAACTTTCTTATCTTGCAAAAACTAGCTTCACTTAAGGGTTTTGTAAGAATATCAGCTATTTGATCTTCTGAAGGTATAAATTCTAATCTTATATCACCTTTTTGAGCATGGTCTCTTAAGAAATGATGTCTAATCTCTATATGCTTGGTTCTAGAGTGCTGAATAGGATTTTTGGTTAGGTTGATGGCACTAGTATTATCACAAAATATAGGAATATTTTTGAGACTCATGCCATAGTCTTTTAGTTGTTGTTTCATCCATAGTACTTGGGCACAACAACTGCCAGCTGCTACATACTCCGCCTCAGCGGTTGATAGTGCAACTGAATTCTGTTTCTTGGAGAACCAAGAAGTTAACATAGCACCTAAGAATTGGCATGTTCCACTTGTACTTTTTCTATCTAACCTACATCCAGCAAAATCAGCATCCGAATATCCTACTAGCTCAAAAGATGATTCTCTAGAATACCATAATCCTATGGTTTGGGTCCCTTGTAGATATCTAAGGATTCTTTTTACTGCAACTACATGTGATTCCTTAGGATTGGATTGAAATCTAGCGCACATGCATACACTGAACATTATATCAGGTCTACTTGCAGTCAAGTACAGTAAAGCACCTATCATGCTTCTATAATATTTAGAATCTACAGTTTTACCTCCTTCATCAAGATCAAGTTTGGTGGTTGTGCTCATAGGCGTTCCAATAAGCTTTGAGCTTTCCATCCCGAATCTCTTTAGTAGATCTTTGATGTACTTTTGTTGATTGATGAAGATACCTCCTTTTAGTTGCTTGATTTGCAGTCCAAGGAAGTAGGTAAGTTCTCCCATCATGCTCATTTCAAATTCACCTTGCATGCACTTAGCAAACTCTTGACACATAGATTCATTAGTAGCACCAAATATAATATCATCAACATATATTTGAACTATCAAAGTGTCATTTTTGTGAGTTTTTGTGAAGAGAGTTGTATCTATTCTTCCTCTTACAAAATCATTATCAATCAAAAATTTGCTTAGTCTTTCGTACCATGCCCTTGGAGCTTGCTTCAGCCCATATAAAGCCTTAGAAAGCTTGTAGACATGATTTGGAAGACTAGGGTTTTCAAAACCAAGAGGTTGTTCAACATAAACCTCTTCTTCTATAAAGCCATTTAAAAAGGCACTTTTCACATCCATTTGAAATAGCTTGAATTTATTAAAGCATGCAAAGGCTAATAACATTCGAATAGCTTCTAATCTAGCTACGGGAGCATAGGTTTCATCAAAATCTATTCCTTCCTCTTGGTTATATCCCTTAGCAACTAGCCTAGCCTTATTTCTAGTTACTATACCATTTTCATCCATTTTATTTCTATATACCCATTTAGTTCCAATAATTGAATGATCTTTAGGTCTTGGAACTAGTTCCCAAACATTGTTTCTCTCAAATTGATTTATCTCTTCCTGCATTGCAATTATCCAATCATTATCTTTTTCAGCTTCTATAAATGTCTTAGGTTCTACTTGAGACAAATAAGCTACAAAATTGCAAATATTTCTAATGGAAGAGCGAGTTCTTGCCTCTTGTGAAGGATCACCAATTACTTGATCAATTGGATGATGATTTATATACCTCCAATCCTTGGGTAGATTTTCCTCTTGTTGACTTGAGGATGGTTGGTCCAAATTTGGAGTTGCCATCCCTTCATTTGTTTGAGAAAAACTCACTTTTGGGTCAACAATGGGAGTAGAAGTTTCCATTCTTGGAATAAAATCTGCATCATCTTTAAAGGAAACTTCTCCACTACTCATTGGGTTAGATTCATCAATAGTTACATGCACAGATTCTTCTACTACTAGAGTTCTCTTATTGAAAACTCTATAAGCCTTACTAGTAGTAGAATATCCTAAAAATATCCCTTCATCGGTCTTGGAATCAAATTTACCCAAGTTAGATTTATTGTTATTTAAGATGAAGCACTTACTACCAAAGGCACGAAAATAGGAAATATTGGGCTTTCTCCCTTTCCATAGTTCATAAGGAGTTTTATCAAGCAGGGGCCTTATCAAAATTCTATTTAAAATATAGCAAGAAGTATTCATGGCTTCAGCCAAAAAATATATTGGTAAATTATTTTCACAAAGCATTGTTCTTGAAAATTCTTCTAGAACTCTATTTTTCCTCTCAACAACTCCATTTTGTTGAGGAGTTCTAGGAGCTGAAAAGTTGTGATTAATTCCATTTTCATCACAAAATTTTGAAAAGCTTTGATTTTCAAATTCTTTGCCATGATCACTTCTTATGCTTGAAATACAAATTCCTTTTTCATTTTGTACCTTTTTGCAAAACTTTTCAAATCCTTTGAAAGCTTCATCCTTATAAGCAATAAAAATAACAAAGGTATATCTTGAATAGTCATCAACAATAACAAGAGCATATTGATGGCCACCTAGACTAATGGTACTAATTGGACCAAATAAGTCCATATGCAAAAGTTCCAAAGGTCTAGTAGTTGAGACAACATTTTTTGCTTTGAAAGATATCCTAGATTGTTTTCCCATTTGACAAGCATTGCAAATTTTGTTTTTCTCAAAATTGATTTTAGGAAGACCAATAACTAAATCTTTTCTTGAAACAATTTTTAGCAAGTTCATGTTTACATGACCAAGCCTTCGATGCCACAGCCATTGATTTTCACTAAAAGCAGGAAAACATTTTTCATTATTGGAATGTAAGGATTTCAAATCAACTATATAGACATTTTCATGTCTATGGCCAATGAATTTGATCTTGTTGCTCTTGATGTCTATAACTAGACAATGAGAGGTTTCAAATGTGACTTTATATCCTTTGTCACATAATTGACTAATGCTAAATAAATTTGGCTTTAAGCCTTGTACTAGCAATACATTATCTAAAGTTGAGAAATCATTACCGACTTTTCCATGCCCTATGATCTTTATTTTAGTATTGTCTCCAATGGTCACAAGTCCACCATCTCTTAGAGTTAGCTCCTTGAATATGCTTTTATCACCGGTCATATGCTTCGAGCAACCGCTATCAAGGTACCAACAGTTACCTTTCTCCTTGGTGTGAAGGCAAATCTACATCACACAAGGATATACGATAGCATTTTTAGGTACCCAAAATTTCTTGGGTCCTTTGGGGTTAGTCCTTGAAAATACGGTTCCTTTTGGGACCCATACTTTCTTAACAATATATGGTGCTCTATGAACATGTTGATGATGCACAAGCCTAGCATTATAGTCATAGAAATTTCTAGGAAATTTTAAATGTGCATTCCTATAATCCTTAGGATGATAGTTCCTAGGATACATGATTCTATGGTAAGGGGTATGAAAATGCATGTCATTTCCAGAAAATGAACGATGATGCATTCTAGGATACATGCTAGCATATGTATGCAAGTTATTTCTAGAATACCCATGATGGTGATTCCTAGGATGAGCAGAATGCATTCTTTGATTATACACATTGTTCCTAGAAAGAGCATGATGATTATTTCTAGGGTGTGTATGAGCATTTCTAGAATGAGCATACAGATAAGCATGAGTATTTTTAGGATGCTTCAATTTAGTATGATCATTTAAGTTTCTAGACTTCCTCGGATTTATCAAGGGAGTGCTTTCAACAAGGTTAGGAGCTTTTGAAGTAGAAGCTCCATCTACACAAGAGGCTTTCATGAATAAGCTCTCTTTTGTTTTTTGTTTTCCCAATGGAGAATATCCTACACCAGATTTTCCTCCACTTAATCTTTGGGAAGAAAGCACTTCATCAAGTTTTTCTTTACCAAGCATAAGTCTAGACACAGTGCTGTTTAATTCAGAAATTTTATTTTTCAAATTCTCATTTTCATCTTTAAGAAAATCTTGAGACGAATTATACAGTAAAGATGATAATTTTTCTTTTTCTTCTCTAAGAACTATCATTTCTTTAGAAAGAGATGATACTTCTTTCTTAAGAACAGAATTTCTAGAATCAAATTTCTTTAATTCTTCATGCATTTCATTTATGACTTCTAGAAGTTCTTCACTACTAGTAACAATATTATTTTTTGAAGAGGGAGAAGAAGTTACCTCACTTTCATCATCGATTGCCATTAAACAAAGGTTGGCAATTTCTTCGTATCCGATTTCTTTGTCTGATGACTCATCTTCTTCGTCATCGCTCCAGGTAGTTGCTACCATAGCTTTCTTCTTGAAGCCCTTGTATGGTTTGCTTGAAACCGGACAGTCAGCTTTTATATGTCCTGGCTTCTTGCAGCCATAGCACATAAGTGGTTCCCTTTTTGAGGTGGGATCCTTTGAGTAAGGTTTCTTGCTTTTCTTCAAGAACCTATGGAATCGTCTGGTGATTAAAGCCATTTCACCATCTTCTTCACTGCTCTCTGCTTCTTGTTCTAATTCCTTTTCTTTGTTGCTCGTAGAAGCTTTGAGAGCAATTTGCTTTTTCTTCTTCTCATCATCATTGACGATGGGAGTCATTTCTTCCATCTCGTATGTCAATAATGACCCAAGCAGCGTCTCAACATCAAGCTTGTCAAGATTTTTGGCCTCTTGAATGGCTGTCCTCTTTGGTTTCCATTCTGGTGGCAGAGATCTCAAGATTTTTCTGGTTAGTTCAACTTCCTCAATATTCTTGCCAAGCAATTTTAAACCATTTATAATAGTAGTAAATCGTGAGTGCATTTCAGAAATGGTTTCGTTAGGAGACATCTTAAAAGATTCATATTCAGAAATTAGCATGTAAATCTTAGACTTTTTTACTTCACTTGTTCCTTCATATGTGACTTGCAATTTGTCCCATATTTCTTTAGCAGAAACACATGCAGATATTTTGTTGTATTCAGAAATATCTAAAGCACAATGTAGCATGCTTGTTGCTCTGCTATTAAGAGACATCGTTCTACAATCCTCGTCAGTAAACTCAGTTTTGAGTTTAGGCATTGTATGAAGAGTCTCTCCAATAACTATTTCTTTTGAGGGAATTTTAGGTCCCTCTTCTATAATTCTCCATAGATTGTAATCTTGTCCTTCGACGAAGATTTTCATTCTATTTTTCCAATAGTTATAATTTGAGCCATTGAACAATGGTGGTCTAGTATAAGAGTGTCCTTCAGAGTAGTTATTTGCTGCCATTGGATCAACTCTAAGAATTTAAGCCTTTTAATGAGAACGAAGCTCTGATACCAATTGTAGCTCGAGGTTTCAACCCAAGAGGGGGGGTGAATTGGGTTTTTAAAAAAATTTTGCGGAATTTATACAAGTTTATAAAAACTGATAAGCAACAAATAATTAATACAAGTAGAAAGCTGTAAATAAAGAGTTTAAAGAAAGAGGATACAAACACAGTTATAGTGGTTCGGCAATATCGGATTCGTTCCGACCCTACGTCCACTCTCTTCAAGGAACTCCTTGAAGTAATCCACTAAGAAAACTTAGTCGCACAACTTAGCCGGGTGTTGCACAAACCGTACACAAGCAATTTACAGGAATTGCTTAAACCGAAAAATCTCCTTCCTTTCGGAAGTTTCCCCTTCCTCTCGGAAGTAATCCCTTTACAAAGATGGTGTAAAGTAAAAGGTAGAGAGACAACAAATGAAAGCTTATTACAACAGAAATGTCTCTCTTTCAAAGTAAAGCTTGAAGAAATGGCTCAATAAGATTATTTCAAAGCTTTTTGTGTTTCAAGAGTATAAAAACTTGATTATATGAGATCAACTCTTTTTGAATATGTGCTTCTTGTTTTTGAATGCTTTGCTGAATTGGTTTATATAGCAATCAATTAATATGGCCGTTTTGGACTTTAATTTGAAAAAGATTTACTTTAAAACGTTCAGATTTGGAGTCCAACGGTCAGATTTTTGAACTACCAGTCGACTGGGTCGAGATACCAGTCGACTGGGTTCATTTGAAAAATACATGTTTTCAGACCTTCTGGGTATCCAGTCGACTGGTATATATCATCCAGTCGACTGGGGACTTTCTGTCCATTTTACCAGTCGACTGGGTTGATTCATCCAGTCGACTGGATACTTACTGGTCAAAGTACCAGTCGACTGGGTTGTTTGATCCAGTCGACTGGGTTCCTTTTGACCTTTATACCAGTCGACTGGTATATGTACCCAGTCGACTGGGTTGTCTTCCAACCCAATTTTTCTTCTGTTTTTCATTAAAAACATTTTAAAATTAATGGTTTTAGAAAAACCATTTGTGTTTGAGCCATTGAACAAGCTAATACAATGTATGAGTGAGACTTACATTGGTTCTAAACCTTAAGACCTATACTAGATCTTCAGTCTTCACTTGATACTTGATTTGGTTCGAGTTTTTGCACTTTGATCCTTGGTTGAATGTGTTTGATCCTTAACACAACTTAGTTTAAACATGTTAGTTAAATAACAGTTGTGTTTTGCCATCATTAAAATACGGGCGGGGGTCAACACAACCTTAGGACTTTTTGGTGTGCTGCATATGCACATCAAAAGGAGGATAAACTTAGCCCAAGATCTAAAAAATGTATATTTCTAGGATATGGTGATGGGGTTAAGGGATATAGGTTGTGATCTTTAGAAAGGAAAGGCATGAAACTCATTATAAGTAGGGATGTTATTTTTAATGAATTGTTATTTCTCTACTTGGAGAAAACTAACCCTGCAGGAGCTAGTGAACAAACCAGTTCGGAAGTTGTGGAGCATCGCATCAAGGAGAGTTCGGTTCAGGTAGAGCCCTTGAATGAAGGCCATGCTTAAGAAACTCAAGAAGAGGCTGAACAAGAAGAGGTTGATGTAGTAAGTCATAATGACTACCAGCTCACAAGAGACCGGGAAAGGAGGGTGGTTAAACCATCTTTGAGATATGGGTTTGCGGATGCTAATGTAGCAGCTCCTTGGAGAGAATGAGAGGTTGAACCAAAAACTTACACGGATGCCATGGAGTGTAAGGATTCGTCAAAGTAGCGGCTGGCTATGGAGGAAGAAACGGATTCTTTGATGAATAACAATTCTTGGGAGTTTGTGCCCAAACCTGAAAAACAGAGAGTTGTGGATTGTAGATGGATCTACAAGATCAAAGAAGGGAATACTCCAGCGGATGAAGTCCGATATAAAGCTAGGTTGGTGGCAAAGGGGTTCGCACAAAAAGAAGGCATAGATTTCACCGAAATCTTCTCACCGGTTGTGAAGTACAAGACAATACGGATAGTGTTAGCATTGGTGGTCCAATTTGATTGGGAAATCGAGCAAATTGATGTGAAGATAGTGTTCTTACATGGAGAGCTCGATAAGACCATTTTCATGAGGCAACCCGAAGGCTATGAGGAAGGAAGGCAGGGAGAGTTGGTGTGAAAATTGAAGAAATTTCTCTATGGCCTGAAGCAATCACCTCGGCAATGGAATAAGAGGTTTGATTCCTTTGTAATCAGCTTGGGTTTTATGAGGAGCTACTATGATTCGTGCTTGTACTATTAGGGGCAGAAGGTTGAGGAAGTGGTGATCATCCTCATCTATGTTGATGACATGTTGCTGGTTAGGAGCAGCATGGAGAGGATAAAGAAATTGAAGGCTCAACTCAGTGAGGAGTTTGAAATGAAGGATTTTGGCTATGCACAAAAGATCCTTGGGATGTGTATCATCTAGGAAAGAGAGAGAAACAGATTGAAGATCTCTCAAACTTCCTACATAGAGAAGATGATATCTAAATTCTCTATGGAAGATAGCAAACCAGTGAAGGTTCCCTTTGCTAGTCATTTCAAGTTCTCCAGCGATCAATGTCCGAGATCGAAGGCTGAAAAGAAGGAAATGGAAAAAGTCCCTTATTCTAGTGCTGTTGGTTATGTTATGTTCACCATAGTAAGCACTAGACCTGATGTTGCTCATGCAATGAGTGTTCTCAACAGGTTTATGAGTAAACCCGGAAAGGAGCATTGGCTTGGGATGAAGTGGTTGCTGAGGTACTTGAAGGGAAGCCCAGAAGTAGGGCTGGTTTATAAAAAGAGAGGTAAGTCCATCTGCCTTGAGGGTTTTGCGGATTCGGATTATGGAGCAGACCGTGATAAAAGGAGATCGATTACCTCCTACTTTTTCAACTTAAATGGATGTTGTGTAAGTTGGAAGGCTCAGTTGCAGCCAGTAGTAGCACTCTCAACAATTGAGGCTGAGTACATAGCGGTTACGGTGGCCATTAAGGAGGCTATGTGGTGCAAAGGGTTGCTGGAAGAGTTGAAGGTACTAGAGGAGTAGGTTGTGGTGTTTTCGGATAGTCAAAGTGCATTACACTTATGTAAAAATCCAGTGTTCCATGAGAGGACAAAGCACATGGATGTTCGGTATCATTTCATTAGGGAAAATGTTACGAAAGTATGCATCAATGTGGACAAGGTAGCCACGGAAGAAAATCCTGCGGATTTAGGTACTAAAGTTCTACCTAAGTTCAATCATTGCCATGGACTACTTAGGATTGGAGTTGGTTAATTGATGACTCAAGATGAGTTTGGATCCTGAAGCTCTCTGCACAATGGTTCGGGTTTAAACACTTAGACAAAAGGTAGAGATTGTTGGTATTTGTCTAAGGTTTAAACATGTATAAACATGGTTTAAAGATGGTTAAATTCTAAACTAAGGTTAGAAGATTAAAATACAACATGTTAAAGGAATGCACACATGTGTGTGCACAGCCCTAAACAGCAAAGCAAAGTAGTGTGCACTGCTGTGTGAAAGGCAGCATCAGTGTGCGCCTCACCGCCAAGCAAGAAAGCAGCTTGGAGAAGGGCAGTGCCGCACCGCCCCTCCCAGAATGTGGTGCAAAGGAGCTTTGCCTAGCGCCTTACCGCCCCCTGTTCAGCGCCTAGGCGCTAGGCAAACTGATGCACACATGGACAGCTTGTTTAAACCTCCTCTTAGGTGCGTGGATGCAAGGTTAAAACGCACAACACCACTTAGGATTGATGGAGGGCCATGGTTAAGTGGTCATCAAGATCTAAGGGTGGAGATTGACTCACAAGATTGGAAAAGAAGTTGGTGTACTATATAAAGGGTCACCTAGCTTCATTATCAACATATTGTTGTGACATACTTTGACATCAATTGTAAAGAGTGGCATACAAGAGAGAATTATGTAAGAGTGCAAGGATACAAACACAAGAGAGACTTATTGTAGTGAGGCTGGTTGTAAAGAGAGAGGAGTCTAGATTAGATAGAGAGCATTGTTAGTTCTTATCTTCTTCCTTTCTTCTCTTCTTGCTTTCTTCAAGAACTTGAGCTTCTTGAAGAGGGTTTCTGTAATTGTAAAGAACCATTGATTTAGTGTAGAGAGTTCAAAGGAACTCACGGGGACGTAGGCTATTACCGAACCTTGATAACAAATTACTTGTCTTCTTTTCTTTCTTGCTTTCGATTGCTGTATTTCTTTCTACAAGTCATTCTAGACTTGGGTGTTTGGAAGATCACCACCTGGGCATCTTGTCAAGGTGATTTCCAACACTCTTTTTTCTTTTCCTTGAATGTATTATGTATGAGACAGACAATACTTGCATTCAAGTAGTCAATGTTACATATATAATTAGCTAGATTTATGTATTCATTTCAAAAATGGGTGAGCCAATGGACTGATGATGATAAAGAACAAATCAATTTATATAACTTTTTACATTGTAATTATTTTTATTACACCCAATTAATAACAAAAATTGAATTATATATATATATAAAATAAAATTTAGTAAATATGAACTGAATATGATAATTAAGATTTAGAGGCGTGTTGTAAACACTATCTTTAAAGCTTTATTCGTCTCCACTTGTATAAACAAATTTGTTATGGATTAGAGGCGAACATTCATCAATGATACAACCAAATCTCTTGTTTGAAGTCTGCAAATAACAAAATATGAATTTTGAATAATTTCGGATTTAATTCTACTTTGAAATATTGAAATATTTTGACATAGTTTTTTAAAGAGAAAGAGAGAAGAAAGAATAAAAAATTATTATGCTCTAAAAACGAAAAGCAGTGAGTATTTATAAGTGCAGAAATACCTCTCAAAATGATTTTAGAAAGTTCTGATTTAATCTCACACTTTTATGTTTAAACCCTAAACCATTTGATTTAAACAAATATTTTTTGGGTTTTCAAACAACCATTTACCCTCATTTTAAAATGATTCAAAATCAACTATAAATGCTGAACCATATTTTTGTGTTTTTAGTTTCGGCCCATCTAATTTAATTGAACCATATTTTTGGGCTCCAAATGACTCATCCAGTAGAGGAAGCCTTTACGGATTAATAGAGAATTCAACAACCTTGATAATCAGTCCGTCCAATGTTCAACGTTATATTCGTCATTCTATTATGATCATGTCTGGTATTTTAATTTAAGTTTAGTTTAAATCTTATTTTAGAATTGATGTATATTATATTGAAACTGATTAAATCAATAATAAATTTAAGTTAAATTTGATTTAAATTAAAGTATCAAACATGATCTATATATGTATGTTTTTACTTTTGATCGAAGAAAGTAAAAAAAATTTCTCCAAAGAAATTGTTTGACCAGTACTATCGTTTGGTTTTATTTTACTTTCAGTTTTTTCCTTGCCAACTTGATTTTTCAAACAATTTTTAATAAAAAAATTGTAAAGTTTTTAATGTTTGATAAATTGTTTTAAAACAAATGTTCTATTGTAACATAAATTCAAATTTTTAGAAACTTTTTCCATTTTTTATTTTTTATCATTGTTCTGCATGAAATTTTCTATGTCATGCCTTAAAAAATAAAGAGAGTCGTGGAAAACGAGGAAAGGAGAGAAAGAGAGACTACCAAAAAGAATCTAGCTCATGTTATAAGGAAGAGAACCCTTCACTCATAGAAATGAGAGTATTCATAGAGTACCTCACATGTGTTGTTCACACGTGTCAGTATAACATGGACATGTGTCCATCATATTATTTTTAGTAGGAGTATCATGAGCCCATAAGTAATAACTCACAGTGAGGATATTGGGCTTATCTTAGTGTATTCCATCCGATCCGATATCTTCCACTAATTGTTTATTTTAAAGCCCACCAAACCACAATATCCATAGAAACACCCAAGAATGACACGTAGATCATAAGATGATGTAAGTGTTTATTAGAGTGGGACAAATCTTATACACTGTGCTGAAAAATACTGAGAATAAATTAAACATTTTTATTATTCAATTTTTGAATGATTAATTAATTAATTAATTAATTATTATTATTTTTTTTATAATTATCAAGTTTGACCTATCCAGGGGAATAATATGCAAAACGTTTTATTAATTTTTATATAAAAATCTTTTTTATTCGCGATGTTTATAATGAAATAAAAATTCATGTAAACATTAACTTATTTTAGTGATAGACATCCCTGTCGTTGCTGTCTCTTGTTTTATTTTTTTTAGCGATACATAAATTATAGATTACAGTATTATATATAGAATCCAACAATTACTATACAAAGTTGATTTCATGCTTTGTTTGCATAATGATTGAAAAGCATGCCTCTTTATATATATATATATATATATATATATATATATATATATATATATATATGATTGAAATACATGCCTTTTATTATTTTGAGGATTCGTGTTCGATCTCTTTCAACGACAATATACAATTTTTTTTTCATTTCGTATTATCTTAAATATTTTTAAAATTAATTTTAGGCATTTGTGTTTGATTTAACTTTTAAATTTTGTAAGTTAAAAAAGATAAATCGTTCATTTCATATGACAACAAACAAAATTTTTTAAAGTAATGTGTAAGAATAAAAATCGAGAGATAATAAACATATACATTGTTAATGTACATCTGACTTTGAAACACGAGTGATAAATTTTTTAATCAAAACTTAAATAGTAACAAAATGGGTCAAAAGCTAAAAATACAATTAGTATGTATTGTCTTGAATTTGATTAATAAAGATCACATATGTACATTTGTGATATACAAAGTTATAATCTTCCTATCAACGTTGAATATGTAAATGGAAGCATTGGTAAAAAGAATTTTTGGTTGCATCGAATACAAATCATGAGTTTTGTATTAATTAAAAATTTGATTGGTAATTTTTAAAATTTTTTTAAATAATTATTAATAAAAATTTTAAAAATTATTAATCACATTTCTATGGATGCAAATATTTTTATTTGCTCGGTTGAAACCAAAAATTTTTCTACGGGTGGACTTTTGTAGACCCCCATCATATGATCAAACGCAGAAAGCAGAACTACTAGTCTGGCTTGGCATGCGAGGGAGGGGAAAAGGGTTGAGAAAGTCAAACAGTACACACCTGAACCGAACCTTCTTCATTAGTCTTACGTGAGGCATTAACTAATAACCGTACTTTGTACTAAAATATCCACATAAGTACAACTAAGAGCTGCTTGTAGCCCAAGCATCATCCGCTGGCCTTCATATCTTTTTTTTTATGGATCACGTGTAAGACAAAGACTAAAGCAGCCGCGTACCGCGTCATTGCTGAGTAATCAACAAAATCAAATCAAGACAAAATGAGTAGTTCTAGTAAAAACCAATAAATTTCCTAATTTAATTCAACCTCAAATGTACGGAGTCAGCTTCTGTCAGCCGTTAGTTTTCTGAAATCCTGTCCAACGGTTTTACCCTTTTTATAATGACGGCTTTGCTTACGTTACCCTCTCCTCGCCATCCCCTTTAATAACCAACACCAACACCAACACAAGCACACGAGTATTCTATTGCCCTCTCTCATTTCTTCTCCCCTCCCCCTCATCTCTCTCTCAAAACCTCTGAATCTGGAAAAAGGAATTATTTATTAAGAGTATGGGTAGTTGTTTATCTTCAGTAGTAAGGAGTTTTAGTGATCAGAGTGATGATGAATTAGATTTAACACCGCCAACTGCCAAAGTTGTGTCAGTGAGCGGTAATCTCCATGAATACAACCTCCCTGTCTTCGTCTCTCAAGTTCTCCAGGCGGAATCGAATACTTCTTCTTCCAATTCCAAAAGTTCAAATTTCATGTGCAACTCAGACTCCTTGTATTACGATGATTTCATGCCGGCAATGGATGATGAGGACAAACTACATGCAAATCAGATATATTTTGTGCTTCCCAGATCTAAGCTTCAATACCGTTTGTCGGCATCAGATATGGCCGCCTTAGCAGTCAAAGCAAGCGTTGCAATTCAAAACGCCAACAAGAAGGATTCTAAACGGCGTAATTACAAGAAGGCCTCACGGATTTCTCCAGTTATTCTCCTCAGCCAAACGGTGGATAATAATTCAGAGGTCAAGTCCATGGAGAAGGAGAAGGTGATGCGACAGCCTGTTGGGCTTTCGAGATCAGGTTCTGTTAGAAGATTGCAGAGATTTACTTCTAGAAGGGCTAAATTGGCTGTTCGATCTTTTAAGCTCAGATTGTCTACCATACATGAGGGCTCCGTTCTGAATCTTCTTTGAATCTCGATTGTTCAATTAATTTCTTAACTTTTTTCTTTTTTCACATACTCTCTCTGTAAGAGAAGAGAAACATCAGAAATGAATCGGATTATGTGCATAAGTTTTGTTTTTACCTCTTCATTTTCGAGGCTTAATACAATCTGAGCTTAAAAGATCGAACAGCCAATTTAGCCAGAAATGGAATGATAAGAGAGATGGAGGATTGCCGCATCAGAATCTCATTTTAATTTCGGTAAAGATAAACCAAGTGGAACACCAAAATGAACCACTAAAAGAAAGTGGTCAAAATTAACTAATTATTAATCAGTTTTACCTTCAAAAAGATATTGTAGTGATTGAAAGAAAAAAAGGATGTGGCGTAAATTTGAGTGGTATGGTATGTTTTGAGTCCATATAGCAATGCTTTTTTAATTTTCATTAATGATATTCGAATCACAACCTTGAGCCACTAGGTAGTGAACTAATGATTTACAAAAAGTTGGACTAATAACTTTTGAATGCTTTATCAATTTTACTTTTGATGAATACCGAAATGAGTGGGGAAGTAACAAAAAAATTGTTATGTTTTTAATTAAATTTATTTTTAAATAATGATTTTTTATGGAAATGATGGAGCCCACAACACCTATAACTAATGAATCTTTGACACATGCAGCCATCTACAACCAATAGACTTCTAACATGTGGACACGTTTCCGTCTTGTCACCATAGGGCATGTGGAATGGGCAGATTACGCAATTGTCACATCAAAGTGAGATTAACGGACTGAATCACGTTTGAACACACAAACGCCTGAACACACGATTGAGATCTCACAGTAGAAACGCGGGATTACAGGGATCGCGCCATCCCTCCCACGTGATCGACCTTGCCCTAGAATACTATAAAAGGCCCAAGGAATGTGAATCAAATCCATCTTGAGTTTTCCACAAATCATCACACTAGTCAGAACTACCTTCATTCTCACAACCCAATATTGATAAGAGTGTCTGAGTGTACTCAGAGGCCGCCCCACTCTTTTCCTTCGGTGGCTCTCTAGCTCACCCTATCTCACCTGTGTAGATTTAACAAAGTACTAACCTCCAAGTTAGTGGTCGTTTCCCAGCATCAACAGATTGGTGCCGTCCGTGGGAAATCCAAATCTCTCGCTAACAGCAAAAGCGAAGAAGTATAAAGAACTCATCTATTGTCATACCGCCTAGAAACGCCGCGAAAAAAGGCAGCAAGGGAGCTCCTACGGCGTGCTCTGTCCCCATCCGGAACCACACCCTAAGCTTACAATCCAGATCTAGATTCTCTATGATATCTGAGCACGTGACCCGTGGGATGGACTGGCGACCCCTCATAGGAGAGCAGCGCCCTCGCCACTCGGGAGCAGACTCCCTTGACCCCGGAAGAGCAGCCACGGATCGTTTGACCACCCCGCTGACCTAGGCTCAGTGCCAAGAACTTTCCCGATTAATAGTCGACTTGGCCACCGAAGTCCCGAAGGGGGGGCAACGACCCTCACCTCCTCCCTCTCGCCAAATTCCTGGACAAACTGAATCCTTTGGCAGTGAGCACCCGATTGACAGCCATTCCACCACTGAACCTTCGCTACCTTACGTCGACCGATTTAAAGAAAGTTCATCCTCTAAAAGCAACCCTAACCTGGACAGGCGAATCGAAGAGAAGGAAGAAAAAATCGACAGAGCTCTCAAGCACCGAAGCCACAGTATCTTGGATGAACTTAATGTCCAAGACCCTCCGTTCACGCAAGATGTCCTCGAGACCCTGCTTCCACCTAATTTCAGAATACTGCAAATCAAAGGGTATAATGGTTCGACAGACCCGCTGGACCACCTACAGCATTATAAAACGATCATGATACTGCATCGACATTCTGACCCCATCATGTGTTGCGCCTTCCCCTTAACGCTTTAGAAAGCCGTGGGCAAGTGGTATTCACGTTTGAAGCCAAGGAATATTGGCAAATTCAGGAAGCTCAGTTACGCCTTTGCCTCTCACTTTCTCAACAACAAAGGGCAGAAGAAAACCTCTGAAAGCCTATTTAATATTGTCCAATACCGAATGGAGAGGCTCAGGGACTACATATCCATATTCAACACGGCTGCTTGGGAGATCTTGGACCTTGACCCCAATGTCCAAATGCTGGCGTTCAAAAACGGGCTGAGATCCAGGGTCTATAGCTCCTAACTCACCAAGCGTTCGCATAAGGATATGAATAAGGTCTTGTCTTGTGCCGAGAAGTACGTATTGGTAGAGGATGACCAAGCTTTCCAAAGGGAAAGAGAAGGGGAGACAGAGAAAAAGAGAAAAGATATCGACCCCCACAGAGGGACGGCCAAGAGGCCTCACAAAAAAAAGCAGATACAAGCCCCAAACTCGGTTCGACAGCTTCACCCCTCTCAACGCATCCAGGACCAACGTCTTAATATAACTTCAAAACAGGTCAGTCCTCCAATGGCCTCCTAAACCGCAATACCTTAGCAGAGATAAAAAAAATGATGTCGATTCCACAGGAACCACAGGCACGACACCGAAAAACGCCATAGGTTGACGCTGCAAATGGAAGCCCTCATCAGTCGGGGGCACTTGAAGGAGTTTTGTGGGTCTTGGGGAAGAGTAGTGCCTGCCCAGCCAAGGGAAGACTCTGGAAGCCCCTCGCTTCCGTAGCAGGAGTGGTAGGATTCTCAAAAAAACCCCAAGCCTGGGCAAGGGGGACCCGATCAGAGAAACCAAGAGGTAGTAACGACCAGGATTTTTAAAATGATCTAGGGAGACCCGACCGCTGGAGGTAGCTTGGGACAGAGCAGTAAAGCATACACCAGAACTGTGGCCTCCATTAGTGGTCCCCACAAACGGAGAAAGTCAAGCCTAGTAATCTCCTTCACGAATGACGATTTGGAGGGAGTACAGACCTGATGAGAGCCATAAAATGCATCTTAATAGCTCTTAATCGTTAGCATTTTAGAGTTGATCTACGTTTTAATTGCACTTTTATACGTTAATAACTCTAAAGGGGTATTCTTGGATCGATGACTTATTTCAGTGCATTTTCAGGTACTTTAAGTTCAAAAAAAGAGAAAAAGCTATTGTTGATTGAAGCATAAAGACTCGAGGCACACCGAAGTGAAGACATGGTTGCGGAAAGACAAATGAAGAGAAATCAAGTTTATAGTGTGTGCGCTGCAGCCTAGAATTATCCAAGCCTCGGCCTCCAGAAAGGAAGCCATAGGAGAAGAAAAAGGCAACACGCCCAAAGTATAACGCGGTAGTTGTAACATGGCTTTAGGATGTCGATTCCATAGGGAGACAAACTAACTACAAGAGAAAGTGCAAACCTTAAAAAGAACGATAAAAGTTAAACGAGAAAATCTGAGTTTGAAGTAGTGTGAAATAATTGTGTAAATATAATAGAACAATAAGGGTTCGGGAATCCTCCCTAGGTTCGTTGCCTTATTCTATTCTTGATTCAGTTGTTTTTATCTCGATTGCAAGTTTCACATCTCAAACAAGCAATCGGCAAGTATTCAATTAAAGCACATATATAAACCCTAATGTAATTGTTATGAAATACTCTTTGTCTTCAAGCACACATGACCTAACTTATAGATTATCAAGAAACGACAATATATCATAATGACAATACCGCAGTAATGGACAAATCTATAAGAGAAATCTACCGAACTCAATCACACCTCAACAACATCACATAAGAAGAGTATGACTAAACTTATGGGGGAGAAAGATGCAATCACTGGATTAAGGGGAAATATTCTAATTAGATTAAAAAGTAAATCATAACAATATTTAATGATAATAAACCCAAACTATAATGAATCAAGACTAGAAAATAAGAATAACTACACCTAATGATTCATCCCTTTGCCTTGCTTGGAGATTAGTTGGCCATGGGGGAGAGTGTGACAGCCTTCATGATGTTTTCCCAGGCCTCTAGCCTCTCAAAAGATGTTTCTCTTAAACCCTAAGTGATCTATTTATAGTACAAAGGTCCAAGGGTGTTTTCGGGTTTAATCTATTGTTTAAAACCCTAATTAAAGTCTAACTCGGAGATACAATCCCGTGCGCGCGCTGCGGTGCTGCTCTATGGGCGCTGCGGTGCTAGGCATAATTTGGCTGGGCGAGCTTCTGGGCACCGCGGTGCTGGCTGAGGAGCACCGCGGTGCTGACTGAGGAGCACCGCAGTGCTGGCTGTTTGCTGATTTTCTTCACGTTTTGCCTCTCCGCAGCCACTCCTATGCTTCATCGTGCATGGAATCTTGGTGCTTTTAAACAATGATCGCTTATTCTTCTCTTTGGACTCAAAATATCTGAAAATGCACTGGAATAAGTTAGTGGTCTAATAATATTACTTAAGAGTTATCAACACATAAAAGTGCAATAAAGACCGAAAAGAATCATAAAATGCTAACAATTAAACATCATTGGGATGTATTTTATGGCTCTTATCACAACCCCCAACTAGCTTATTGCTAGTCCTTAGCAATTCAAGCGAAAATAAGAGATGAAATCCATATTGGGAATCGAAATAAAGTGAAGCAATATCAGTGTTAACTAAGAGTAATCCACATTTTATCTCAAAAATTTCGCATAACACACATGTAGATCGAGGTTTCAACCCAAGAGGGAGGGTGAATTGGGTTTTTAAAACTTTTTGCGGAATTAATATAAGTTTATAAAAATGAATAAGCAGCAAACAATTAAAACAACTAATGTGCTGTAAACAAAGAGTTTAGAGAGAAGAGCATGCAAACTTAAATTATAGTGGTTCGGCAATATTGGATTCGTTCCGACCCTACGTCCACTCTCTTCAAGGAACTCCTTGAAGTAATTCATTGAGTAACTTAGTCGTACAACTTTCCCAGTGTTGTACAAACCTTACAATCCCTTCCTCTCGGAAGCTATCCTCTTCCTCTCGGAAGTAATCCCCTTCATTTTAGAAGTAATCCCTTTACAAAAGATGATGTAAAGTAAATAGTAGAGAAACAGCTAATGGAAGCTTATACAACTGAATAATGTCTCTCTTTCAAAGTAAAGCTTGAAGAATGGCTCAATAAGAATATTTCAAAGCTTTTTGTGTTTCAATAGTATAATAACTTGATTGTGTGAGATCTACTATTTTTGAATGTATGCAGCTTGTTGTTGAATGCTCAATTGAATGGGTTTATATAGCAATCAAATAATATGGCCGTTAGGACTTTAATTTGAAAAAGTTTGCTTTAAAACATTCAGATTTGGAGTACAACGGTCATATTTTTGAACTACCAGTCGACTGGGTCGTGATACCAGTCGATTGGGTTCACTTGAAAAAATCAAGTTTTCAGACCTTCTGGGTATCCAGTCGACTGGTATATTTCATCCAGTCGACTGGGGACTCACTGTCCATTTTACCAGTCGACTGGTATGAATGACCCAGTCAACTGGGGACTCACTGTTTCATATACTAGTCGATTGGTATATGTATCTAGTCGACTGGGTTGTCTTCTAACCCAGTTTTTCTGTTTTAATTTAAATTGTTTGTTTTAAAACGATCGGTTTAGAAATTTTTTTTTGTTCGAGCCATTGAACAAGCTATTACAGTGTATAAGTGAGACTTACATTTGTTCTAAAACGTTAGACCTATACTAGTTCTTCAGTCTTCACTTGATACTTTAATTCGGTTTGAGTTCTTAAACTTTGATCCATGGTTGAATGCTTTTGTTGCTTACTACACTTAGTTAGTATAATAACAGTTGTGTTTTGTCATCATTAAAATACGGGTGAGGGCCAACAATCTCCCCCTTTTTGATGATGACAAAACTAATGATGTGAAAACAGATAAAAAAGCTAAGTGTTTGGATTTTACGAAAAATCGGACAGAGTCTCCTCTGTTTTTCGAATAAAACCACCTTATAAAACAGGCAAACACAGTTCATATATATATATATTTCAATCAACCACAATTAACTCAACCAATCAAAGAATAAGTTTTGGAGCAGTGCTCCCCCTAAATCTATGCATTGGTTTCTTTTACTTAGTTTTTCTCGTTTTTCTCCTCTGTTTTGACAACAACAACCAAAAGGGCTATAAATAAAAAAATAAGCTACTTATCCTTAACAATGATCTAGAGAATGATTAAACAAACCTGTATACGAAAATTTGGCTTCATTCGGATTTCAGAAGCCTTCCCGGGAAGAATCGAAAGTTTTCATACAAGCATTATCAGTTTCATAGCATTTTCGTGAATAAAAATAGTTTGAAACTATGCAAACATATCACAAATAATGTAAATGGATATATGAAATATGGATAATAGAAACATAACATCATATATAAAAAGTCAATACATGAACAGGCTTCATAGAGCCATAAATAAGACAAAATAATACAAAATATGTCCGTGCTATGTGGTAAGAGCTGAAAAACCCTAAGAACATAATAAGGAAAACAAAAAACTCAAGGAGCGGGAGAGTCCGAGCCATCACGAAGAAGTTCCCTAATCTCCGCTAGGGAACCCTCGGTGTGCTCTCGATGTAACTCGAAGTCGTCTCGTAGATGGTCGATGGAGGAGCTCAATCTCTGGTACTCTGACTGCATGGACTGGAATCCGAACTCCATCGTCATCTGAAGGCTCCGTATCTAGTCTGACTAGTACTCGATTCACCAATCGGAGGTGCTCGGGTGTCAGTGTCCATATCAGCATAGGCAGTAGCCTCCTCCTCCTCATCATCTTCACTCTCATCTCCTTGTATCCGTAAGAACTTCCCGGCTTTTGGATGGAGGAAGCCGTCACGAACCGTACATCCCATCTTCTTAAGTGATGAGACATTGATGATGTCCGTCGGTCCAATATCTTGAGTCTCGGAGGCTGGCAGAGGCATTCGAAAGTGCTGGAGTATGAGTGTAAAGAGCATCCCGTAAGGAAGACACCTGGAGTTGCTCGCTTCACCATTTATCATGTTGGCGAATAGCAGAGGATAAATATTGAAGTGGTGCCCAGATTTAAGGCACCAAATCAATACAGTATTTCTCTTAGATAGATACCCTCGACTCCCGAGTCTAGGGTGGATGGTCTAACTGATAATCAGCTGAAACATCTTTGAGTCGAGGGGTATGTCACTACACATGTGAAATGTAGTGGGTTTGTACACATAATTAGGGTCTCCCCTGACTATCTGACAGGCCGCCTCGACATCAAAGTTGTTTGGCCATCCATCCAGACTCCACTGAATCCCCCTTACTAGGATTCTCAATATGCTCATCAAGAGGTCAGTGTTGACCTCAAACTCTACACCGCTTACTCTGGTTTTGAATCTCAGAGCCAGAGGACTGGGTTTCACCAAGTTCGCGTAGAACTGGTGAATCAGTCGCAGGTAATATTTTTCATGTATTCTGACCAGTGGGTCAGATTTATTGCCTCAAAGGCTGGCAGAATATCAAAATTTCCATGACGAATAGTCGAAATCAACAACTCTACCCGTCATGATCTTCTTATGACGGATAATGGAGTTATACCTCGTATGAGCCGCCGGACTGAAAAACAGAGTTTCCTCCAACTCTGTTATGGGTGTTCTGCTAGATGAGCCCGCTGCTCTCTTTCCTCGAGACTTCGATGTCGAAGGTTTTGAAGACCTTGGCTTTTTAGGCGCATTAGGTCCACTTGTTGTGAATTTTACACAGATTTTATCGCTCATTTTGAAGAAAAAATGAGTTTTTGAGTAAAAAGGATTTTAGTGAAAATTTAGAGATTTTAACCGTAGAAAGTTAAAAATCTCATTGTGGATGAGTAGATCGGTGTGTTTAGATGAAGTTTGGATGGTTTTTGGATCAAAAGGATGAATTTTTCTAGAGAGAGAAAACAGGGGTGCTTGAAAATGGCGTAAAAAATCAGAAAAATGAACAGTCTCTTTTATAGAATCACGATACCAGTCGACTGGGTCCCTTTAGAAAGATGAATAGTTTTCATACCAGTCGACTGGATTGAATTGACTAGTCGACTGTATGACAACTGAATTTAAAAAAATTAGCTCCAAACAGGGTCTAGAGATACCAGACTACTAGACAGGATTTACCAGTCGTTTGGAAGAAAAGATAGAAACTTACCAATCGACTGGTTCAAACTTACCAGTCGACTGGATGAAAGGGCAGTGACTTACCAGTCGTCTGGTATAGATTTACCAGTCGACTGGACCCTTATGAAAATTTTTAGTTTTAAAATATAGCACGAAATTTGTTTATCTATGACATCTTAAGTGAGAGAGATATTTAAACAAGAATTAATACTCTTTCACTAGATGTCAAACATGCATATGATGAATTATGAAGCAATCAGATATTCAGTTTATCATAATCCAACAATCCCATTAACATTCTTATCTTACAGAAACTAGCTTCACCTAGAGGTTTTGTAAGAATGTCAGCTATTTGATCTTCTGAAGGTATGAATTCTAGTCTTATGTCACATTTTTTAGCATGGTCTCTTAAGAAATGATGTCTTATTTCTATGTGTTTTGTTCTAGAGTGCTGAATAGGGTTCTTGGTTAGGTTGATAGTACTAGTATTATCACAAAATATTGGGATGTTTTTGAGGTTCATGCCATAGTCTTCTAATTGTTGTTTCATCCATAATACTTGGGCACAACAACTTCCGGCTGCAACGTATTCCGCCTCGGCGGTGGATAGTGCAACGGAATTTTGTTTCTTGGAAAATCAAGAGGTTAACATAGCTCCTAAGAATTAGCATGTACCACTTGTGCTTTTTCTATCTAACCTACATCCAGCAAAATCAGCATCTGAATAACCTACAAGCTCAAAAGATGAATCTCTAGAGTACCATAATCCTATGGTTTGGGTTCCTTGTAGATATCTAAGGATTCTTTTTACTGTAACTACATGTGATTCCTTAGGATTAGCCTGAAATCTAGCACACATGCATACACTGAACATTATATCAGGTCTACTTGCAGTCAAATAAAGTAAAACACCTATCATGCTTCTATAATATTTAGAATCTACAGTTTTACCTCCTTCATCAAGATCAAGTTTAGTAGTTGTGCTCATAGGCGTTCCAAGTGGCTTTGAGCTTTCCATCCCGAACCTCTTTAGTAGGTCCTTAATGTACTTCTGTTGATTGATGAAGATGCATCCTTTTATTTGCTTGATTTGAAGTCCAAGGAAGTAGGTAAGTTCTCCCATCATGCTCATTTTAAATTCACCTTGTATGCACTTTGCAAACTCTCGACACATAGATTCATTAGTAGCACCAAATATAATATCATCAACATATATTTGAACTATCAAAGTGTAATACCTGTATTTGTAAAAGAAATGGTAAATGTGTATGTTAATAAATATGACAAAGAATTAACATCTCAGAAGGCTGATTGAGGACGGAAAGAGACAAAGGTTGAAAAAAAAAGAAAGTGAATAATGAACAGTGAAAATCGTGGGCTGCCAAGAGATGGCCGCCAAGAGAAATGATTTTCCATCATGACTTTTTGATTTTATGGTGGAAAGTAAAAACTAAAGTCATGATTATGTCTTAAATAGTGGTAAGACATTTGCATGTCTTACACTTGGATTCTTGCATGACAATTGTAGATTTGTGAAGGAGCTGCTGAGTTAAGAGAAATCTTTGGGCTGCTGACAATTTTTGTGTTGCACTGAGCTTAAATATACTCTATCATATAAACGTTGAGAGACACTTACCAAATCGTTTAAGTTTCTCTCAAGTTCTCAATTTCTTTAAACACTTGAAGATACAAGGAAATGTTGAAAGAGCAAAATTTTGAAGAGATTTTTCGAGATTATTTTGGGGAGTTATTAGAATAGCAGAAGGTAATGTTTATTTTAAAATTTTAGCATTTATGAAAGTTCCAAGTAATTAAAGTGAGAATTTTCAAAGTGTGGTTTATAAAGAAATGAAGAAAATAATAAGAAATTGAATACTAATATTATGTCAGGTGTTGGCGGTCAACAATCGGGGGAAGTTTCGGAGAAAAACAAAGAGGTGATCGACGGGTAGCTTTAAGAGCTACGTGGTGAGTTGGATTTACTTTAAGTAGTATAAAGAAAAGATGAAAAATTTAGTGATAATATTATAATAAATTATTAGCTTATGTTGTAATGATAAATAAAGATTTAGTTAATAATTATGATATGAATATTTGGCATATAGAAAAGTAATATGTGAAAGAAATATTACCAAAATAATGATTTGACTTATTAATGAAGGTGATAAAGAGATTTTGACTAGTTGGTGAATAAATTGATGTGATGTATGAGGAGAAGAAAAATTGAAATTTATTAAGCAGAAAGTTGATATTCATGTGGTATTTATTTTACTGTTCAGATGCATATTTCATATCATTGTTCATGTGCATATGCATTTAATAATATAACCGAAAGAACCGAGAATGAGCCGGTCTAATGAAATAATCGTGACAGCCGGTATATACTGGAATTAAAAGGGAAACCGTGACAGCCGGTATATGCTGAAAATAAATTCCGTGGAAACCGGGACAAGTTGCAAAGTAAATAACCGGGAAGGGGCTGATCTAAGATAATAACAACCTGTCGACAGGTGGGAAGACATTCCCATCATAATCATTCATGCATGGCATCTGTTTTAATTATTGCTTGCACTATTAAAAATGTTGTTGTGTGATATATTGTGGTAAATTTAATTATAAATGGTTGAGTCTCATAGAAAGAGACAGTGATGATGATGAGAACCATCTAAATGATGGACTTTATGATGTGAACCTCGTTATGAGATAAATTATGAGATAATTGATGGAAGTGGATAAACGATTGAGAAGATAAGATTAGTAGAAAATGAATCTTATGTTATTTGTATTGATAGTAGAAAGCTATCATCAGGTTATGTGAAAAAAATAAAAAAATAAAAAAATGATTAAATATTAACTGGCTATTTATGGAATTTAGAATACTTTTAGTAAATTTAATTCGCTGAGCTTGTGAAGCTCACACCTCATTGTACAATGATTTCAGATAGTAGTCAGGACAAGTAGTTGGTGGGTCAAAAGTCAGACGGATTCAGTTTCTGTAAGCCACGTATGTGTCAGTATCCTCAGACTAGAGAGAAAAAGAAATAAATATTTGTAGATATTCATGCATCTTACGTTGTAAATTAGTTGTAAGTTAATATCAGGTATATATATATATAAAAAAATATTAGTATTATTTTTATGGTTGCATATATGTGTCGTGCTGGGATTCTAAAAATGTAATGACACTGTTTTGGGGGTGGTCAACTCGGGATGGGTCGTTACAATTTTGGTATCAGAGCATTAGGTTTTAAGATTCTGTAGACTGCACGAGAACCTAAAAAGTGGAAGATCTAAATAAATAATATTCTTAAATTCAGAGTCTGAGGATGACACGTGGTCGTGCGAGAGCTAGAGGTAGAGTTCAAAATCAGAGGGGACGTGGTAGACCCCTAATTTTTAGGAGGACTGAAGCAGAGGAGGAAGTTGAGTCTGTGGTTCCCGCAAAGGAACATGGTGATAGTGCAGCTGGTACGAGTAGAGCTGGGGAAGTATCTAAAAGTAGAAATGATGAATTGCAAGATACTCGTAACCGTGCTTTAGAGAGAATGAATGCAGCCGAGGAACGGGCTGCTAATTTGTAGAGAAGATTAGAGGAAAGGGATGGAAGAGAACCAGAGGTAGTGAGGCAAGAGGTTCCTGATGGAGGGGTATTTGCAAATGAAATGCAAGGGGATTGTTTTGTGAGGTTTCTTAAGTTTAAACCTCAGTCGTTTAAAGGATCTATAAATCCGGTGGAAGCTGAACAGTGGATTGAGCATGTGGAGAAATATTTTGAGGTCTTACCGGTGTCTGATAAACAGAATGTTGCTTTTGCTTCGTTTATGCTGGAAGGTGAGGCTTCTCAATGGTGGAAGGATATTTTGCCTAGGATGAGTACACGAATAGATCAACTTTTGACTTAGAATAAATTTAAGGATGCATTCTTTGCAAAGTATTTTCCAGATTCTTTTCGGGTACAACAAGAAAGAGAATTTATCCACCTAAAGCAGGGAAATTTATCGGTGGTTGAATATTATAGTAAATTTGTAGCCTTGTCAAGATTTATGCCTGAGTTCGTGAATACGGAGGAAAGAAAATGCAAGAGATTTTTAGACGGATTACACTACGAAATTCGTTTTAAACTCTCTTACATAGGCATAAAGGATTATGCTGTACTGGTGGATAAAGCATTACAGATTGAGAAAGATCAGATGGAGTTGAGAGGTAGAAGGGATTGGCTAAAGAGGTCTAGATTTGAGAGACCTAAAGGAGGTAATAATATGGGTGTTCAGGGTGGGAGACCACTCCAGAGGGGGCGTTCCTTGTCACAAGGAACTGTAGGGCAGAGTATGAAGCAAGTGGAATCTGTTGCTTCGGTAGCTCAGAGTAATACTGGTGGGTCCCCTAGATTTAGGAGACAGGCTATGGAAAGTGGGAGTTATGGTAGAGGACTAAGTATGCCACCAGGGGGAAGGGATAACCGGATGTTTGATTAAGAGGCAAGGGTTTGTTTCAAATGTAATCGAACGGGACATATGGCTCGAAACTATCCTATGCAGATATGCTTTGTATGTGATAAGGGAGGACATGTGGCTGCAGATTGTCCAGCGGGGAAGTCTGTTGACAGAGACATTGGAAGTGCCGGGAGAAGACCGATGGAGAGAGGTGGTGGATCAGTAAGTGTGCAGAGCAGAGATCGAGGATCTGTAGTAGAGCGAGGATGTGGCAGTCAGATTCAGTCCGGAGATGGTAGAGTCTATGCATTGACCCAGTAGGATGCACTAGCCACTCATGATATTGTTATGGGTATGATATCTATCCTGGGTAGGCCTGCTAGATTATTGATTGATCCGGGTGCAACCCATTCTTTTGCATTTAGTAGTTATATGAAATCTATTGATGCTAGTGTTAGTCCTTTGATGCACACTATTGTTGTTGAGGTTCCTACTGGAGAAAGAGTAATTATCAGAACAATCTATCGAGGTTGTGTGATTAATATTGCTGACAGAGAATTTGAAGTTGATTTATTGCCTTTAGATATGACAGATTTTGATGTAATTCTGGGGATGAATTGGTTATCTGCATGTCATGCGTGGGTAGATTATTTTAGGAAAAATATGGTGTTCAAGATACCCGGGCAGGAGGAGTTTAATTTTCAGGGAGAACATAAAATACTTATTAATTTTCTGATTTATGCCTTAACTGCTAGTCAATGGTTGAGGAAGGGTTGTGAGGGGTATTTAGCATATGTGGTGGATTCTAGTAAGGAGGGTAGACAGTTAGAAGAAATCTCTGTGGTAAAAGATTTTTCTGATGTATTCCCTGAGGAGTTGTCTGGATTGCCTTCCAATAGGGAGATCGAATTTTCTATTGAAGTGATTCCAGGATCAGCACCCATATCCATAGCACCCTATAGAATAGCACTAGCTGAATTGAGAGAGTTGAAAGTTCAGCTTCAGGAGTTGCTAGATAAACAGTTTATTCGACATAGTACATCACCCTAGGGAGCCCCTGTGTTATTTGTCAAGAATAAGGATGGGACATTGAGGTTGTGTATTGATTATAGACAATTGAATAAGATCACAATCAAAAATAGATATCCTTTACCCAAGATAGATGACTTATTCGAGCAGTTACAGGGAGCCAGAGTATTCTCTAAGATAGACTTGAGGTCGGGATATCATTAATTGAGGATAAAAGAGGGGGACGTGCCTAAAACTGCTTTTAGGACACGTTATGGTCATTATGAGTTCTTGGTGATGCCTTTTGGGTTGACCAATGCTCTTGAGGTATTTATGGATCTTATGAACCGGGTGTTTAAACTATTCTTGGACAGATTTGTAATTGTGTTTATTGATGATATTTTAGTATATTGTAAGAATGAAGAGGAGCATATGCGACATTTGGAGATAGTGTTGGAGATTCTGAGGAAAGAGAAATTATATGCAAAATTCTCTAAATGTGAGTTTTGGTTGAACAAAATATCCTTCTTGGGGCATGTTGTGTCAGGAGAGGGAATAGTAATTGACCCACAAAAAGTAGAAGCAGTGTTGAGTTGGGAAAGACCCACAAATGTAACTGAAATTAGAAACTTTTTGGGGTTGGCTAGTTATTATAGAAGATTTATCCAAAATTTTTCTATGATTGCTGGACCATTGACTAAATTAACCAGGAAGGATGTGAAGTTCAGGTGGTCAGAGGAATGTGAGAGAAGTTTCCAGCTGTTGAAAGAGAAACTGACTACTGCCCCGGTGTTAGTGCTTCCTTATGGTGATGAAGGATTTGTAGTCTATAGTGATGCGTTACATCAGGGGTTGGGATGTGTGTTGATGCAACATAGGAGAGTTATAGCTTATGCGTCTAGGTAACTAAAGAACCATGAGAGGAATTACCTGACTCATGATTTAGAATTGGCTACCATAGTTTTTCCTTTGAAGATTTGGAGACACCATTTATATGGAGCCAAGTGTAAAATTTTTTCTGATCATAAAAACTTGACGCATTTACCAACCCAGAAGGAGTTGAATTTGAGACAGAGGAGGTGGATGGAATTAATTTGTGATTATGATTGTACAATTCACTATCATCCAGGAAAGGCCAATGTAGTAGCTGAAGCATTGAGTAGAAAGGCTACAGGGAAATTAGCTTCTATTGGGAGTCATAATACTAGTCTGATGATAGAATTAAGAAGAATGAGAATGCAATTGAGCGTCAATGATAGATGAGTATTAATGGCAAATATGGTGATACAATCTCCTATTATTGATCGTTTATTACAGTTGCAGAAGAAAGATGAGGGGATAGAAAAAATCAGGCAGGAGGTGTTGAGTGGGAAGCCGACCGAGTTTAAAATTAGAGAAGATGGTATGATAGTGCTAGGGCATAGAATGTGTGTTCCCCATAATGTGGAGATGAAAAAGGAGATACTAAGGGAGGCTCATGATTCGGTATATTCCATGCACCCAGGTAATAATAAGATGTATAGGGGTTTGCAACAGAATTATTGGTGGTCAGGGATGAAGAAGGATGTAGCAGAATACATTGCTAGATGTTTGACTTGTCAACAGGTAAAGTCTGAGAATACACATCCGGCAGGCTTATTACAACCTCTTCCAATACCTGAGTGGCCATGGGAAAATATAAGTATGGATTTTGTTTCTGGTTTTCCCCGTACCCAGAGAAGGCATGATGCTGTGTGGGTTATAGTGGATAGACTTTCTAAATCTTCACATTTTCTTCCTATTAAAACTACATGGAGTCCAGAAAAGTTGGCTGAGTTGTATGTGACAGAGATAGTGAAATTACATGGAGTACCCTTGAGTATTGTATAAGATAAAGATTCTAGATTTACTTCTAGATTTTGGAGGGGTTTTCAAGGAGCTATGGGTACGCAATTACAGTTTAGTACAGCTTTTCATCCACAAACTGATGGGCAGACGGAGAGGTTTATCAGAATATTAGAAGATATGCTGAGGGCAAGTGTATTAAGTTTCTCAGTAAGCTGGGATGCTTATTTGCCTTTGATCGAGTTTGCATACAATAATCAGTATCAAACTAGTATTGGGATGACACCTTTCGAGGCTTTATATGGTAGGAAGTGTAGAACTCCAATATGCTGGGAAGAAGTTGGAGAGAGAAAGATATATGGCCCAGAAATGATAGACTTGACTACTGAGAGGATCAAATTGGTTAGGGAGAACCTCAGAGCAGCTCAGAACCGACAGAAAGGATATACTGATAAAAGAAGATGACCTCTCGAGTTCCAAGTTGGTGATTGGGTATTTTTGAAGATATCTCCGTGGAAGGGAGTATTGAGATTTAAAAAGAAAGGAAAGTTGATCCCAAGATTTATAGGGCCCTATGTAGTGATTGAAAGAATCAGGCCCGTCGCATATCGTTTGCATTTACCTCTGGAATTAAAGCAATTACATAATGTTTTTCATGTATCTCTACTGAGGAAGTACTTACATGATGAGTCCCATAATATCTCGAATCAGCCGATAGAAATTCAGAAAGATTTGACTATTATGCTAATACCAGTCAGAATACTAGACAGAAAGGATCAAGTCTTGCGCAATAAAGTCATTCCTTTGATTCAAGTATTATGGAGCAATAAAGATGTCGAAGAAGTTACTTGGGAACATGAAGAAATAATGAGAAGGAATTATCCCCAACTCTTTACTTGATTTTAGTAAGGAAATTTCGGGGACAAATTTTTGTAAGAATGGTAGAATTGTAATACTCGTATTTGTAAAAGAAATGGTAAATGTGTATGTTAATAAATATGACAAAGAATTAACATCCCAGAAGGCTGATTGAGGACGGAAAGAGACAAAGGTTGAAAAAAAAACAAAGTTAATAGTGAACAGTGATCATGAACAGTGAAAATCATGGGCTGCCAAGAGATGGCCGCCAAGAGAAATGATTTTCCATCATGACTTTTTGGTTTTATGGTGGAAAGTAAAAACTAAAGTCATGATTATGTCTTAAATAGTGGTAAGATATTTGCATGTCTTACACTTGGATTCTTGCGTGGCAATTGGAGATTTGTGAAGGAGCTGCTGAGTTAAGAGAAATCTTTGGGCTGCTGACAATTTTTGTGTTGCACCGAGCTTATATATACTCTATCATATAAACGTTGAGAGACACTTACCAAATCGTTTAAGTTTCTCTCAAGTTCTCAATTTCTTTAAACACTTGAAGATACAAGGAAATGTTGAAAGAGCAAAATTTTGAAGAGATTTTTCAAGATTATTTTGGGGAGTTATTAGAATAGCAGAAGGTAATGTTTATTTTAAAATTTTAGCATTTATGAAAGTTCCAAGTAATTAAAGTGAGAATTTTCAAAGTGTGGTTTATAAAGAAATGAAGAAAATAATAAGAAATTGAATACTAATATTATGTCAGGTGTTGGCGGTCAGCAATCGAGGGAAGTTTCGGAAAAAAACAAGAAAAGCAAGGAGGTGATCGACGGGTAGCTTTAAGAGCTACGTGGTGAGTTGGATTTACTTCAAGTAGTCTAAAGAAAATATGAAAAATTTAGTGATAATATTATAATAAATTATTAGCTTATGTTGTAATGATAAATAAAGATTTAGTTAATAATTATGATATGAATATTTGGCATATAGAAAAGTAATATGTGAAAGAAATATTACCAAAATAATGATTTGACTTATTAATGAAGGTGATAAAGAGATTTTGATTAGTTGGTGAATAAATTGATGTGATGTATGAGGAGAAGAAAAATTGAAATTTATTAAGCAGAAAGTTGATATTCATGTGGTGTTTATTTTACTGTTCAGATGCATATTTCATATCATTGTTCATGTGCATATGCATGAACAACCGAAAGAACCGGGAAGGGGCCGGTCTAATGAAATAACCGTGACAGCCGGTATATGCTGGAATTAAAAGGGAAACCATGACAGCCGGTATATGCTGGAAATAAATTCCGTGGCAACCGGGACAAGTTGCAAAGTAAAGAACCGGGAAGGGGCCGGTCTAAGATGATAACAACCTGTCGACAGGTGGGAAGACGTTCCCATCATAATCCTTCATGCATGGCATCTGTTTTAATTATTGCTTGCACTATTAAAAATGCTGCTGTGTGATATATTGTGGTAAATTTAATTATAAATGGTTGAGTCTCATAGAAAGAGACAATGATGATGATGAGAACCATCTAAATGATGGACTTCATGATGTGAACCTCATTATGAGATAAATTATGAGATAATTGATGGAAGTGGATAAACGATTGAGAAGATGAGATTAGTAGAAAATGAATCTTATGTTATTTGTATTGATAATAGAAAGCTATCATCAGGTTATGTGAAAAAAAAAATTAAATAAATGATTAAATATTAACTGGCTATTTATGGAATTTAGAATACTTTTAGTAAATTTAATTCACTGAGCTTGTGAAGCTCACACCTCATTGTACAATGATTTCAGATAGCAGTCAGGACAAGTAGTTGGTGGGTCAAAAGTCAGACGGATTCAGTTTCTGTAAGCCACGTATGTGTCAGTATCCTCAGACTAGAGAGAAAAAGAAATAAATATTTGTAGATATTCATGCATCTTATGTTGTAAATTAGTTGTAAGTTAATATCAGGTATATATATATATATATATATATATATATATATATATATATATATATAAATATTAGTATTATTTTTATGGTTGCATATATGTGTCGTGCTGGGATTCTAAAAATGTAATGACACTGTTTCGGAGGTGGCCAACTCGGGATGGGTCGTTACACAAAGTGTCATTTTTGTGAGTTTTTGTGAAGAGAGTTGTGTCTATTCTACCTCTTACAAAATCATTGTCAATCAAAAATTTACTTAGTCTTTCATACCATGCTCTTGGAGCTTGCTTCAACCCATATAGAGCTTTAGAAAGCTTGTAGATATGATTTGGAAGACTAGGATTTTCAAATCCAAGAGATTGCTCAACATAAACCTCTTCTTCTATAAAGCCATTTAACAAGGCACTTTTCACATCCATTTGAAATAGCTTGAATTTATTAAAGCATACAAAGGCTAATAACATTCGAATAGCTTCTAATCTAGCTACGGGAGCATAGGTTTCATCAAAGTCTATCCCTTCTTCTTGATTATATCCCTTAGCAACTAGTCTAGACTTATTTCTAGTTACTATACCATTTTCATCCATTTTATTTCTATAGACCCATTTAGTTCCAATTATTGAATGATCTTTAGGTCTTGGAACTAGTTTCCAAACATTGTTTCTCTCAAACTGATTTATCTCTTCCTGCATTGCAATTATCCAATCATTATCTTTTTCAGCTTTTATAAATGTCTTAGGTTCTACTTGAGACAAATAAGCTACAAAATTGCAAATATTTCTAATGGAAGAGCTAGTTCTTACCCCTTGTGAAGGATCACCAATCACTTGATCAATTGGATGATAATTTACATACCTCTGATCTTTGGGTAAACTTTCCTCTTGTTGGCTTGAGGATGGTTGGTCCAAATTGGGAGTTTTTATCTCTTCATTTGCTTGAGGTGAACTCTCTTTTGGGTCAACAATGGGAGTAGGAGTTTTCATTCTTGGAATAAAATCTGCATCATCTTTAAAGGAAACTTCTCTACTACTAATTGGGTTAGATTCATCAATAGTTACATGTACAGATTCTTCTACCACTAGAGTTCTCTTATTGAAAACTCTATAAGTCTTACTAGATGCTGAATATCCTAAAAATATTCCTTCATCGGTCTTAGAATCAAATTTACCCAAGTTAGTTTTATTGTTATTTAAGATGAATCATTTACTACCAAAAGCACGAAAATAGAAAATATTGGGCTTTCTCCCTTTCCATAGTTCATATGGAGTTTTATCAAGCAGAGGCCTTATCAAAATTCTATTTAAGATATAGTAAGAAGTATTCACGGCTTCAGCCCAAAAGTATTTTGGTAAACTATTTTCACAAAGAATAGTTCTTGAAAATTCTTCTAGAACTCTATTTTTCCTCTCAACAACTCCATTTTGTTGAGGAGTTCTAGGAGCTGAAAAGTTGTGATTAATTCCATTTTCATCACAAAATTTTGAAAAGCTTTGATTTTCAAATTCTTTGCCATGATCACTTCTTATGCTTGAAATACAAATTCCTTTTTCATTTTGTAAATTTTTGCAAAACTTTTCAAATCCTTTGAAAGCTTCATCCTTGTAAGCAATAAAAATAACAAAAGTATATCTTGAATAGTTATCAACAATAACAAGAGCATATTGATGGCCACCTAGACTAATGGTACTAATTGGACCAAATAAATCCATATGCAAAAGTTCCAAAGATCTAGTAATTGAGACTACATTTTTTGCTTTAAAAGAAATCCTAGTTTGTTTTCCCATTTGACAAGCATTGCATACTTTGTCTTTTTCAAAATTGATTTTAGGAAGTCAAATAACTAAATCTTTTCTTGAAACGATTTTTAGCAAGTTCATGTTTACATGACTAAGCCTTCTATGCCATAGCCATGGATTTTCACTAAAAGCAGGAAAACATTTTTTATTTTCAGAATGCAAGGATTTCAAATCAACTATGTAGACATTTTCATGTCTATGGCCAATGAATTTGATCTTGTTGCTCTTGATGTCTATAACTAGACAATGAGAGGTCTCAAATGCGACTTTGTATCCTTTGTCACATAATTGACTTATGCTAAGTAAATTTGGCTTAAGGCCTTGTACTAGCAATACATTATCTAAGGTTGAGAAATCATTACCGACTTTTCCATGCCTGATGATCTTTATTTTAATATTGTCTCCAATGGTCACAAGTCCACCATCTCTTAGAGTTAGCTCGTTGAATACGTTTTTATTACCGGCCATGTGCTTCGAGCATCCACTATCAAGGTACCAACAGTTACCTTTCTCCTTGGTGTGGAGACAAATCTACATCACACAAGGATATACGATAGCACTTTTAGGTACCCAAAATTTCTTGGGTCCTTCGGGGTTAGTCCTAGAAAACACGGTTCCTTTTGGAACCCAAACTTTCTTAACAGTATATGGTGATCTATGGACATATTGATGATGCACAATCCTAGGATGATAGTAATTAAAATTTCTAGGATATCTTACATGTGTATTCCTATAATCCTTAGGATAATAGTTCCTAGGATACACGTTTCTATGGTAAGAAGAATGAAACGCATGTCATTTCCAGAAAATGAATGATGCATTCTAGGATACATGCTAGCATGTGTATGCAAATTATTTCTAGGATAACCATGATGGTAATTCCTAGGATGAACATGTGCATAGTTCATATGTTGATTATGTACATGTTGGTTATTTCTAGGATATGTATAAGCATTTCTAGAGTGAGTATACATATAAGCATATGTATTTCTAGGTTGCTTCATTTTTGTATGAACATTTGAATTCCTAGCATTTAATGAGGGAGTGCTTTTAATCTTGCTAGGGTTTCTTGAAGTAGAGGCTTCACTTACACATGAGGCTTTTATGAATAAGCTTTCTTTTGATTTTTGCTTTCCCAAAGGAGAATATCCTACACCAGATTTTCCTCCACTTAATCTTTGGGAAGAAAGCACTTCATCAAGTTTTTCTTTACCAAGCATAAGTCTTGATATAGTGCTATTTAATTCAGTAATTTTATTTTTCAAATTCTTATTTTCATCTTTGAGAAAATCTTGAGAAGAATTATACAGTAAAGATGATAATTTTTCTTTTTCTTCTCTAAGACTTATCATCTCTTTAGAGAGAGATGATACCTCTTTCTTGAGAACAGAATTTCTAGAATCAAATTTCTTCATTTCCTCATGCATTTCATTTATTACTTCTAGCAGTTCTTCACTACTACTCACAATATCATTTTTAGAAGAAAGAGAAGATGTTACCTCACTTTCATTGTCGATTGCCATCAAACAAAGGTTGGCAATTTCCTCGTATCCGATTTCTTTGTCTGATGACTCATCTTCTTCGTCATCGCTCCAGGTAGTTGCTACCATGACTTTCTTTTTGAAGCCCTTGTATGGTTTGTTTGAAACCGGACAATCAACTCTAATGTGACCGGGCTTCTTGCAGCCATAGCACATAAGCGGTTCCTTTTTCGGAGTGGGATCTTTTGTGTAAGGTTTCTTGCTTTTCTTCAAGAACCTGTGAAATCGTTTGGTGATCAATGCCATTTCACCATCTTCCTCGCTGCTCTCAGCTTCTTTTTTTGATTCCATTTCTTTGCTGCTCGTAGAAGCTTTGAGAGCAATATACTTTTTCTTTGCTGTTCGTAGAAGCTTTGAGAGCAATATACTTTTTCTTCTTCTCATCATTATTGACGATGAGAGTCATTTCTTCTATCTCATACGTCAATAATGACCCAAGTAGTGTCTCAACATCCAGTTTGTCAAGATCTTTGGCCTCCTGTATGGCTGTCCTCTTTGGTTTCCATTCTGGTGGCAGAGATCTCAAGATTTTTCTGGTTAGTTCAACCTCCTCAATATTCTTACCAAGCAGTTTTAAACCATTTATAATAGTGGTGAACCGTGAGTGCATTTCAAAAATAGTTTCGTCAGGAGACATTTTAAAGGATTCATACTCAGAAATTAGCATATAAATTTTTGACTTTTTTGCTTCACTAGTTCCTTCATATGTGACTTGTAATTTGTCCCATATCTCTTTAGCAGAAACGTATGCAGATATTTTATTATATTCAGAAATATCTAATGCACAATGTAACATACTTGTTGCTCTGCTATTGAGAGACATTGTTTTACAATCCTCGTCAGTGTACTCAGTTTTGAGTTTAGGCATTGTATGAAGAGTCTCTCCAATAGCTATTTCTTTTGTAGGAATTCTAGGTCCTTCTTCAATGATTCTCCATAGATTGTAATATTTTCATTCGACAAAGATTTTCATTCTGCTTTTCCAATAGTTATAATTGGAGCCATTGAACAAAGGTGGTCTAGTATAAGAGTGTCCTTCAGAGTAGTTATTTGCTGCCATTGGATCAACTCAAGGATTTTAAGCCTAAATATGAGAACGAAGCTCTGATACCAATTGTAGATCAAGGTTTCAACCCAAGAGGGGGGTTAATTGGGTTTTTAAAACTTTTTGCGGAATTAATACAAGTTTATAAAAACAAATAAGCAACAAACAATTAAAACAAGTAATGTGCTGTAAATAAAGAGTTTAGAGAGAAGATGATGCAAACTCAGATTATAATGGTTCGGCAATATCGGATTTGTTCCGACCCTATGTCCACTCTCTTCAAGGAACTCCTTGAAGTAATCCACTAAGTAACTTAGTAGTACAACTTTCCCGGTGTTGTACAAACCTTAAAATCCCTTCCTCTCGGAAGTAATCCCTTTACAAAAGATGATGTAAAGTAAATAGTAGAGAAACAGCTAATGGAAGCTTATACAACTGAATAATGTCTCTCTTTTAAAGTAAAGCTTGAAGAATGGCTCAATAAGAATATTTCAAAGCTTTTTGTGTTTCAAGAGTATAATAACTTGATTGTGTGAGATTAACTCTTTTTGAATGTATGCAGCTTGTTGTTGAATGCTCAATTGAATGGGTTTATATAGCAATCAAATAATATAGCCGTTAGGACTTTAATTTGAAAAAGATTTGCTTTAAAACGTTCAGATTTGGAGTCCAACGGTCATATTTTTGAACTACCAATCGACTGGGTCGTGATACCAGTCGACTGGGTCGTGATACCAGTCGACTGGGTTCACTTGAAAAAATCAAGTTTCCAGACCTTTTGGGTATCTAGTCGACTGGTATATTTCATCCAGTCGACTGGGGACTCACTGTCCGTTTTACCAGTCGACTGGTATGAATGACCCAGTCGACTGGAGACATACTATCTCATATACCAGTCGACTGGTATATGTATCCAGTCGACTAGGTTGTCTTCTAACCCAGTTTTTTCTGTTTTAATTTAAAATGTTCGTTTTAAAATGATCGGTTTAAAAAACCTTTTTTGTTCGAGCCATTGAACAAGCTATTACAGTGTATAAGTGAGACTTACATTGGTTCTAAAACCTTAGACCTATACTAGTTCTTCAGTCTTCACTTGATACTTTGATTCAGTTTGAGTTCTTGAACTTTGATCCTTGGTTGAACGCTTTTGTTACTTACTACACTTAGTTAGTATAATAATAGTTATGTTTTGTCATCATTAAAATACGGGTGAGGGTCAATAACACAGTACATAAAATCGTTTAAATTCACCCAAGTTCGAAAGTAATCCAAACATCAATATTGAAATCGTTATTGACTCTTAACATCCATTTTACCACAATCCATTAATCTGTACACCCGGATAATTTTATGCATAATATTTGTAAATACAAGTCTTAGCCTCTAAAAATATAATAAATTGTGTGGCATCAATCAAATAAACAAGCTCCATAGGCTCACTTTTCAAATCACTCTCCACTATTGTAGAAAAATCACACTACATTGGATCAATAAGTCTTTAATAAGCTTGTAAAAAGGTTATGAAAGAATGGGAAGGATTTACAAGTAAAAGAACTCAATCTCTTAGCTTTAAACACAACAACTTTTAAGCACTAGATAACCTTACTTCATCACCCAATTTTTTCAACTATTGTTCGAGTATTTTTCTCAAATCACCACTTTTCCTTTCTTTTCTTCTTTCTTTGCCATAATTCACATTTTTTTTTTGGTATTTTGGCATAAGATCATTCACCTCCTTTTTTTGTTTTTATTTTTCTTTTCCATAACCCTTTAATGTACTTGGGTTACGGTAGTGATATTTTCTCATATTTCCATCCTTACTCCTCTTGAATGCTTCTCAACAAATGTGTATGACTAAGTTCTTTTAAAAGAAAGGTAAGGATAAAATATTTTAGGCTCATAAAGGTGATTAAATGGCTATTGAAAGAAACAAAGCTCAAATTTTTTTTCAAGAAAAATGCTCAAATAGGTGACTAGTGATAAATATAGCAATGGTAAGTTCAAAAAGCTTAAACAGTCCAAAAATGACCTATATCATATCCTAAGTAATGTGCATTCTAGGAATTGGCCTCAAGTGGTTATCAAGTAAGTTCTAGAGCTTGTCAAGACCGCAAAAGTATTCACAAAGCAATCACACATAAAACTTCTCTAAATGTTAAGACTAATCATACAATCTTACCACAAACTAGAGTCTCAAACCAAATGAAGATTGATACTTAATTAATTTCAAACCGAAGCAAAATTTAACTTCTTCTAAATGCTATCCGCTATCTCAATTAAGCTCATATCATTGACATGTGAATTAACTTTAAGACTAACACAAAGCATGCTAAAAACAAACAAAAAGGGAGAACGACACCAAGCAGTTCAATGGAAAAAGAAAAAAATGTATGGAAATAAAGAATATGGAAACAAAGAGATGCGTTTCCTACACCCCCAACTTAAAAATTGCATTGACCTCAATGTAAAAAAAAGAGTAAAGGAAACTTCCTTTGTAGCCAAAGGTGCACAGAAGCTGAAAATTGTGCTCCACCATTTGAACTGCTTCGTATATTTGTTCCCAAAAAAGAAAAAAAGAAATATGAAGTTAATACTGGAAAATAACAAAATACTAATAATAAAATAGAAAAAGAAATACAACAAAATAAAAAGATATGTTGTGGGTTGCCTCCCATGAGCGCTAAATTTTACATCTTCAGCCAGCAATCTTATTCCCTCCTAGACAAATATAGGTTGTATGCACCAGCCACTGCTTCACCGCCAAATTCGGTGCTTGTATGCTTTAGAGAGGCCTCAAGGATGTCGTTAGTAACATCTGTAAATTCTGGCTCGATATATGCTCTTGTGAAGCCATGGGTGAGGGTGGACTCCAATGGATTAAGGTGCTGGACCTTTTCTATGAATGAGTCAATCATGTATGCTTAGTGGCTTTCGTCCACATCCTCTGATTTTTTTATTATTGGGATGTGGAATAACTTACCACTTAGTGTCTCAATGGCATTAACCTCTTTCAAATTCTATTGCACTAGATGCTGACCATGGGATGTGGACTGAGCTTGAGAAGGGAACTTACCTCGCTCAGTCACATTCAAGTAGCTTATTAACTTGGACACTTGGCTATTTATCTCTTTATTTTCTTCAACAGCCTGCGTAATTAAAGATTCAAGTCTTTAATTAGTCTTACTCTGTGTCTCAATAAAAGTATGTAAAGTGTCTTCTAAAGAACTCATAGAAGATACAGGTGCATGATATGGTTGAAGATATAGTGCAGAGGGTTGTGCAAGCTGCTGGTTTTCAGACTTTCAGCTGAAATTGGGGTGATTTCATCATCCCAGATTATAAGAATCAAAGATGGGTCCCAAAGGCTTCTTGTACATGCCTAAGGAATTACATTGTTCCTCATACATCCATTTCATCTCAGTAAATGTGGGGCACTCTTGGGTGAGATAATCTACCCCGCCACACAAAAAACATGGTTTCAAAGACGCTGCATGATTAACTACTTGTGTTGGCTTTGAGCTTTTAGTCTTTAACTCCTTTAGTTCCCTAGTGAGCATCTCGACCTTGGCTTTAAGGTTATCCTCTTCCCTAAGATGGTAAATTCCACCACCATTCGGGTGCCTTATAGGTCGTGACCTATTTGTGCTTTCAATAGCACTAGTTCCAGTCCAAGTGTGACCTTTTTCAGCAAGCTCATTGAGGTACTCTATGGCCTTATCAGGATTTTTCTCTAAGAATTCACTATTACATATCATCTTTACAAATTGGCGCTCTCTATATGTAAATCCCTCATAGAAATAGCTCACTAAGCACCAATTCTCATACCCATGGTGAGGACACATACTCAACAACTCCTTAAATCTCTCCCAAGACTGATACAAAGTCTCGCTATCCTTTTGTGCAAAGGTGGAGGTATGTCTTTTTAAAGCATTGGTCTTATGTTGGGGAAAGTATTTATTAAAGAAAATTTGATTCATCTTAGTCCATGACCCAATAGATCGTGGTCTCAGTGAGTATAACCAACACTTAGCTCTATCCTTCAAAGTGAAAGGAAAGAACTTAAGTCTCACAATGTCATCGGTTTCATCTTGACTATGAAAAGTCACGACTACTTCCTCGAACTCTCTAATGTGCACATGTTGGTTTTCATTATCCAAGCCATAAAATGTAGAGTGTAACTGTATCATCCCTGTTTTAAACTCTAGTTGGCGAGTATTGGCTGGAAACATGATGCATGATGGTGTGGCTGTGCGTGTACGGTGGAGATAATCCTGAAGTGTCCTAGCAACATTCTCATTAGGGTTATCGACCATGTTAACAAAAATCTCATGTGGGGGTGCACTATGGTTTGATCTAAACGAGGTTTCACTAACAGACGTGGAAAGAGAGGGTAATTCTAGTTCGGGTCCTCTAATGAATCTACCTCACAAATCTCTCGGTCTAAGTATACACCAAATGAATCAGAGAGGAAATAAATAAAACAAAATAAAAAATTAGGAAATCAAAACTTAAAAAAAAAAGAACAATAATAAAAAAAATTACTATAAAAAGAAAGAAGGAAAAAAATAATGCAGCAAACTAAAAGAATGAACGAAGTTACTGTCTTTACAGCTGCTGAAAAGAAAAACTATTTACAATTCTTCTACCGTCATGTCTCAAGGTTGACAATCTTCCTTGTACTTAAGCGCGTCTTTCTGGCAACGACACCAAAATTTGATTACATCTAAAGTATAACACGGTAGTTGTAGCACGGCTTTGGGGTGTCGATTCCACAGGGAGACAAACTAACTACAAAAAAAAGTGCAAACCTTAAAATGAAGGATAAAAGTTAAACGAGAAAATCTGAGTTTGAAGTAGTGTGAAATAATTGTGTAAATATAATAGAACAATAAGGGTCCGGAAATCCTCCTTAGGTTCATTGCCTTATTCTATTCTTGATTCAGTTGTTTTTATCTCGATTGCAAGTTTCACATCTCAAACAAGCAATCGACAAATATTCAATTAAAACACATATATAAACCCTAATGTAATTGTTATGAAATACTCTTTGCTTTCAAACACACATGACCTAACTTATAGATTATCAAGAAACGACAATATATCATAATGACAATACCACAGTAATCGACAAATCTATAAGAGAAATCTACCGAACTCAATCACACCTCAACAGCATCACATAAAAAGAGCATGACTAAACTTATATGGGGGAGAAAGATGCAATCACCGGATTAAGGGGAAATCTTCTAATTAGATTAAAAAGTAAATCATAACAATGTTTAATGATAGTAAACCTAAACTACAATGAATCAATACTAGAAATAAGAACAACTACACCTAGGGATTCATCCTTTTTCCTTGCTTGGAGATTAGTTGGCCATGGGGGAGAGTGTGACAGCCTTCATGATGTTTTCCCCGGCCTCCGACCTCTCAAAAGATGTCTCGCTTAAACCCTAAATGATCTGTTTATAGTATAAAGGTCCAAGGGTGTTTTCGGGTTTAATCTATTGTTTAAAACCCTAATTAAAGTCTAACTCGGAGATACAATCTCATGTGCGCGCTATGGTGCTGCTCTATGGGTGCTACAGTGCTAGACATAATTTGGCTGGGTGAGCTTTTGGGCACCACGGTGCTGGCTGTTTTTTCACAACACGGGAGTTTTTTAGCACTGCAGTGCTAACTGAGGAGCACCGCAGTGCTGTCTATTTGCTGATTTTCTTCACGTTTTGCCTCTCCGCAGCCACTCCTATGCTTTGTCGTACATGGAATTTTGGTGCTTTTAAACAACGATCACTTCTTCTTCTCTTTGGACTCAAAATACCTAAAAATGCACCGGAATAAGTTAGTGGTCAAATAATATTACTTAAGAGTTATCAAAACATAAAAGTGCAATAAAAACTGAGAAGAATCATAAAATGCTAACAATTAAACATCATTGAGATGCATTTTATGGCTCTTATCAGCGTCGCAGCCCAATCTAGGCTGAGCTGCGGCCTGCATAGCTGCAACCTGGACCAATCCAGGCTGTGGCCTCTAGAAAGTATAAGAAGCTTGAAGATTCTGAGCCGCGGCTTGACCCAATCTGAGCTGCGGCGCGACCCCGATACCCTGTCTCCGAGTTACAACTTAATTAGGGCTTTTAATGATTGTTTAAACCCTAAAAACACCTTTGGACCTCTTGTATTATAAATATACCACTTAGAGTTTGATAAGAGGGGCATCAAACCTAGGAACCTCAAGGAGGCAGCCAGTTCTCCTCCATCAAAGTATTCAACCATGAGCCCCATGGCTAACTAATCTCTAAGCAAGGCGAAGGGATGAATCCCTAGGTGCAGTTGTTCCTATTTTCCTTTATTTGATTCAGTTGTAATAGGGCTTTATTGTCAAAACATTGTTATGATTTACTTTTAATCTAATTATAAGATTTTCTCTAATCTAGTGATTATGTCTTTCTCCTTGATATAAATCTAGTCATGCTTCTCTTATGTTAAGATTGTTTGGATATGATTGAGTCCGGTAGATTCATCCTTTAAGTTTGTCCATTACTACAATATTGTCATTAAAGATATATTGTCGTTTCTTGATAAATCTATAGGATAGATCATATGTGCATGAATGAAAAGTAAAAAGTATTTCATAACAATTATATTAGGGTTTATATATGATCTTATTGAATATTTGTCGATTGCCTGTTTGGGATGTAAAACTTGCAATCGAGATAAAAACAACTGAATTAAGTTAGGAATAGGGCAACGAACCTAGGGAGGATTCTCGGAACCTTGTTGTTCCTCTATTATATTTTACACAATTACTTCATTATCAAAATTCATCTTTTCTCACTTGAATCTTTATCGTTTGTGTTATGGTTCACACATTCTTTTGTAGTTAACTTGTTTCCCTGTGGAATCGACACCCCAAAGCTGTGCTACAACTACCGCATTACTCTCTGGGTGTAATCGAATTTTGGCGCCGTTGCCGGGGAGACGCACTTAAGTACAAGGAAGATTGCCAACGTCGAGACAAGACGGTAGAAGAATTGTAGATAGTTTTCCTTTTCAGCAGTTTGTAAAGATTGTAATTTTTTTCTTTATTTTATTTTATTTTATTCTTTCTTTTTTATAGTTTTTTATTTTGTGATCTTGTATGCCCCAACATAAAGACACTTTGCGTAGATTTGCTTGTAGGCCTGTGTTAGAGTCAGAATCAAATTCTTTTCTAAATCCTTTATTTGACAATCGATCTAGTCTCTAAGAGATGAGTGAACACGAAGATTAACCCCCTAAGACCCTTCAGGATTACCTCTACCCTACACGAACAGCCACACCATCATGCATCGTGTTTCTAGCCAATACTCGCCATTTAGATTTTAAAACAGGAATGATGCAATTACTCCCTATATTTCATGGCTTGGAAAGTGAAAACCCATATGTGCAGATTAGAGAGTTTGAGGAAGTAGTTGCGACTTTTTATAGTCAATATGCAACTGCTGACATTGTGAGAGTTAAGTTTATTCCTTTCGCTTTGAAGGATAGAGTTAAGAGTTGACTATACTCACTGAGACCACGATCTATTGGGTCATGGACTAAGATGACTCAGATTTTTTTAATAAATACTTTCCCCAACATAAGACCAATGCTTTAAAAAGGCAAATCTCCACCTTTGTACAAAAGGATAGTGAGACTTTGTATCAGTCTTGGGAGAGATTTAAGGAGTTGTTGAGTATGTACCCTCACCATGGGTATGAAAACTGGCGCTTAGTGAGCTATTTTTATGAGGGACTTACATATAGGGAGCGCCAATTTGTAGAGATGATGTGTAATGGTGAGTTTTTAGAAAAAGATCCCGATGAGGCCATAGAGTACCTCAATGAGCTTGCTGAAAAAGCTCACACTTAGACTAGACCTAGTGCTACTGAAAGCACAAACAGGTCACGACCTGTAGGAAACCAAAATGGTGGGGGAATTTACCATCTTAGGGAAGAGGACAACCCAAAAGCTAAGGTAGAGATGCTCACTAGGGAACCAGAGGTGTTAAAGACTAAAAGCTCAAAGCCAACACAAGTAACTAATCATGCAGCGTCTTTGAAACCATGTTTTGTGTGTGGCGGGGTAAATCATCTCGCCCAAGAGTGCCCCACATTTACTGAGATGAGAGGGATGTATGAAGAACAATGTAATGTCTTAGGCATGTACAAGAAGCCTTTGGCACCCTTCTCTGATACTTATAATCCGGGATGGTAAAATCACCCTAATTTCAATTGGAAGTCTAAAAACCAGCAGCTTGCACAACCCCCTGCACCATATCTTGAACCATATCATACACTTGTACCTTCTAGGAGTTCTTTAGAAGACACTTTACATGCTTTTATTGAGGCACTGGGTAAGACTAATCAAAGACTTGAATCTTTAATTATGCAGACTATTGAAAAAAATAAAGAGATAAAGAGCCAAGTGTCCAAGTTGATGAGCTACTTGAGTGTGACTGAGCGAGATAAGTTCCCTTCTTAAGCTCAGTCTACATCTCATGGTCAACACCTGGCGCAAAAGAATTTGAAGGAGGTGAATGCTATTGTGACACTTAGTGGTAAGTCATTACACATCCCAGTACATAACAAATCAAAGGATGTGGGCGAGAGCCACCAAGTATATATGATTGACTCACCCATGGAAAAGGTTCATAACCTTAATCTAATGGAGTCAATCCACACCCATGGGTTCACAAGAGCATATATTGAGCCAGAATCTAGAGATGTTACTGATAACATCCTTGAGGCCTCTTCAAAGCATACAAGCACCCAATTTGACAGTGAAGCAATTGTTGGTGCAGTTAGTTCGTGTTTGTTTAGGAGGGAATAAAAGCGTCTGGCTGAAGACGTAAAACTTAGCGCTCATGGAAGGCACCCCATAGCATATCCTTTTACTTTTATTGTTTTCATATTTCTTTTTTTTATTGTTCGTATTTTTTTTTTCTGTTTTCTAGTATTAACTTAGTATTTCTTTTTAGGGACAAATATACGAAGCAGTTCAAATGGTGGAGCATAATTTTCAGCTTCTGTGCACCTTTGGCTACAAAAGGAGTTTCTTTTACTCTTTCTTTTACATTGAGGTCAATGAAATTTTTAAGTTGGGGGTGGAGGAAACGCATCGCTTTGTTTCCATATTCTTTTTTTTCTTTTTCCATTGAACTACTTGGTGTCGTTCTCCCTTTTTGTTTGTTTTTAGCATGCTTTGTGTTAGCCTTGGATGTAATTCACATGTCAATGATATGAGCCTAATTGAGATAGCATACAATATCTAGAAGAAGTTAAATCTTACTTCGGTTTGAGAATAATTTATGTGTCAATCTTCATTTGGTTTGAGACTCTAGTTTGTGGTAAGATTGTATGATTAGTCTAAAACATTTAGAGAAGTTTTCTGTATGATTGTTTTGTGAATACTTTTGTGGTCTCGACAAGCTCTAGAACTTATTTGATAATTACTTGAGGCGAATTCCTAGAATACACATTACTTAGAATATGATATAGGCCATTTTTTGGACCGTTTGAGCCTGTTAAACCTACCATTGCTATATTTACCACTAATCACCTATTTGAGCCATTTTTCTTTAAAAAGAATTTGAGCCTTGCTTCTTTCAATAGCCCATTTACTCACATTTATGAGCCTAAGAAAATATTTAATCCTTACCTTCCTCTTAAAAGAACTTAGCTATACACATTTGTTGAGAAGCACTTAAAAGGAGTAAGGATGCAAATATGAAAACCATAACTCAAGTACACTAAAGGAGATAAGTTGGGGGTTGTGGAAAAGAAAAGAAAAAAAAAATGGAAAAGGAGGTGAATGGTCTTATGCCAAAATATAAAGGACTTGTTCACTTAGTTTGGCTTCAGACATGTCCAGGATTGACCCCAAGACTATCAAACACAGATTGAACATGGACCCAAGGCATAAACTTGTCATGCAGAAGAAAAGGACATTCGCCCATGAGCAGCAGATCGCCATCAAAACTGAGGTAGGCAAGTTGCTCGAGGCCAACTTCATCCAAGAAGCAAATTACCCCGACTAGGTGTCAAACGTGGTGATAGTCAGAAAAGCTAACGGCAAGTGGTAGATTTGCATTGAATTCACCGATCTAAACAAGGCCTGTCCAAAGGACAGTTTCCCCCTATCGCGGATCGACCAGCTAGTGGACACTACCTTAAGGCATGAGCTCTTCACCTTCATGGACACATATTTCGGGCACAACCAGATCTTTATGAACGAACCCGATTAAGACAAAACCACCTTTGTTACAAGTCAAAGGCTGTACTATTACAAGGTCATGCCCTTCAGGCTCAAAAACACTGGTGCAACTTATCAAAGGTTAGTGAACAAGATCTTCCGAGAGCAGATTGGGCAGAACATGGAAGGCAACATAAACGACATGTTGGTCAAGAGCACCAAAGCCAAAAACCACGACTTCGACTTAGAAGAGGCATTCAAAGTATTGCGCAGACACAAGATGAGGCTAAACTCAGTAAAGTGCGCATTTGGAGTGATTGGAGGAAAATTCTTAGGCTTCATGGTCACTCAAATAGGGATAGAAGCTAGCTCCGAGAAGATAAAGGCTTACCAGGCGAATAGCGGCTCTAAACCACTTTATATCCAAATCTACGAAAAAATGCCTCCCTTTCTTCAAGGCCATCAGAAAGACAGAAGATTGTCAGCAAGTGTTCGAAGAACTGAAAAAGTATCTAAGCTCGCCCCCGCTCTTGACCAAACCCCTCCCAGGTGAAGAGCTGTTTCTGTTCCTGTCGGTTGGAAGAGATGCCATAGCCTCCGTCCTGATCCGAGAAGAAGCAGTCATCCAAAAACCTATCTATTATGTCAGTAAGTTCCTCCATGAAGCTGAAGTAAGGTATCTTCTGATAGAGAAGGTAGCCTACACCCTCATAGTGGCAGCGCAAAAACTTTGGTAGTATTTCCAAGTGCACACTATTGTCCTCCTGACGAGCCAGCCCCTGAGACAGATCCTGCACAACCTAGACGTCTTCTGAAGAATGGTTAAGTTGTCTGTCGAGCTCGGGGAGTTTAATATCCGGTATCACCCTTGAAAGGTGGTCAAGGGTCAGGCTCTCAGTGATTTCATTGTCAAAACGACCCTTGTAATAGATCTAAAAGAGGGGCCAAGTTAGGAACCAGATGAACAAGCTCCAGGGTGGACCCTTCATGTGGACGGGTCCTTGAACACCTCTAGGAGTGGGGCCGAACTTATCCTTTGCAGCTCAGACAGTTTCATCATCGAATATGCCTTAAGGTTCGAGTTCAAAGCCTCTAACAATGAGGCATAATACGAAGCCCTGCTCACAGGTCTGAAGTTGGCAAAAGCGATGGCCACCGAGACCTTAGTCGGTTACAGTGACTCACAACTAGTGGTAAGTCAAATGACGGGGGAATTCGAGGCCTTGAAAAGGCCAAGGAGCTCATTGTCAGATTCAAAACGTTTTGGATAACCCACGTCCCACCGACCGAGAATTCTAAAGCGGACACTTTAGCTCGACTGGCCTCTTCTCGACATCTTGAGCCAACTCAAGTTGTATACCTTGAGACCCTTACCATCCCGAGCATTGATGAAGCTTCGATACTGCTAGTGATAGAAGAAAAAACATGGATGGGTCCAATCCTCCGGTACTTGAGGGATAGAAAAATCCCCGAGTAAAAAGATGAAGCAAGGAAGCTCATCTCCCGCGTATCTTGATACACAATCATAGATGGATAACTGTACAAAAAGGCCATATCCACACCTTACCTGAGGTGTGTTAATCTAGTTGAAGCTAACTACGCTCTTCAAAAATTCCATGAAGGGATATGCGAGAATCACCTTGCGGGCCGGGCCCTAGCCTTCAAAGTGCTTCGACAAGGGTTTTACTAGCCTAGGATGAAGAAAGACGCCGTGGATTTGGTTCAAAAGTGCAAAAGCTACCAACAACACTCTCCCGTACCCCGCCAACCAACCAACCCTCTCACCTCAATCATGAGCCCTCTCCCTTTCTCCATGTGGGGAATGGACATATTCTGCCCCTTTACTTGAACCTCCAAATAAATAAAGCATCTCATCATAGCCATCGATTATTTTACCAAGTGGGTCGAAATGGATCCACTTGCCAGCATAACAGATCATCAGACCCAAAAATTTGTTTGGAAGTCCATCGCATGCTGGTTTGACATACCTCAAGTGTTGATCATCGATAACAGCAAGTAATTCGATAGTAGCCGATTCAGGATGTTCTACGAAGAACTCCATATCAAGCATCGGTTCTCATCCGTTGGGTACCCACAGGCTAACGGCCAAGTTGAAGTGACCAATAGATTGTTTCTACAAGGCATCAAGAGAAGATTTGATGAAGCAGATAAATAATGGGCCGACCATCTCCCTAATTTCTTCTGGGCATATTGGACGACCGCTCGTACGCCAACAGGGGAGACCCCGTTCTTCATGGCATACGGCTCGGAATCAGTCATCTCCTATGAAATCGGGGTACTCTCATTACACGTGCAACACTTCAAACAAAATGACAATGAGGAGAGTTTGTGAATGAACTCTGACCTTTAGGACGAAGCCCAAGACAAAGCCTAAGTCTACCTAGCTGCGTATCAGCAGAGGGCAGCCCGGTACCACAACTCACAGGTTCAAAACAGAAACTTCAAGTTACATGACCTCGTCCTCCAAAAGAGCGAAGTGTTTTGTCCCCGAGAGATAGGGAAGCTCGTGCCAAACTGGGAAGGGCCGTACCATATCAAAAAGGTGTGTCGAGCCGGCACCTTCGAACTTGAGGAGTTAAGTGGCAAGGCTATCCCGCGCACCTGGAATGCGGAAAACCTCCACAATTTCTATCAGTAACCCGTCTCTAGGCTTAGCTCACCCTGGTTCATTGTTGAAAATTGTAAAAAGTGTAAAAGAAATAAGAAAGACCCAATTAAAAAACTAGAGTTTCATTAAAGTACGGTTGCAAAAAATGGGTACTATCGACCCCGTTCTACAAGAAGGTAAAAACGAAAACTATCCTAATCGTCATGGGGAGGCTCGTCCTTAAATGCCTCTTTGGACTCATCCCTCTGCCGTGTCATTTTCTCCTCATCCCTAGCACCGGTTGTAGCCCCCTCTACTTCTCCCGAAGCACCCAGCTTCAGACCAGAGAAGTCAACTCCAAGGAAGAAAGCCTCAGCCTTCTTCTTGGCTTCACAGAAGCTATTTAAGAATTACTGCCCGACCTCCTCCACCGGGGCCTCCCGATAAAACTTGGAGTCCCTGAAAGAAGCCAGGGCCTCTTCCATGGCCTTCTGAGCAGCCTCAGTAGCCTCCTCCCATGCTTACCACTCTGAGGCAAGGGTCGCATCCCTCTCTGCTTTGAAGGCATCCCCGATCGAGCGCAGGAAGTCCCTTTCCTTAGCTGCCTCCTCCCTGTTGATATGATCCACGCCAAGAACTAAGAAATTTATGGATCAAGAAGACTTCCAAGATCGTCTAGAAGCAGATTTATGTGAGACCGTGACCCGTTGCTTATATTGAAGCAAAAATCTTGGTATAATGAAGACTGAGACCGCGACTCATTGCTTATATTAAAGTAAGAACCATGGTATATTTAAGACGCCATAATCAATTATGGAAGGATTGATTGATAAGTTGAAGATGAACGCCACGGAAACTCTGATAAGTTCAGAAGTTTTAAAAGAACCAAAGTGAATTTTCTCTCCAAAAGTATGAATCAAATCTGAATTGTCTTATTCCAAAAAGCCAATGGCTATTTAAATACATGAGAATTCGTAACCAATTAGAAAAAGGAAAATTAAGAAATAGGAAATAAACCTAAATAGAATTCTGGAAAGAATAGGAAACTAAGAAATAGGAAATAAACCTAAATAGAATTTTGGTAACCTAAAATTCAAATGATAAAAGCACTAAGGTTTCTGAATCCACCCTACCAAATTAAAACATATATTTTCATGATTTTTGTTCCTACAACTGACAAGCAATTACATCCTATGTATGCTCTATATAAAAGTAATTTATCAAATAATTCCATGAATACATCGATATACAAATCACAATGAATACCCTAATTAAATCAAATTATTTAATGTATCCATTTACTTTAGAATCACAATGGATATCCAATTTAATTTGAATGATTCGATGTACCCGTAAGATGAAACACATCGAATATCCAATTTGAAAAATTTATAAACAAAACAATCAATCATAAGAATTTACTCAACCAATTGAATTGAAATAGAACATCAATACAAAAATATCGGAATTGTACAAACATATATGAAAATATAATGCTTATTAATGGCAAGGCTTCATCTTCAACCTTAGATGAAGGATTTAGCCTCTCATGATTGTGAAAATAAATTTCATAATTAAAGTGCTAAACATTAAACTTTAAAACACAAAAGAAATAAATTAAAGCTGAAAAATAAATTGAGAGAGAAATTACACTTGCAGCTCATTTTTTTTTATTCTTTTTGTTGTTGCTGTGCGGCGCTCTCCCCCCTTGATAGCAAAGCTTTTGAGATCTACCCCCTGAAGATGAAGTGAAATGGGGCTTTTATAGGGAAACTCCGTGAGTGCAATGTATTTCCAACCGATGTGTGATGTGGGATGTAGAATGTGTTTCCAACCGATGTGGGATGTGGGATGTAAGCCTTCACAGGCCGCTTAAAGCTTCTGCCCACGTCTCTTTTATTTTAACAGCTTATATACTAAAATAAAATCTTCATTTAAATGAGAGAAAAAAAGTCCCTAGACGATAGGCTGCTAAAATTTGGATCTTCATTTTCTTCAAATCTGAAATAAAAGAGACGTGCGCTCTTAATTGTCTTTCTCTTAGCATGGTGCGATCGATCAGCATGGTGCGCTTATAATTGTCTATCTTCTTTCCGAAATAGGATCAGCTACCATATTGTGCGAATGTGCTCGATCGTAGCATGGTGCACTCGATCCTACTTCTTGCGCGCGCGAGTGCAAGTGCGCTCGATCCTAGGCTTGGGTGCTTGAGCGCTGTTGCGCTTGATCGCAGGTCTCCTGTGCTCGATCGCAACAGTAGATTCTAGCTTTTCCCTATTTTGCTCTTTAAGCTGGATAATTCCATAATGCTCCAAAAACCTAAAAAAACACAGTAAACACAGAAAAGAGATAAAATATGATGAAATAACACAAACTAAGAGCTTAACAGATATAAATTGGGGAGCTTAAATATGAATATTTAAGCACTTATCACACCCCTAAACTTACATATTGCTAGTCCCTTAGCAATACGAAACTAAAAACTAAATGAAAAACAAAGAACACAAAGATAAATCCATCTTTCATGGTATCCAAAAATTTAAGTATCACACAAAACCATGATATTCATTCATGAGCAAGCTCAAAAGGATAAACCCATCTTCGCAATGAATAGAAATCTTAAAATCTAATTACTTACAAAAGGCCAGCTAAGGCATCACAAGCTCAAATCAGTGTAAAGTGAACTAGCACATAAATATGAAGCTTCCAAATATTTCCAATGTGCAATGTCTCTATGTCTCAAGATTCACAGAATTTCCCATCAGAACGAACAATCAATGGCATAGTTTTATTTATTTATTTATTTTATTGTGAGGCTATGCCATGTTTAGTTCCTTTAAGCTTTCTTATTAACTCATGCAGCAAGTGTTGAGTCAATGACTCCCAAACCAGATGGTTTTAGGGCATTAGGCGTAAAGACACCTCTAAGGACTTACTAACTCGAGTAAAAAAGGCAACGAAACTAAACTAGCTTTAGTGCAACCAATCAAAATTCCCACCTTTAGATGTGAACACTCACTGCCTACTGATAGGAGTTTAAATATTCATATTTAAGACCCTTAATTTACATTTGTTAAGCTATTTTACATATTTTATTATGTTTTATTTCATTTTGTGTTTTCTGTGTTTTTTATAGGCTTGTGAAGAAAAGAAAGCATTTTGAAGCTTTAAAGGAAGAAAACTGAAGATCTGGAAGGAGCTAGTGATATCGGCAAAAGCAATCGTGTGCACACATAGAAGGTGTGCTCGAGCGCAGAAGCATGCGGTCGAGCGCACACGCACAGAGAAGCGGTAAAGCCAGTTTTGGAAAGATTTCTTCCGGACCTATTTTAGAAATTAGGGTTTCAAGGCACCTTTAGAACCCTATAAATAGCCCTGTAAAACACAGAAACAGTATCTCCCTTTTGAGGAGCTTATCTTCCTTTTAGTTTACTTTTTTCCTAGATTTGAAGTAGAGAGCTTAGAAGAGGAATTGACGACTCGTCTATCGAGTCTTCTTCGGTTTTAGTTTTCTGTTTTTTATTTAATTATGTCTAGCATATTTACTTTACTTAGTATGTGTAACTAAACTCCTATAGGGCTTGATTGAAGCCCTAGTTATGCTTTACCACATATTCATTCATTGATATCTTTGCTACAGCCTTGTGAGAATATTTAACTTGATTAATACCTATTTGTATTTACATTCCTTATATGTATGTGCCTGATCAACGTATGCATGTGGTATGGATAGGTTAGTCAAATCAATTTGGATGACCGAGTTCTGGGTTCGACATTAGTAACAAGGGATATCCACACCGGATTCCGGGGTTAATCAACATAGGAAACCGAGAGTGAACCAAGCCCTAGGTCCCGTGTGGTTGCTGATCTCCACAGCCCTCATGCTCTCTTAAGGAACAACTCAGTATACACCCATGCTGAATCCCTATAGAGAGAAAAGAGTATACACCATGGCTAACTCGTTGCATAGGGAGATCAATAGCCTAAGGTGTGGGCCAAGCCCTTAGGTTGGCAACCATTAGATATTCATGATAAGGCTAGAGCATTGAAACCTTAGTTAGTGGGAAAGCATAATTAGTGGTGGATATCGTGGCCCTATGATCTCATTATTGTTATTTACTCACAATCAAATTACCATTTCTCTTTTTAACTTAAAGAAACTAATTCTAAAACGAAATTCACCTATCCCTGTGGAAATGATCTCGCACTTGCACACTATGCTATCACAGACCTTGTGCACATGCAAGTAAAACTAGAACGGTTATTTGCATATTTATTTAAGTAAATATTCGTCCAACAAGTTTTTGGTGCCATTGCCGGGGATTGTGCTAAATTTCTTTTTGGAATTATTTTTGTTAGTTATTTTATTTTATTTTATTTTATTCTGTTTCGTTTTACTTTTATTTTTATCAGAAAAAAATCATATTTATTCTTTCTTTTCATTTCTGTTTTTGTTCAGGTGTGCAGAGGAGTTTCTGTTCTCATTGCGATCGAGCGCACTCCTTAGTGCGATTGAGCGCTGTTCTTGGTACACTCGAGTGCAAAAGCTCCAAAGAGTACCTGAGAAATAGTACTGAAACTGCTACACTGAAGTTTTTTAACTAATTCATTTGAGGGAGAAGCACCACTGGCGGAATGTTGCTATGGAGAGGAAGATAGATATGCTTGTAAAAGCCATGACTGTACGGAACAACCCACCTAATCCACGAGCCACACAACTCAAGGTATGTGCTTTATGTTCTCAATTTGATCACACTACTGAAATTTGCCATTCGTATTCATATACAGATTCTGAGCGAGTGACCTATGTGAGACCAAACAGTGCTTATGCAAATACCTACAATTTTGGATAGAGAAACCACCCCAACTTCTCATGGAGCAACAATCAAAATGTTTTGAACTTTCAAGGGTAGCAAAGGAATTCCCAATCAGTTCTGAAATCAAAGCAAAGTGACTTAGAGAATCTTATGAGGCAATTGGCAACTCAACAACAACAGCTGATGACTTCACAAGAGCAGTTCATGGCAGAGGCAAGACAATTCCAGATTGAGCAAAGTGACCTAGAGAATTTTGTGAGGCAATTAGCAACTCAACAATAACAGCTGATGACTTCACAAGAACAATTCATGGCAGAGGAAAGAAAATTCTGGACTGAGCAAAGGGAAATCATTGCAAAGTATGAGCAAGCCATTCAAAGATTGGAAGTACAAGTGGGGCAATTGGCTAAAGAGCTAAGTGAACGACAGCAAGGTATTGTTGAGCAAGTTTGTCATGTCCATCAAATTGATCCATTGGAGACCACCCTCACCCATTGTCTCAAAGGATCAGATATTGAGCCCAAATGTGAGGATGTTACTGATGACATCATCGACACTGTGCACCTCCTTGAGGCCTCTTCAAAGCATCCAAGTAAGTACACCGATCCATTTGACCCTCATGTGCCTACTAATACTATTTTTTTCCCTTTTATTGTACAGGCACCTAACTTAGAATTCAAGCAATTGCCAGAGCACTTAACTTATGCTTACATGGGAGAGAATAAGACACCACTTGTGCTAGTTGCTACCAATCTTAGTTTTGGGGAAAACTAAGGCTTGGTCCGGCTGAAGACGTTAAACTTAGCGCTCATGGGAGGCACTCCACAGCTTATCATTTTATTTTTATTGTTTTACGTATTTATTATTATTTATTTATTTTTAGTACTTCTTGTTTTCCCATATTATGTTAGTTTTTCTTTTTTAGGGACAATGTGTGCATCCGTTCAAGTTTGGGGGTATGCAATGAGCCATGCCAACCCAGCTAGTTCTCCATCTCCCAAGTCAGATCTTTCTATGTTATTCACACATTGGGGACAATGTGTAATTTAAGTTTGGGGTTATAGGAGACACATTCACACACTTTGTCCCGGGTTTTTTTAGGAAAGATAAATGCATGTTCACTTGGTAACAAAAATTTTGGTTGATTTAAAAATTTGATAACATTTCATTAGTAAGCTTAAAAACTAGAACACAGTCTTGTAATAGGAATTTTACAAAGTTTAGTTACTTACCTCAAGGAACCTAAGAATTCACGAGTTTGATCCAAATTTGCACGAGCATATTTAACACGCATTTGTGTGGGGTATGATATATAATTCTCTTGTATATGTTTCCATAACCTAACTGTAATCGGATGACTTGTTGAAAATAACACTATGGCATAAGAAAAATAAAGAAAATTGTTCATCATGCAAAAAGAAAATGAAAAGCTTCTAAATGATCAGTAAAAACTTTCCACTGAGTAACTGGACCTCTTACCTCAGTAAGCATTGAGTGTTCATGTCAAAAGGTGGGAAGTAAGCCTTTAATGATCATAATAAAAATTTTCACTGAGTAACTGGGCCTCTTGCCTCAATAAGCATTGAGTGTTCACATCAAAAGGTGGGAATTTCATTTAGAAGCATTAAAAACCTGTTAGTTTTGTAGCCTTTTTGACTCGAGTTAGTAAGTCCTTAGGGATATTTTTACACCTAATACCCTAAAACCATCTGGTTTGGGAGTCATTGGCCAAACACTCGTTACACGGGTCAAATAGAAAGCTCGATGGAACTCAACATGGCAAAGATAGCATGATAAAAGAAAAAGAAAGAAAAAGCAAGTATTATGCCATTTTTGTTCTCTTTGATAAGGAATTTCATAAAAGTTTGGGCATCGAAACACTATGCACTAAAATTATGTGAAAACCCCATCTTATATGTGCTAACTCATCACATACAAATCAAACTTGCGATGCCTTAAGCCAACCTTAGGTAAGTAACATGAACTTTTGAAAATCCTTTTTCAATACAAAAATGTGTTTTTATTATAAGCTTACTCATGAACGGTTACCATAGTTTTATGCACAACCCAAATCTTTGAGTATCACGAAAATAAATTTATCTTTAATTTTGTTTCAACATAGTCTTTTGTTTTGTATTGCTAAGGGACTAGCAATATATAAGTTTGGGGGTATGATAGGAGCTTCAATATTCATATTTAAGCCCCTTAATTTACATTTGTTAAGCTCTCTGTTTACATATTTTATTATATTTTACTTCATTTTTGTGTTTTCTGTGTTTTTTATAGGCTTGTGGAGAAAAGAAAGCATTTTCAAGCTTTAAAGGAAGAAAACTGAAGATCTGGAAAGAGCTAGTGCGATTGAGCACAACATGACTACGATCGAGTGCAAAAGCAATCGTGCGCACACATAGAAGGTGCATTCAAGCGCAGAAGCATGCGATCGAGCGCACACACATAGAGAAGCGGCAAAGCCAATTTTGGAAAGATTTCTTCCGACTTATTTTGGAAATTAGGGTTTCAAGGCACCTTTAGAACCCTATAAATAGCCCTGTAAAACACAGAAACAGTATCTCCCTTTTAAGGAGCTTATCTTCCTTTTAGTTTACCTTATGTTCTAAATTCGAAGTAGAGAGCTTAGGAGAGGAATTGACGACTCGTCTCCCGAGTCTTCTTCGGTTTTAGTTTTTTGTATTTTATTTAATTATGTCTAGCATGTTTACTTTACTTAGTATGTGTAACTAAACTCCTATAGGGCTCGATTGAAGCCCTAGTTATGCTTTACCACATATTCATTCATCAATATCTTTGCTACAGCCTTGTGAGAATATTTAACTTGATTAATACCTGTTTGTATTTACATTCCTCATATGTATGTGCCTGATCAACGCATGCATGTGGTATGGATAGGTTAGTCGAATCAATTTGGATGACCGAGTCCTGGGTTCGACATTAGTAACAAGGGATATCCACACCGGATTCCCGGGTTAATCAACATGGGAAACAGGGAGTGAACCAAGCCCTAGGTCCCGTGTTGTTGCCGATCTCCACAACCTTCATGCTTTCTTAAGGAACAACTCAGTATACACCCATGCTGAATCCCTTAAGAGAGAAAAGAGTTAGAGTATACGCCATGCCTAACTCGTTGCATAGGGAGATCAATAGCCTAAGGTGTGGGCTAAGCCCTTAGGTTGGCAACCATTAGATATTCATGATAAGGCTAGAGCACTGAAACCTTAGTTAGTGGGAAAGCATAATTAGTGGTGGATATCGTGGTCCTATGATCTCATTATTGTTATTTACTCACAATCAAATTACTATTTCTCTTTTTAACTTAAAGAAACTAATTCTAAAACGAAATTCACCAATCTTTGTGGAAATGATCTCGCACTTGTACACTATGCTACTACAGACCTTGTACAATTGCAAGTAAAACTAGAATGGTTATTTGCGTGTTTATTTAAGTAAATAATCGTCCAACACTTACTGAGGCAAAAGGTTCAGTTACTCAATGGAAAGTTTATCAATGATGAGAATTTTTCTCTTTTTGTGCAAATATGTTTTTTTTATTTTATGCTAAAGTGTCCATCCAACAAGTCATCTGGAATCAGCTAAGCCATGGAAACATACACATTTAAATCATATGTCATACCTCGCACAATTATGTGCTAATGTGCTCGTGTCAGATTAGATCAAACATGTGAATTTTCAAATACCTAAAGTAAGTAACTAAACTTTAAAACTCTATCATCAGATCATGTGTTCAAGATTTTAAGCTTTTCAATGAAATCACATCACAATATTTGTCCAGATCACCCAAAATTTCAAAACAACATGAGCATGCATTTATTTTCTCTTTAAAACGAAGAAAAGAAAAACAACAACAAACTGGGACAAAGTGTGTAATGTGTCTCCCATACACCCAAACTTAAATTACACATTATCCCCAATGTGTGAATAATATGGAAAGAGCTGACCTGGGAGATGGAGAACTAGCTGGACAGGTATGGCTCCTAGCATACCCCCAAACCTGAACTAAAGTACGCATTGTCCCTGAAAAATAAAGACTAAAGTAAAACTGGAACATAAAAAAAATACTAGAAATAAACAGTAACAAGAAATATGAAAAATAATAAAAACATAAAGGATATGTCGTGGGGTGCCTCCCATGAGTGCTAAGTTTTACATCTTCAGCCAGACGGTGCAACCGCTCACTGCCGTTTGGGTAGTTTCTGGAATTGCGCTCGATCGCTCCAAGTTGGGCACTCGATCTCTATAAGCCAGCGCTCAATTCCAATACCAGGAACTCTTCTGCTGCAGACCGAATAGGCGACACTAGTCGGGTGTGACATATGTGCATGCTCCCCTGAACTTGAATAGCAGACATTTGTCCTGAAAAACACAACAAAAACAAAAACCGAATAACAAGATCTAATGACATGGAATAAAAGGATAAGGGTTGCCTCCCACAAGTGCTAAGTTTAAAGTCTTCAGCAAGACTCTCCATGGTAGACGACAATCACTCTAGGTAACTAGGATCCTCCAACAATGTCGTCTCAATCTCTAGACTCCTCAACTCCAAGAATGATTTTAGCCTCTGTCCATTCACCTTGAAAGTGTTACCATTCTTTGATCCTCAATCTCGATGGTCCTATGAGAAAAAATCGACCGAATAATAAATGGACCTGTCCATCAAGATTTGAGCTTGCCTAGAAAAATATGCAAGCATGAATTGTAAAGAAGAACTTTTTGACCAGGCTCAAAAGATTGTCTCAAAATGTTCTGGTCATGAGCCTTCTTCATTTGTGCCTTGTACAACTGCGAACAATCATATGCATCATTTCACAGCTCCTCTAATTCATTGAGTTGGAGCTCCTTTGTGAGCCAGCCTTCGAAAGATTGAAGTTCAGCTGCATTTCACTAGTGACAAGATAGTTCACTATATTAGCAAACTATGGTGCAGGATTGTGAGCAATATGCATCAATTGCTCATCAGGAAAGGTCTCAGAAATAGTAATGGCAGCCTTAGTGAAATCCACTATCAACCTGGACAAATGATCCGCCACCACATTTTTGGAACCTTTCTTATCCCGAATCTCTATGTCGAACTCCTGAAGTAATAAGATCCAGCAGATAACATGAGATTTAGCATTTTTTTTTGGAGAAAAAATGCTTCAATGCTGCATGATCCGAGTAGATAATGACTTTCGATCCTAACAAGTAGGATATGAACTTGTCCAATACAAAAACGACTGCTAGCAACTCATTTTCAGTGGTAGAGTAATTAAGTTGTGCATTGTTTAGAGTTCTGCTTGTATAGTAGATGGCATGGGGGAGTTTATCAACATACTGCTCCAAAATAGCTCCAACTGTACAATCTGATGCACATAATCTCAAAAGGTACACCCTAGTTGGGTGGCTGAATAATGGGCATGAACGTCAGAATCTTCTTCAGATCCCCAAATGGTTTCTTATAGTCCTCATCCAATACAAATGGAGCATCCTTCAACAATAACTTGCACAAGGGCCTGGTGATCTTGCTAAAATCTTGGATAAATTGCCTATAGAATCCTGCATGGCCCAGAAAAGAACGAACCTCCTTTACCATACGTGGGGGTGGAAGTTTGGAAATCAGGTCCACCTTCGCTTTGTCGACCTCAATCCCCCGATGAGATATGATGTGCCCCAATACAATACATTGCTTGACCATAAAATGGTACTTCTCCCAATTAAAAACCAGGTAGACACTCCTCAAATGAAAAACTAAACATGGAGAAGTCATCCTTGAAAATCTCTAAGAAATGCTCTACCATGTCAGAGAATATATTGACCATGCACCACTGAAAAGTAGCAGGTGCATTGCATAACCCAAATGGTATGTGACGGTAGGTGAATGTCCCAATAAGAAAGGTAAACATCATCTTCTCCTGATCTTCAGCGTCCACAGAGACCTGGTTATATCCAAAATAACCATCCAAGAAGCAATAGTAATCATGCCCAGCCAAGTGCTCCAGTATCTGATCAATAAATGGGAGTGGAAAATGATATTTCTTTGTGGCAGCATTCAACTTACGGTAGTCTATACACACTCTCCATCCTGACTGAACACGAGTTGGTACCAACTCATCGTCCTTATTCTTCACTACCGTCAATCCAGCTCGCTTGGGCACGACATGAATCTGGCTCACCCACTTGCTATCAGAGATTGGATAAATGTATCTTGTGCATCACCACCGAGGGGTTGATCCCCTTGATATCATCAATAGTCCAGCCGATAGCTTTCTTGTGCTATCTTAAAACGTCCAATAATTTATCCTCTTGAGCATCAACCAAATCTGAAGCTATAATAACAGGCAAAGAATCTGCTGGACCTAGGAACTTATGCTTAAGATTGTCTGGTAAAGGCTTAAGTTCCTTATTGAGGGGCTCAGGTGTTGCGGTCTCCTCCGTCTCACTGTTCTCCCGAGGAGCAGACTCCAAAATGGCATTCACTTGCTCAAATAACTTATCCAATCCAAATCCTCTCCAAACTGAGCAAAACATGCCTCCAGGAGTCCTCAGTGCCTGATTCATCCACAGTCTCCTCAATAATCTCCTCTACGAAGCATACATTTCTCACTTCATCATATTCCACTGGTTGCTTACTGATATCAAAGATATTTAGCTCCACTGTCATATTTTCGAAGGAAATCTTCACCACCCCTGTCCTACAATTTATCAAGGCATTAGCCATGGCTAAGAATGGTCGCCCTAGAATCACTGACATATGAATCCCCACGTTCTGAACCAGTTCTGGGTCAACCATAATAAAATCCACGGGGAAATAAAACTTATCCACCTTTATCAAAACATCCTCAATTATTCCCCGTAGTATCTTCATTGACCTATTAGCCAATTGAAGCATCATGGATGTGGGCTTCAATTCTCCTAACCCTAACTACAAATAGATTGAGTAGGGCAGAAGATTCACACTCGCTCATAGATCCAAAAGAGCCCTCTCAATCTGACTGACTCTTATCATGTAAGAGATGGTAGGATACCCCAAGTCCTTATACTTGATGGGTAGCTAGCACTGAAGGATTGAGCTAACCTGTTCGGTCAAAAATGCCTTATTCGAGACATTCGTCCTTGATAAGTGCTTAAATAGTCATATTTAAGCCCTTTAATTTACAGTTGTTAGGTCCTTAGTTGTGTTATTTCACTTTATTTTATGTATTTTCTGGGTTTTCTATGTTTTGTAGGTTTTTAAATAAAAAGAAGAACTTTGGGAGCTGTTGGGCTTAAAAGAGCAAAGAGTTGTTGCCTGCATTGCGATTGAGTGCAGAAGCAATTTGATCGAGCACGTACGCACCATCCCACATCGACTAGAAGTACTTTGCAGCACCAAATGCGATCGAGCGCACCAAGCTGCGATCAAGCGCACTCGGGCAAAATTCCACATCGGTTAGAAAACACATAGTACTATGGGAGTTTCCTATAAAAGCCCCTCTCCACTTCAGCTTTGAGCATAAACTGGGATCAGATCCAGAGGGCCTTTAGGAGGAATCCAAAGAACTTTTGGAGGGCAAGCTGAGGAATCTCCGAAGCTTTGCTACCAAAGAGGAAATCATTGAGAGGCCGGAGGCAACTCAAGGAAGCATGAGCTCCATGGACAGCTAATCTCTAAGCAAGGCAAAGAGGTGAATCCCTAAGTGTAGTTGTTCTTATTTTCTTTTCTTGATTCAGTTGTAGAATGGATTTATTTTCATTAAACATTGTTATGATTTACTTTTTTTTTTATCTAATTAGAAGATTTCCCCTTAATCTAGTGATTGCATCTTTCTCCCCTATATAAGTCTAGTAATGCTCTTCTTATGTGATGTTATTGAGGTGTGATTGAGTCAGGTAGATCTCTCTTCTAGATTTGTCTATTACTGTAGTATTGTCATTATGGTATATTGTTGTTTCTTAATAATCTATAAGTTAGGTCATGTGTGCTTGAAAGTAAAGAGTATTTCATAACAATTGCATTAGGGTTTATATATGTGCTTTGATTGAAAATTTGCCGATTGCTTGTTTGGGATGTGAAACTTGCAATTGAGATAAAAGCAATTGAATTAAGATTGGAATAAGGCAACAAACCTAGGGAGGATTCCCAGAACCTTGTTGCTTCCATTATAGTTTTCATTACAATTACACGGTTCTCATATCACTTTACTTTATTATTCAAATTCTCTCGTTCAACTTTTATCGTTCATGTTAAGGATTACATCTTCTCTTGTAATTAACTTGTTTCCATATGGAATCGACACCCCAAAGCTGTGCTACAACTACCGCGTTATACTTTGGGCTCAATCAAATTTTGGCGCCTTTGCCAGGGAAACGCACTTAAGTACAAAGAAGATTGTCAACTTTTGACAAGACGGTAGAAGAATTGTAGATAGTTTTTCTTTTTAGCAGCTGTAAAGACAGTAACTTCGTTCCCTCTTTAGCTTGTTGCATTAATTTTATTTTATTTTATTCTTTCTTTTTATAGTATTTTTATTATTTTGTGATCTTGCATGCCTAGATATAGAGACCATTTGGGTAGATTTGCTTGTAGGCCTGTGCTAGAGTCAGAATTAAACTTTTTAAACCCTTTATTTGATAATCCATCTAGTCCTGAGGAAATGAGTGAACACAAAGATCAACCTACTAGGACCCTTCAGGACTACCTCCAACCTACACGCACAGCCACACCATCTTGCATCATGTTTCCTACTAATATTCCCCAACTAGATCTTAGAATAGGGATGATACAATTATTCCCTACATTTCATTGCATGGAAAATGAAAATCCATATGTGCACATTAGGGAGTTTGAGCTAGTAGTTGCGACTTTTCATAGTCAAGGTGCAACTGCTGACATTGTGAGACTTAAGTTTTTTCCTTTCACTTTAAAGGATAGAGCTAAGAGTTGGCTATACTCACTTAGACCACGATCTATTGGGTTGTGGACTGAGATGACTCGGGTCTTCTTTAATAAATACTTTCCCCAACATAAGACCAATGCTTTAAAAAGGCAAATCTCCACTTTTGCACAAAAGGACAATGAGACTTTGTATCAATCTTGGGAGAGATTTAATGAGTTATTGAGTATGTTCCCTCACCATAGGTATGAGAATTGGCGTTTAGTGAGCTATTTTTATGAGGGACTTACATATAGAGAGCGCCAATTTGTAGAGATAATGTGCAATGGTGAATTTTTACAAAAAGATCCTGATGAGGCCATAGAGTACCTCAATGTGCTTACTGAAAAAGCTCATACTTTGACTGGACCTAGTGCTACTGAAAGCACAAATAGGTCACGGTCTATAGGAAACCCGAGTGGTGGCGGGGTAGATCATCTCGCCCAAGAATGTCCCACATTTTCTAAGATGAGAGGGATGTATGAGGAACAATGCAATGCCTTAGGCATGTACAAGAAGCCTTTAGTACCTTTCTCTAACACCTATAGTTCAGGGTGGTGAAATCACCCCAACTTCAGCTGGAAGTATGAAAACTAGCAGCTTGCACAACCCCCTAGATCATACCCTGCACCATATCATGCACCCTCATCCTCTAAGAATTCTTTAGAAGACACTTTACATGCTTTTATAGAGGCGCAGGGTAAGACAAACCAAAGGTATGAGACATTAATCACACAAGTTATGGAAGAAAATAAGGAAATAAGGAGCCAAGTGTCCAAATTAATGGGCTTCTTAAGTGTGACTGAGCGAGGGAAGTTCCCTTCCCAAGCTCAGTCCACTCCCCATGGTCAATACATGGCACAAGAAAATCTGAAAGATGTAAATGTCATTGTAACTCGTAGTGGTAAGTCACTACACATCCCACCAATGAATATACTCGAGGATGTGAGAAAGGGTCAAACTAGTAGTGAAGCCGAGCTACCCAAAGACCCTGAAGTGACCAAAAGTCTTGTTAAGGCCCTATTCCCTCAAGCCTTAAAATCCAACAAGAAAAATCTGGAAATAAATAATGAAATCCTAGAGAACTTAAGGCAAGTAAAACTTAATCTTCCTCTTTTGCATGTGATTAAACAAGTCCCTACCTATGCAAAAGTTCTCAGGGATCTATGCACAATTAAGAGGAAACACCATGTCAAGAAAACATCATTCCTAACTGAGCAAGTTAGTGCGTTAATTGAGCAAAGAATTCCCCCAAAATACAAGGATCCGGGCTGTCCTACCATTGCTTGCAACATTGGAAATCATGAGGTTGGATAAGCCTTGCTAGATTTATGAGCTAGTGTAAAACTAATGTCATTTTCCATTTACTTACAGTTGGGGTTAGGAGAAATCAAACCAACCAGTGTGGTATTGCAATTGGCTGATCGTTCAGTCAAAGTACCCTGGGGTTTGGTAGAGGATGTTTTGATTCAAATCGATAAATTTTACTATCTTGTTGATTTCTTAATTCTTGATACTACTTCTGCTGTTGACACTAACTCTAAAATCCCTTTGATTTTGGGTAGACCTTTCCTTGCTACTGCTAATGCTCTAATAAATTATAGGAATGGACTCATGAAGCTGTCCTTTGGAAACATGACCCTTGAAGTAAATATTTTCAATGTTGCAAAACAGCCCGAAGATGAGGAAGAAAACCACTAGCTTTACATAATTGAGTCACTCATCAATGAGGGAGTTTCCTTAGCTCATGATTATAATCATCTTAAAAATTTTCTTGTTAATTTTGAGATAGATTTATTTGATGATAAAACTGATATAATTAATATTTGTGCTGTTTTTGACAAATCTCAGGATTACAACAATCGAGCATGGCAACCAAAGTTTGAGGAGCTGCCCAAAAGAAGCAAGGCACAAGTCCCCTCAAGTTGGAAGCACCTAAAAAGTCGAATTGAAGCCACTACCTAAGGGTTTAAAACATGCTTTTCTCGGTCCAGGTGATACATTTCATGTTATTATTTCTTCTGAATTATCTGAGACCCAAAGTAAGAAGTTAATTCAAACTTTAAATGCACACAAATCAGCCTTAGGATGGAGCATGGCTGATTTAAAGAGAATTAGTCCCCTAATCTGCTCCCATAAAATAAATTTGAATAAAGGAACTAGTCCTCGTAGAGACTCTCAACATAGGCTTAACCCCACTATGAAAGAAGTAGTGAAAAAAAGTGTTGAAACTGTTAGATGTGGGTATTATGTATCCCATAGCTGATAGTAAATGGGTAAGCCCTATGCAAGTTATCCCTAAAAAGTTTGGGGTCACTGTGGTAAAGAATGACCTAGGAGAGCTAGTCCCCACCAAACTTGTGACCGGGTGACGTATGTGCATTGATTACAGAAAATTAAATGCTACTACCTGGAAAGACCACTTCCCACTCCCTTTTATTGATCAAATTCTTGAACGTGTAGTTGGTCATCCCTTTTACTGTTTTCTAGATGGTTATTCTGGTTATTATCAAATAGAAATTGCATTAGAAGATCAAGAAAAAACCACTTTTACTTGTCCCTTTGGCACCTATACTTTTCATAGGATGCCATTTGGATTGTGTAATGCCTCTACCACTTTTCAACGTTGCATGATGAGTATTTTTAGTGACATGGTTTAAAATTGCATGAAGGTTTTTATGGATGACCTAACTATTTTTCGATCTTCATTTGATGCAGGCTTAATGAATTTAGAAAGAGTATTGATTCGCTGTGAGGAAAAAAAATTAGTTTTAAATTGGAAAAAATACCATTTCATGGTACCATCCGGTATTGTCTTAGGGCATATTGTCTTTTCTAAAGGAATAGAGGTTGATCAATCTAAGATTGAATTAATTTCTAAATTACCTACCCCTAAGACAATAAAGGATGTGAGATCTTTCCTTGGTCATGCTGGTTTTTATAGGAGGTTTATACAAAATTTTTCGAACATATCTAGACCATTATGTGCCCTCTTAGTTAAAGACACCCCGTTTGAATGGACTCAAGCCTGTCAAGAGGCCTTTAAAATGCTGATTGGAAAGCTTACTTCCACACCTATAATGCAGTCACCAGACTGGACGTTACCTTTTGAAATTATGTGTGATGCTAGTGACTACTTTGTAGGTGCTGTTCTTGGACAGCGAAGAGAGGGAAAACCTTTTGTCATTTACTATGCTAGTAAGACTTTAAATAGTGCTCAAATGAATTACTCCACAACTGAAAAAGAATTGTTAGCTATAGTATTTGCCTTAGATAAATTTTGTGATTATTTAAATGGTTCCCCTATTTTTATCTTTACAGATCATGCAGCCTTTAAGTACCTTCTTACAAAGAAGGATGCTAAAGCACGACTAATACGATGGATCCTACTCCTACAAGAATTTGACATCACTATCAAAGACAAAAAAGGAGCAGAGAATGTAATGGTTGACCATCTATCAAGGCTCACATTTGAGGACACCTCTGATGACATGCCAATCAAAGATGACTTTCCCGATGAGCATTTACTCTCCATTATTTCCTTACCATGGTTTGCTCACATCGTGAATTATTTGGCTACATGTGAGATACCAATGGATTGGAGCGCTCAAGACAAGAGCAAATTCTTATATGAGGTATGTAATTTCTATTGGGATGACCCCTACCTTTTCAAGTACTTCCCTGACCAAATTTTAAGATGTTGCATCCCTAATGAAGAGATTGCTAACGTCTTGGAATTTTGTCATTCCCAAGCTTGTGGAGGCCACTTTCCAATGAAAAAAAACCGCTGTAAAAATTTTGTAGTGTGGATTTTATTAGCCTACCTTGTTTAAAGATGCAAACATCTATTGTCGCTCATGTGAAAAGTGTTAGAAGTTAGGAGCTATGTCTCGCGGAAATATGATGCCCTTAAACCTTATTTTAGTGGTTGAAATCTTTGATTGTTGGGGCATTGATTTTATGGGACCCTTTTCTCCTTCCTTCGGATACCAATATATCATCGTGGCAATAGATTATATATCTAAATGGGTAGAGGCAGCAGCTTACCGAAGCAACGACAATAGAATGGTAATTAAATTTCTTAAAGAAAATGTGTTATCTCGATTTGGTACCCCACGTGCTATAATTAGTGATCGAAGTACACATTTTTGCAACCATTCTTTTGAAGCCTTAATGAGAAAATATGGGGTGTTACATAAAATTTCTACTGCCTACCACCCTCAGACTAGTGGACAAGTAGAGCTGGCTAATAGGGAAATTAAACAAATTTTAGAAAAACCGGTTAACCCGGATCGCAAGGATTGGTCGTTGAGACTAGTTGATGCGCTTTGGGCTTACCGTACAGCCTTTAAAACTCCCTTAGGTATGTCACCTTATTGGCTTGTTTTTGGAAAACCTTACCACTTACCTGTAGAGCTCGAGCATCGAGCTTATTGGGCAATCAAGTCTTTTAATCTTGACATAGGAGAGGCGGGTAAGCTTAGGAAATATCAGTTGACCGAGTTAGAGGAATTAAGAAACGATGCTTATGAGAACTCTAGAATCTATAAGGTTAAAATGAAAGTATTCCATGATAAAAACATTTAAACCTAATGATCGGGTGTTCTTATACGATTCTAGACTCCAAAAGCACCCAGGCAAACTTTGGTCGAGGTGGACCGGCCTTTTTATAGTAAAAAATGCTTTTGAAAATGGGGCGGTAGAAATAGAGGATACTAGGGATGGTCGGACTTTTAAAGTAAATGGTCAGCGTCTTAAGATTTTAATTGATAGGCAAGATCCAGAGGTGGAAGACATTCCATTAATGGATCCGGTCTACTCACCTTGACCACACCACGCAGGTATGATTTGTTTTGCTTTATTTTTGTTTTTCTCGTATTTTCTTTCTTTTTCTTTTTGTTTGCAGGTTAGTTTCCTTTTGCCAATTCAGGTTACCATTTTTGGTACTTCGCGGGCTACCCACGTCATTCATCAGGTGTATTATACCCTTTTAGTTACTCCTCTTCAAATTTGATTCTTAAACATTGAGGACAATGTTTCAATTAAGTTGGGGGGGGGTAGTGTTGCAACTTCAGTTTTTTTTTTTTAAGAGGAGATAAATGCATGTTCATGATGTTTTTGAAATTTTGGTTGATCTAAACAATACTATGATGTGATGTCATTGGTGAGCTTAAAATCTTGAACACATGATTTGATGATAGAATTTTAAAATTTTGTTACTTACTTTAGGCATTTGAGAATTCACATGTTTGAGCTAATCTGACATGAGCACATTAGCACAAAATAGTGTGAGGTATGACATATAATTTCAATGTGTATGTTTCCATGGCTTAACTAAAACTGGATTACTCGTTAGATGAACACTTGGGCATATAAGAGTAGACAAATTATATATAAAAAAAGAGAAAAATGCTAAGGATGATCATTGATAAACTTTCCACTGAGTAACTGGACCTCTTGCCTCAGTAAGCAGTTAGTGTTCACGTCAAAAGGTGGGAATTGTATTCATAATGATCATTGAGAAAATTTTCACTGAGTAACTGGACCTCTTGCCTCAGTAAACAGTGAGTGTTCACATCAAATGTGGGAATTTTGCTTGGTAGCATTAAAGCCAGTTTAGTTTCGTAGCCTTTTTTACTCGAGTTAATAAGTCCTGAGGGGTGTCTTTACACCTAATGCTAAAACCATCTGGTTTGAGAGTCATTGACTCAACACTCGGTACATGAGAAAATTAGAAAGCTTAAGAGAACTAAACATAGCAGAGCTTTATAATAAAAGAGAAAAGAAAATAAAACTATGCCATCGTTGTTCATTCTAATGAGAAATTCTGTGAATCTTGAGACATAGAAACATTACACTTTGAAATTATTTAGAAGCCTCATCTTTTTATGCTAATTCACTTTACACTGAGTCAGACGTGTGATGCCTTAGCCTACCTTTTGTAAGTAATTATATTTTAGAATTCCTATTCATTGCGAAGATGGGTTTGCATTTTAAGTTTGCTCATGACTGAATATCATAGTTTTGTGTGATGCTTAAATTTTAGGATACCATGAATAATGGATTCATCTTTGTGTTCTTTGTTTTCCATTTAGTTTTAGTTTTGTATTGCTAAGAGACTAGCAATATGTAAGTTAGGTGGTTTGATAAGTGCTTAAATAGTCATATTTAAGCCCCTTAATTTACAGTTGTTAGGTCCTTAGTTGTGTTATTTCACTTTATTTTATGTGTTTTCTATGTTTTGTAGGTTTTTAAATAAAAAGAAGCACTTTGGGAGTTGTTGGGCTTAAAGAGCAAAGAGTTACTGCCTGCACTGCGATCGAGCGCAGAAGCAATGCGATCGAGCGCAACATTCCGCGATCGAGCGCATACGTGCCATCCCACATCGACTAGAAGTACTTTGTAGCACCAAATGCGATTGAGCGCACCAAGCTATGATCGAGCACACTCAAGCAGAATCCCACATCGGTTAGAAAACACATAGTACTCCGGGAGTTTCTCTATAAAAGCCCCTCTCCACTTCAGCTTTGAGCATAAACTGGGATCAGATCTTGAGGGCCTTTAGAAGTAATCTGAAGAACTTTTGGAGGGCAAGCAGAATCTCCGAAGCTTTCCTACCAAGGGGGAGATCATTGAGAGGCCGGAGGCAACTCAAGGAAGCATAAGCTCCATGGCCAGCTAATCTCCAAGCAAGACAAAGGGGTGAATCCTTAGGTGTAGTTGTTCTTATTTTCTTTTCTTGATTTAGTTGTAGTATGGATTTATTTTCATAAAACATTGTTATGCTTTATTTTTTTATCATATTAGAAGATTTCCCCTTAATCCGATGATTACATCTTTCTCCCTCATATAAGTCTAGTCATGCTCTTCTTATGTTATGTTGTTGAGGTGTGATTGAGTCAGGTAGATCTCTCTTCTAGATTTGTCCATTACTACAGTATTGTCATTATGGTATATTGTCGTTTCTTGATAATCTATAAGTTAGGTCATGTGTGCTTGAAAGTAAAGAGTATTTCATAACAATTTAATTAGGGTTTATATATGTGCTTTGATTGAATATTTGCCAATTGCTTGTTTGGGATGTAAAACTTGCAATTGAGATAAAAACAACTGAATTGAGATTGGAATAAGGCAACAAACCTAGGGAGGATTCCCGGAACCTTGTTGCTTCCATTATAGTTTTCATTACAATTACACAATTCTCATATCACTTTACTTTATTATTCAAACACTCTCGTTCAACTTTTATCATTCGTGTTAAGGATTACATCTTCTCTTGTAATTAACTTGTTTCCCTGTGGAATCAACACCCCAAAGCTGTGCTACAACTACCGCGCTATACTTTAGGCGTAATCAGTCCTCCTCTTGACAGTGATCAAGTCCTTTAAGAACTTGGCATATGACGGCACTTGCTGGATGGTGTCCAAAAATAGGATATTGATTTGGACCTGCTTGAACACCTCCAGAATGTCCTCAAACTTCCTTCCTTTCTTGGGCACTTGTAATCTCTTAAGGTAAGGTGCTTTAAGTACAAACGACCTCAGAAGATCCTTAACAGTAGGTGTGGCTGTAGATGGCTCAGCATCTCCCTTCTCTTTGTTACCACTTTCTTACCCTTACTGTATAGCAGGGTTCTCTTCTACTTGATTGTCCACTTATCTCCTAGACCTTAATATGACAATTAATTATGTTGTGAGTTTTAAATTACTCGCAAGCGCACGAGTCATTTGCAGTATAGTGTTGTGCAAGTGCGAGGTCAAATCCACAGGGAATTGCGTTGTGAAAATATAATTTAATCTAAACTAACTCTATTTTAACATAGTTCCGTATTTTGAATGATAATTTGCAAAACAAATTAAAACTAAATTAAATTGATTTAAAAACTAATAATTAAAAACACTAAGGTTTCCGAATTCGCCCCACCGAAGTTAAGCATATATATTCTAAAAATATAGCCAATCAAAACATTCTATGAATCCAATTATAAGACAAAAAACAAAGAATATCCCAACTAAACAAAAAGCATCCAATGTATCCGCTCTTAACAAATCACAAAGAAAATCCAATTTAATCGAAAAGCATTCAATGTATCCATCAGATGAAACACAAAGAATATCCAACAGACAATTTAAACCCAATCAATTATAAGATTAACTCAAATAATTGACAGAACATTTTATACTAAAAATTGTTAGATTTGTACAAGCAAATTTGAACTACTACGCCAGACAACGGCGGGGCTTCATCTTCAACCTTAGTTGAAGAGTCTAGCCACTCATAACTATAAAACTATAATAAAAAGTGCTAAACATTTAAACTAAAACAACTGAATATAAAGAAATAAATAAACAACTTTACATGGGAGAAATTCCACTCGCTGACGGGCAGCACTTCCCCTCGTGGTAGTAATGCCTTCGGGATCCACCAGAATGCTAGTGGACGTCCACCGGTTAACACCAAAGTGGCCCAGGAATTGTACACTGAATGATGAAGCCAGATGGTGTTTATATAGGGGAAGACCCGGAGCAATATGGATTGCAGATTCGATGTGGGATACTTCCCGTGTGCACTCGATTGCAGTGTGGTGCGATCGATCGCAGGTACGATCGATCGCATGTTTTGTGCGCACGATCTCATGTGCGCTCGATCGTATGTCTGCTACGATCGATCGCAGATGCACTGAACTTCAAATATTTCAATGTGGGATGTTGACCATGCGCTCGTTCGTAGGCAGGTGCGCTCAATCGCATATCTCGTGCGATCGATCGCAATGTCTCCAGAAGCTTCACATCTCCTGAAATGCTTTATTTTCTCCACAAACCTGTAAAAATTACACAAAACACAAGAAAGACGTAAAATAAAGTGAAATACTACTAACTAAGAGCATAACAAATATAAGTTAAGGGTCTAAAATATGCAATATTTAAGACTCATCAAATACCCTCAAACTTATATTTTGCTAGTCCCTTAGCAAAACAAAATAAAAGACTCAATGAAAAACAAAGAACATAAAGATAAAGTCATCACTCATGGTATCCAAAAATTTAAGGAGCACACATCACCATGATATTCATTCATAAGCAAGCTTAAAAAGGTAAACCCATCTTCGTAATGAATAGAAATGTTAAAATCTAATTACTTACAAAAGGCAGGATAAGGCATCACAAGCTTGAATCAGTGTAAGGTGAATTAGCATATAAAAATGAAGCTTCCAAGTAAATCTAATGTGTAAGGTCTCCATGTCTCAAGATTCACAGAATTTCCCATAAAAATGAACGAAAAGACATAGTTTTTATTTTATTCTTTATTCTTTTTATTTTTTTAACAATAATAAGGCACGACTATGTTTAGTTCCCTTAAGCTTTCTAATTGACCCATGTAGCGAGTGTTGAGTCAATGACTCCCAAACCAGATGGTTTTAGGGCATTAGGTGTACAGACACCCCTAAGGACTTACTAACTCGAGTCAAAAAGGCTACAAAAATAAACCGGCCTTAATACTACCAAGCAAAATTCCACCTTTTGACGTGAACACTCACTGCTTACTAAGGCAAGAGGTCCAGTTACTCAGCAGAAAGTTTATTGATAATGAAGTTTTTTTATTTTTTATTTTTTATTATGCTTTCTATGCCCAAGATTTCATCCAACAAGTCATCCAGTTTTAGTTAAGATAAGGAAAAATACACATTAAAATCACGTGTCATACCTCACATAATTTGTGCTAATGTGCTCGTGTTAGATTGGATCAAACATGTGAATTCTCAAATGCCTAAGGTAAGTAACTAAATTTTAAAATTTATCACCAGATCGTGTGTTCAAAATGTTAAGCTCACCAATGACATCACATCACATAAAATGTTTAGATCAACCAAAATTTCACGATAACATGAGCATGCATTTATCTCTACGACGAAAAGACAACAAATTAGGACAAAGTGTGTGATGTGTCTCCCATACCCCCAAACTTAAATTACACATTAACCCCAATGTGTGACTACTATGGAAAGAGCTGACCTGAGATATGGAGAACTACCTGGACTGGTATGGCTCATAGCATACCCCCAAACTTGAACTAAAGTACGCTTTGTCCCTGAAAAATAAAAACTGGAAAACAAAAAAAAATACTGGAAACAAACATTAATCATAAAAATGCGAAATAATAAATAAACAAAAGAAAAGATAAGCTGTGGGGTGCCTCCCATGAACGCTAAGTTTAACGTCTTCAGCCAGACCCAACATTAGTAAACATGCCTAACTAAGTGCTCCACCATCTGATCAATAAATGGGAATGAAAAATGATCAGGCCTAGTGGCAGCATTCAACTTACAGTAGTCTATACTCACTCTCCCTCCTGACTGAACACGAGTTGGCACCAACTCGTCGTCCTCATTCTTCACTACCGTTAATTCAGCATGTTTGGGTACGACTTGAATCAGGCTCACCCACTTGCTATCAGAGATGGGATAAATGATCCCTGCCTCTAACAGCTTAATATCTTCTGCCCTCACAACCTCTTGCATAGCAGGGTTGAGCCTTCTTTGTGGCTCCCTCGATGGCTTAGCATTCTCCTCCAACTGTATCGTGTGTATTACCAACGAGGGGTTGATTCCCTTGACATCCTCAATAGTCCAGCCTATAGCTTCCTTATGCTCTCTTAAGACGTCCAATAATTTCTCCTTTGGAGCATCACCCAAATCTAAAGCTATATTTATAGGCAAAGAATCTGCTGGACCTAGGAACTTATACTTAAGATTGTCCGATAAAGGCTTAAGTTCCTTCTTGGGGGGTTCAGGTGTTGTGGTTTCCTCCGTTTCACTGATCTTTAGAGGAGCAGACTCCAAAGTAGCATTTGCTTGCTCAAACAACTTATCTAAGCTCAAATCCTCTTCAAATTGAGCAAAGCATGCCTCCAGGGGGTCCTCAATACGTGATTCATCTATAGTCTCCTTCGTCTCACTGCTCTTCTGAGGATCAGACTCCAAAATGGCATTCACTTCCTCGAGTAACTTATCTAAGCCCAAGTCCTCTCCAAAGTGAGCAAAGCATGCCTCTAGGGGATCCTCAAACTCCTCTCCTTTCTTGGGCGCTTGTAGTCTCTCAGGGTAAGATGCTTTAGGTAAAAACAACCTGGAGAGATCATTAATAATAGGTGTGGCTGCAGATGGCTCAGCATCTCTCTTCTCATTGTTGCCACTTTCTTGCCCTTGGTGCATAGCAGGGTTCTCTTCCACTTGATTGTGCACTTGTATCCCAGACCTTAATGGGACAATTAATTGCACTTGTTCCTGCCAATGCATAGGAGTTAATAAATTTCCCACCGTAAACTGTTCCTTTGGGTTAGGATCAGTTTGACTGGGGAACGTTCCTTCCTCTCTTTCACCCACGTAACTTGCGATTTGATCAATTTGACTCTCTAGTGTGGCAATCGCTTGGGTGTTTTCTATTGTTGCACTCATCACTTCACTCATAGATTGGCTAGTCGTTTTCATGAAATCATTGAGAGCGTCCTCCAATGACTGTGAAACCGACGCTGGCGCTTGAATGGGAGCTTGGTAAGCGGGTGATGGTACTGGATAAGCTGAGTGACCATAACTTGGAATTGGTGGAGGAAATTCGGGAGGGTATTGATTCTGAGCATGATAAGGGTCTCCTCCCTGATTCCTCAGTTGGTTCTGCGTCCATGAAACATTAGAGTGGTCCCACCACCCTGGATTGTATGTTTCAGAGTAAGATCCATTTAATTGCCAACAACACTCATTGAAAGCATTCATTTGTTCCATTGGATACTCGGCAAAAGCCGGCATTGATGGACAATTCTGTGCTAGATGCATGGGACTAGCATAGATGGAACAACTATCAACATTGAATGTGTTGGCAGCATTGAGGGACGGGCCGATCATTTTAATGAAATCCTTGAAGGCGTCCTCTAAAGACTGTGAAACCAGCGCTGGATTCATCCACATTTTTTTTAAATTAAATTAATTTTTTTTCAAAAAATTAAATTAATTAGTAGAAAAATAAAATCAATTCAAATAAAAAATTTTCACAAACCAAAAAACTCCCCGGCAACGGCGCCAAAAACTTGTTGTGAGTTTTAAATTACTCGCAAGCGCACGAGTCATTTGCAGTATAGTGTTGTGCAAGTGCGAGGTCGAATCCACAGGGAATTGCGTTATGAAAATATAATTTAATCTAAACTAACTCTATTTTAACCTAGTTCCGTATTTTGAATGATAATTTGCAAAACAAATTAAAACTAAATTAAATTGATTTAAAAACTAATAATTAAAAACACTAAGGTTTTCGAATCCGCCCCACCGAAGTTAAGCATATATATTCTAAAAATATAGTCTATCAAAACATTCTATGAATCCAACTATAAGACAAAAAACAAAGAATATCCCAACTAAACCAAAAGCATCCAATGTATCCGCTCTTAACAAATCACAAAGGAAATCCAATTTAATCGAAAACATTCAATGTATCCATCAGATGAAACACAAAGAATATCCAACAGACAATTTAAACTCAATCAATTATAAGATTAACTCAAATAATTGACAGAACATTTTATACTAAAAATTGTCAGATTTGTACAAGCAAATCTGAACTACTACGCCAAACAACGGCGGGGCTTCATCTTCAACCTTAGCTGAAGAGTCTAGCCACTCATAACTATAAAACTATAACAAAAAGTGCTAAACATTTAAACTAAAACAACTGAATATAAAGAAATAAATAAACAACTTTACATGGGAGAAATTCCACTCGCTGACGGGCGGCGCTTCCCCTTGTGGTAGCAATGCCTTCGGGATCTACCAGAATGCTAGCGGACGTCCACCAGTTAACACCAAAGTGGCCCAGGAATTGTACACTGAATGATGAAGCCATATGGTGTTTATATAGGGGAAGACCCGGAGCAATATGGGTTACAGATTCGATGTGGGATACTGCCCGTGTGCGCTCGATCGCAGTGTGGTACGATCGATCGCAGGTACGATCGATAGCATGTCTTGTGCGCACGATCTCATGTGCGCTCGATCGCATGTCTGCTACGATCGATCGCAGATGCACTGAACTTCAAATATTTCGATGTGGGATATTGACCATGCGCTCGTTCGTAGGCAGGTGCGCTCGATCGCATATCTCGTGCGATCAATCGCAATGTCTTCAGAAGCTTCACATCTCTTGAAATGCTTTATTTTCTCGACAAACCTGTAAAAATACACAAAACACAAGAAAGACATAAAATAAAGTGAAATACTACTAACTAAGAGCATAACAAATATAAGTTAAGGGTCTAAAATATGCAATATTTAAGACTCATCAAATTACACTTGTTCCTGCCCGTGTGTAAAGGTTGATGAATTTATTATCGCAAACTGTCCCTTCGGGTTGGGTACGGGTTGACTAGGGAACTTTCCCTTCTCTCTTTCACCCAAGTGACTTGTAATTTAACCCATTTGACTCTCTAGCTTAGCAATCGCTTGGGTGTTTACTATTGTCGCACTCCTCACTTCGTTGATGGATTGGCCGGTCATCTTCATGAAATCCTTGAAGGTGTCCTCCAATAACTGTGAAACCGACCCTGGTGCTTGAGTGGGAGCTTGGTAAACTGGTGATGGTGCTAGATGGGCTGACTGACCATGACTTGGAATTGGTGGAGGAAATCCTGGAGGGTATTGATTATGGCATGATGTAGGGCTTCTCCCTGATTCATCGGTTGGTTCTGCTTCCATGAAAAATTAGGGTGGTTCCACCACCCTGGATTGTAAGTCTTGGAGTAAGATCCATTTGATTGCTTTCGATAGTCATTGAAAGCATTCACTTGTTCCATGGGATACTTGACAAAAGCCGACATAGATAGACAATTCTGTGCTAAATGCGTATGACTAGCATAGATGGAACAACTATCAACATTGAATGTATTGGCAGCATTGATGGACTGGCCCACAATGAGAGTGTCAACCTTCTTGGTGAGAGTATCTATCTTTATCCTCAAGTTAGTGTCCTCCTTAATCTCATAGATGACTCCTTTCTTAAGGGCACGAATGGACTAGTCCCGACAGCTTGAAAAATCTCATTGCTGCGAGTTGTCAGATAACTTGTCCAATGCCTTGTATACTTCATCCCACGTTAGACTTAAGAATGCCCCTGCAATCATAGACTCGATCATGCTACGGTTGGGTTGAGTCAACCCTTGGTAGAAAAACTGAACGAGTCTCCACTTCTCACATCCATGTGGAGGGCATCTGATCAGTAACTCTTTGAAACGCTCCCAACTCTCAGAAAACTTCTCATCCTCCTCCTGAGTAATAGACCCGGGCGTGTTGAAATCCAACCATGCCCTAGCTCTATCGTGAAGAGAAATAGGGAAAAGTCTAAGATGGACCGACTCATCATAAAAGTTCTGGAACTTGAATGTGGCACAAATATCTTTAAACTTCTTCACATGGCTGTAAGGATTTTCAAGATCCAAGCCATGAAATGAGGGTATGAGTTAGGTGACATATGGATTTAGATCAAAATGGGCAGCATTGGTTGGTGGCAACACTATACAAGAAGGGGAGTTAGTCGCAACGGGTGCAAACAAATCCCTAGGGATGTAGTGAAGTCCACGTTCCAAGCTCTAGGTTGCTCTACATTCTCCGGTTGATTTGCATTCCTTAAATTGTCCCCCATCTCAATCGTCTCTCTCTCTCTCAACAAGTGCTCTCTTATTTCTTCTAAGAGTTCTTTCTATTTCAGGATCTAAAGGTATCAACTCTAAGTTCAAAGATCTCCGACCAAGCATACACCACACAAAAAGCAATAAAATAAACTAACTAGCAAAAACCAAAAAATAAAATAAAATACAAATAACAAATAATAATAAAATAAAATAAATGCAAAAACAAAAAACACAATACTCACAAAATGGGCAATTGCAACTAGAAACATATAAACTAGAATAAAATTGCAAAAACAAAAATAAAACAAAAATGCTAACTAAACTAGTAGAAAAATAAAATCAATTCAGACGAAAATTTAATTTTCACAAACAAAACAACTCCCCGGCAACGGCGCCAAAAACTTGTTGGTAGTTTTTAAATTACTCGCAAGCACACGAGTCGTTTGCAATATAGTGTGTGCAAGTGCGAGGTCGAATCCACAGGGAATTGTGTCATGAAAATTGATTTTTATCTAAACTAAACCTATTTTAACCTAGTTCCGAATTTCGAACTGTGTCGTGCAAAGAATATAAACTAAATTAAATTGATTTAAAACAAATGATAAAAGCACTAAGGTTTCTGAATCCACCCCACCAAATTAAAGAATATATTTTCATGATTTTTGTTCCTACAACTGATAAACAATTACATCCTATGTATGTTCTATATAAAAGTAATTTATCAAATAGTTCCATGAATCCATCGATATACAAATCACAACGAATACCCTAATTAAATCAAATCATCTAATGTATCCGTTTACTTTAGAATCACAATGGATATTTGATTTAATTTGAATGATTCGATGTATCAGTCAGATGAAACATATCAAATATCCAATTTGAACAATTTATAAACAAAACAATCAATCATAAGAATTTACTCAAACAATTGAATTGAAATAGAACATCAATACAAAAATATCGGAATTGTATGAACATATATGAAAATATAATGGTTATCAATGGCGAGGCTTCATCTTCAACCTTAGATGAAGGTTTTAGCCTCTCATGATTATGAAAATAAATTTCACAATTAAAGTTCTAAACATTAAACTTTAAAACATGAAAGAAATAAATTAAAGCTGAAAATATATTGAGAGAGAAATTACACTTACAACTCCTCTCTTTGTTTTTTTTCTTCTTTTTGTTTTTGCTGTGCGGTGCTCTCCCCCCTTGATAGCAAAGCCTTTGAGATCCACCCCTTGAAAATGAAGTGAAATGGGGCTTTTATAGGGAAACTCCATGAGTGCAATGTGTTTCCAACCGATGTGGGATGTGGGATGTGGGATTTAAGCCTTCACATGCCGCTCAAAACTTCTGCCCATGTCTCTTTTAGTTTAGCAGCTCATATATTCAAATAAAATCTTCATTTAAATGAGAGAAAAAAAGTCCCTAGACAATAGGCTACTAAAATTTGGATCTTCATTTTCTTCAAATCTGAAATAAAAGAGACGTGCTCTCTTAATCGACTCTCTCCTTTCCAAAATAGGACTAGCCGCCATACTGCACGAATGCTCTCGATCGCAGCACCACTCAATCGTCTTGCGCTCGATCCTACTTCTTGTGCACGCGAGTGCAGGTGCACTTGATCCTGGGCTTGGGCACTTAAGCACTGTTATGCTCGATCGCAACAGCAGATTCCAATTTTTCCCTATTTTGTTCTTTAAGCCGGATAATTCCATAATGCTTCAAAAACCTAGAAAAACACAGTAAACACAGAAATAAGATAAAATAGGATAAAATAACACAAACTAAGAGCTTAACAAATATAAATTAAGGGGCTTAAATATGAATATTTAAGCACTTATCACATATGCTCGACCTAAAAACTCCAGGTCCAAGCATGTGAGTTGTTTCTCATATATTCGAACTAAATTCTCCAAACCAAAGCATGTTGATCACTCGGCCTAAAAGTCCAAGGATACGGATCACCTGTCCCAAGATCCTTGGGGATGAGCGCCCATCATTCCTAGTACTGATACACGACTACAGGACGAAATCGTACCATACTTTCTCGAAGCACACGTGTGCTTGAGGAAGTGGAGAGCCAGTGATGGAGCCCACAACACCTACAACCAATGAATCTTCGACACATGAAGCCACCTGCAACAAATAAGATTTCTAACATGTGGACACGTTTCCGTCTTGTCACCATAAGGCACGTGGAACAGGCGGATTACGCAATTGTCACATCAAAGTGAGATTAACGGACTGAACCACATCTAAACACGCGAATGCCTGAGCATGCGATCGAGATCTCGCAACAAAAACGCAGGATTTCAGGGATCGCGCCATCCCTCCCACGTGGTCGACCTTACCCCAAAATACTATAACAGGGCCAAGGTATATGAATCCAATCCATCTTGAGTTTTCCATAAATTCATCACACTAGTTAGAACTATCTTCTCTCTCACAACCCGATATTGATAAGAGCGTCTAAGTGTCCTCGGAGGCCACCCCCCTCTTTTCCTTGGGTGGGTCTCTAGCTCACCCTGTCTTACCTGTGCAGATTTAACAAAGTACTAACCTCTAAGTCAGCGGCCGTTTTCCGACATCAACAAATATAAATTAAACTATTATTTTCATTTATGTTTCTTTTTCTTTATAAGAATAAATCTGTTCGTTATGTCAATTGATTTTTTTTTCTATATATATATATATATAGTTTTGTTAGGATTTTGACTCAAATCACCACAGCAAGGATTTCTAATTGATTTGAAAAAAGCAGTTTCTTATTTTGTAGTTGATTGTTCTAATAAAAGTAGCAGTAGTTTCCTATTAGATTGTTTTTGGTACAAGTAGTAATAGTAATTTACTATGATGTGTTGTTTTTTTCCTAATAGTGTTAGGAAAATATTCTCTATATAAAGGGGGTTCTAGAGAAGATTTGAAACACACTCATAATTTCAATATACATTGGAAGTCAGAAGGGTTCTAAAGTTATGATAAGAGATTTTGGTGTATTGGGGTTTTAGGTTGTCAAGTAGAAAAAACACTATTAACAAAAGCTAGGTTGACAACTTTGATTGTATTGGGGTTTTTGGGTTGTGAGGTAGTGAGAGTTTAACAACTTTGCTCTTCCTAAATCCCTTATCAATAAACCTACAAAATCCTTCAAATTGTATCTGATTAAACCCATGTATTGTATACATTTCCTTATTTCTATCCCCAAGCATTTTTTTTTTTAATTTCTCATTTATCAAAAAAATCTCATTTCTTATTCTTCATTGAATCATAATTGTAGTTGAAAATTAATAAAGTAGTGTAATTTTTTGAGGACATAAGCAAAAAGGTTGTCAAACCACATTAATTATTGTTATTCTTATTATTTGTTTGTTTTGCATATGTAATTGTTATGGTTGTGTTTTTTCCTTAAAATTTGGTTAGAAGGATTTTAGAGATAAAATCCCAACAAATTTAAAGTGTGATATTGTATAATCCCACGTTGATCAGGAATGAATACTAGCATTTACGCCTTCACTATATAAAGAGAAAGTGAAGGTAGATAAAAACATGATCATTTCAGTCAAAATATTTATTTGATGTTTCAATGTCCTATCATTTGAGATTATAAAAAAATGTCTTATCATTTGAGTGTAGATTCCTAGTAAATCTTTGTCTAAAATTTTTTCAGTTTCATGAAAGATTTTTTTATTTCTTTCAAGGTTTCATGGTAAGCTTCAAAATAAATCTTAATCCAAAATTTTAATTTTTATATTTATTTCCTTTGAGATTTTATGATTCAATATATATTATTGATTTGCACATGGTGCAGGGACTGTGCTAATTTCAGATAATTACATTATAGATGGTCAAGAAAAAACATTGAGAGTGAATAAAAAACCCGAGGATATCGTATAGCACTATTTGGTGTATAGTTATACCTTAAATTTTCATTGAAAACCTAGATTTTTTAGATAATGTTGGATCCCTTATTTAAGCCAATTTAAAATAAGTTGATTTAAATAGGTTTATGGCAAAAATTATCTTGAACCCATTTAAACTAATTTATTTTAAATTTATTTAAATGAGCGGCCAAATATGACCTTAATCTAATAGTCACTAACGAATTTTCATGGAAGAAGTCAGGTTTGATCCTCCTCTATCCTCGCACATACCCAAAAAAAAAATTCTCTGAATTGTGAACCAAGGGACATCAAATTCTCTATTGTTGCCTAGGTGTCTTGGTTTTGCGCGACTTGTTAGCCATATTAATTAGACCGGCACCTTTTCAAGTACGTGGCATGTTTGGTTATGTTCTTCATTGACTAGGCCGTTTCATCCTTGAGTAGGAGCTGTTTCTTATCATCACTTTATCGATGAAGAAAGGAGTAAATATCACTAACTTCTAATCAATGACAAAAGGTTACAAATAAACGATTATTTGAGGTTTTTTTTCTTTTCTTACGAAGAAAATCAAAGCTTTCATTAAATTTGAAGAAAAAAAAGAGGGCTCTCGATTGATATTTCCCGATCTCAAAGTCAAAAGCCTTTCACAATCGATCTCGTGATATATCAAAGTTCTTCCTCTACACGTATCTCGAAAATCTTAACAGTTGAGCATCTGTGTATTAATTGTTGCTTTGGCCCTCAATTATAACCCGCAAGTAATTTGTTACTTTTCAATAGCATCAATACAAGTGGCGGATGATTAGGATAGAGAGAGCAATATTGAGTACTATTTTACCCTCCTCTCTCCTTCTGGCGACCTATAGATACCCGTGTTCCAGACAAAGCCCGCTTACCAGTACCTTAATTTGATTCTCCTTTGGATGTCAATTGTAAGTATATATCTGGATTGAGATCCCAGCATTTAGTTTGGTTGTTTTTGAGGTCACTGACTCTCATTGGGATAGGAGTTTTAAAAAAAAAATAGAAAGCTCAAGTTGAAATCTCAAACAAGTATTTCCAACTAATTATTTCATTCAATGAAATATATAACGTGATGATCATTTGCATTTTGAAGAGCAAATGCTAGTGCGTTCCTCTTATATCATATGGTTGACAGTCTGCCTAATGACCCGTATACCGAATGATCAAGGCCCATGAAACAATGACCTTTTATGGATTGGTGTTAAAATTATTCTTGTACAGGCCAAGGCCCAGATTCGTTGTTCTCTTTACAAGGAAGAACTGGATTTCCACGTACAATTACTAATATTGGTTAGGCCTTTACGTCAAAAAAGGTAAAGAAGGCTGATCTGGGTGAGCATGAGTAGGGTTATCTTAAATTTTTTACTTAACTCATTAATATCAGGTTAAAAAAATCTCAACCCAACCCAACCCATGAACCCATCCAACTTCAACTCAATTCAACCCATTATAATCGGTTTGGGTCACTAAGTTGATATATTTTTTTTACTAAACAATTAAACAATATATATTACATAACAAAAAAATTATTCTATTAAATCCAAAACTAAATTCATTTATATTACAAGTAAAATATGTGTGTCTGACAGCACAAAGAATATTTGTTAACATGGAAAAGAAAACAATTTTTTTATGAACTACAATGGTTGTAGGCTATGTTAAATTCGGTTTTTTGGATAATATTAAGAAGTTTTTTGATGACATGCAAGAGAAGGATGTTGTGTAGTGGAATGCCATAATTGGAGGCTACGTTGAAGCCAAACTTGGTAAGGATGCTTTGACATTGTTTCATGAAAAGCAAGTAATATAGAGCCTGATGAAGTGACCATAGTCAATTGCTTATCTGCATGCTCACAACTTGGAGCCCTTGATGTTAGAATATGAATTCATCGTTATATTGAAAAACACAATCTTCATCTGAATGTTGCACTATGAACTATTTTAATTGACATGAATTTAACTTGCTTTAGAAGATTGTTAAATTACAAAGAAAATTTGGATTTCTAAACAGTTGCTAATTATATATTTTAGTAACTCAGCATTTGTTGGTTGTGCTAGTGCTTTCTCACTAATCAGTCTAATTTTTGGACTATGCTTTAATGCACTTGGAAGCGACATGTGGGCTCTTAAAAAGTCGAAGAGAGACAAATTGAATGGTTCAATAAGGTTTGCATGAAAGGCTTCCAACAAGTTGGTATTACTAAGCTTTATCATAGATTCAACATTTCTTCCATCAATATTATGGTACATCTTTTTGGAATATAAGTTTATCTGCATACATTGATCCCGACTAGAATCTTGTAGGTTAGAATGTTAATTTTTATGTTTATTTTATAGTTACAACGGTACAAAAAATCAAAATTTTGTTAGCATAAGTTAATTGTGCATCAATTTATTCTGACTGAAATTATGCTTAAGAATAATAATAAAAACTATTTCATAACTTGAAATCAATATTTGTTTCTAATATAAATATTTGAAACTAAAATCTAAGTAATTGAAAAATATGAGAATTGTTTGGACATTAGAGTATCTGTTACATATAATTTTACATACTAGTAGTAATTATAATGAATATTTTATGATTATATATTTTACAATTATACTATAATTATTTATACCCTTTTTATATTCAATAAATATAAAATATATAATTATATATTTGACCAGGTTACTGGTTTGGGTCGGATTGAAAATTTTGAACCCATGACCCAATCCAACCCACCGGGTTCAAAATATTTTCAACCCAACCTAACCCAACCCAACCCAATCTCTAAAAATATACAACCCAACCCAACCCAACCCATTATATCGGTTTGGATCGGGTTTGTGGGTCAACCGGGTTCCATGCTCACCCCTACTTAGAATCCGTTTGACTTAACTTTTTATTTGATTTAAAAGTGATTTTAAAATAACTTTAGGTAATAGTACTGCGGAGTTAAAAGCTATTTGGTGTTTAGTAAAAATTGCATTAAAAGTGCAGTCAAGTTAATTCTGTATTTTGCAAATAAGTTGCAAAGTAATTTTTAGACGTTGAAATTATTAAAAGAGATATATGATTACTATTTTACTATTTAGAGGTCTTTCTTTCATCAAGCTAACTTTATTATTTGTACAATATCAAAATATTAAATTTATTCATAATAAAATATAAATAATTAAATTAATATTTAAATTAAATTAATAATAATATTATCATTATTTTTATTAAATAAAATAATAATATTTTTATTAAATAACAATTTCAATAATTTAATAATAATTGATGCATCATTATTGATACATTTAAATTTTGATTAAAAAGAATGACAGCTGATTTATATAGTCTCAAATGTGTAAATATATTTACCACACAAGGGTAATTTAGGAATATGAATATGTCCAAACTGATTATGGGATTAAAAGTTACAAAACCAAACTTATGATTTTGGGCCTAAATAAGTTTATTTTAAAGTTTATTTTTATTTTTAATTTATAAAAAAGATTAAAAAAATAGGGGCTTAAAATAGCTTTTACTTTTTAACAGCAGAAACAATTTGAAAAGCTCTATCAAACAGGCGCTTACACAATTAGTACTAGTTGATTGCAATAGTGTCTCGATCGGATTATGATATTTTTAGTTGAGAATTTTTTGTAGTTAGTGATTTTCGTGGTCATGAGATAATATGTCCGGTAATTTTAAAATTAAATTTAGAGTTGTGCTTATACCACACTATTATTTATATTTGAGTGTGTTGATGAGTTCTTAAACATGGAGCTTAGTAATAGGCATTGACTCAATTTTAAAATGACACAGTACATTATCTTATCATGAACATCAACCAAATACAACAAATGAATCAAATCATGTACGAGGAACTAAACACAACCTTCTATTGTTTCAATTTCTCTACAATAGGTGCTGTTTAAGTAGTTTTGTTTTATGAATGTCAAAATGGTTCTTAATATAGATTTTGGTAAAATAGTAGTAATAAAACACTTGTGAAACAGTTTATTTGACACAAATAAACTCTTTTTAGCATATATGATGAATCATAGTTTTTGTCTTCTAATATCAAACCCTCAAAATGGGTCACGTCCATGATGCTGTTATCTTTGTACCATTTGCTAGTAATTTTTAATACGTTTTATAATAATTTTGAGTAACATTTGACAATAATTTAATATAATAATATCATTTGACAGCAATTAAATATTATTTAATAAAAAATTAGCGGTATCAAATGCTCCTTGACATCAATGTACAAAATGAATCTTTGATAAAAGCAATCTAATTTGTTTAGTTGCAAAATTAGTAAGGCCACAATGTGCTTTCTCAAACACTATAAGGAGAGGTACATTATTCAAATAGTATGAATATTTGATGTTCATATGTAATATCCACTAATAAAGAATTTGATCATGATTCATGACAAATTGGCATTTATATAGGAAAGAAATAAACTATATTATCAAAATGATAACTTTTATTATTGTCACTAATCATGGCTTATAGATACAACTAAATTTGTTTTTAATTATATAAAATGAAAATATAATTAATTAAAAATATAAGATATTCTGTAATGGAATGGAAAGGCATGTTAAACAGATGGAAAATCTATTCCCCTGTTTCTCCTCTGTTCAGGCCTATTAAGCACACCATTAATGAAGAGTTTTACCCAATAAGATTATAACCTTATGTTTTTCTTTTAAGACGGTAGCTACCTAGGACAGTTGATTAATCTTTCATTATATAATTATTGATAAGACAGTTGTAGAATTAAAAATTATTTAACTTTTGATAAAAAAAATTATGTTAAAAAAGTTATAAAACAAAAAAAAACTAATAAAATTTTAACTTTTTAAAATTTAATTTTCAACTTCCTATTCTTTTATTTTTTATTTTTTTTATGTGTTTCGCTTAAATTTTGTTTTTCGAAAAGTAAAACTCCAAGAGAAACGGTGCCTAACCTAAGAGTACCTTTTATTGACATTCATACAATTAGTTTTAAATCATCATAATGGGCCGCCCATTACCCAGTACAGCAACCAATGTGTAAAATTTCATGAGAGGCATATATGATATGATTGGGACGTCCCATTATTATAATTTTTGAGAAAATACAAAGGGCAAACTTAGCTTTATGTTAAAGAGAGATCAAATGCATTATATGGGTCCTGAACAAACTGTTCAAGAGTCTTATTTAGATCATCATATGGAGATTGGGTATTATCATCACTATCAGATAATTGAGATAGCTCTTCCAACAATTTTTTTTTTCTTTTTTTGTTTTGATAATTTCTTAATTCTAGAAGAACTTGGCCGGTTTTGGTAATTTTTGGAATAATGAGGATTATCAAAAAACCAATTTTTAAAAACTTTGATACTGACCAGTGAGCAGTCATATTTTGCCCACCATTTAACTTTGAAGTTTCTTTTGATGGCCAGGATGTCAGAAGGGGTTCCTGTAATAATATAATCTCATGAAATAATCCATGGAATAGAAAAAATTGCATGAAAAAGCATTTCATGAGAATATATTTTTTCTTCAATGGTGTTTTGTTTGAAATATATGAGGGCTTCTTTGATAGGGGAGGCAGAATGATTGGATAGCTGCCAAACAAAATCCACCAGTCGAAAATCCATACTGGAAGATCGATTTTGCATTTTTTGTCAAAAAATATAAACCATGAATGTGATTTGGGTCTAATGAAGAACATGTTGTACCATACCATTTGATAGTTATGATAATTATAGGTAGGAGGCACAAATGGTATGGAAAAGGCTTTTGGTTGGTAATGGTCTTTGATTTTTTCTGGAGGAATCACCTTGAGTATTTTGCATTTGGAGTAAGTAATAAAGTTGGGATTTGCTGGGTCTTTTGTGTGTGTTATCTCGACTGATTGAGAATCAATCAGTATCAACTCATAGAATTTTTGGGTTTTCTTTGAATCTTCAGGAATAAAGTGAAAACCTGTAGGGAAAATTTTGTTAGTATAAAGATAATCATTTATAATATCAAGGTCATTTGTAGGTCTATCAAGGCTTGCATATCTGATATATTCTTGATGAGGTTTTTGGATATATTGGCTGGGGTATTGAGTGGGTAACGTTTGTTGAGAAGATAATGTTTGGGCATAAGATAAGGGTAAAAGATTTGGGAATTCTTCAAGGGAGACAAATCTGTTTGGTCTTTGTGGGGTTCGTGGTTGTATTGGGATTTGATTTTGATTTTGGTTTTGGCTTTTTGTGGCATAATCTGCCAGAGTTTGAGGCTTGTTTGAAGGTGATGGCACCTTCAGCTTCTCTTTTTGATTCGTACTCATGCTTTATTGCTCGTGTTTGGATTATGCAAAAATTCTCGTGTGAGGAAGTCAGGCAGGGAATTGTTCTCTCCTTTGATGTATTCAATATCAATATCAAAAACACTCAATATTGCTTGCCATCTGGCAAATATTTGTTTGGAAACAAGATTTGAACATCTTTTTGTAAAATTTATTTTGCTGATTTGTAATCTACTCGTAATAAAAAGGTTTTATTATACAAATCATCTTGGAGTTTGGAAATACATAAAACAATTGATAAAATTTCTTTTTTGATAGTAAAGTAATTTTTTTGTGCTCCAAGCCATATGCCAGAATGGAATCAGAAAACTTGTTCATTGGAGTTCTGAGGAAGAATCTGTTTGAGAATACTTCCATATCCTATATCAGAGGTATCCGTTTCAACGATGATTTTTTCCTGAGGATTAAGAATTCCTAAGCAAGGAAGACTCACAACCCTGGATTTAAGTAATCTGACCACATCAGTGTGTTGTTGTGACCATGGGATAGGATTCTTGCGAAGCCTTTTATATAAAGGTTCGCAGATTTGTTTTAGCTGAGGAAAGAAGTCAGATATGTAGTTTAAACAGCCTAAAAACCTTTGTAATTAGGTCTTGTCCTTTATTTCATCGAGAAATTTATTTGCAAATTCAATAGACCTATCAATAGGTTTGATAGTTCCCTGATAAATTACATGTCCTAAAAATCTAACTTTTGTTTAAAATAATTTCATTTTTGTCATGGATAAGACTAATCCGTTAGTCTTGATGATTTGGAAAAATGTTTTCAAATGCTTAAAATGTTGATCTATTGATTTTGAAAATATTAGTATATCATCAATGTATGTGATACTAAATTTAGAATAATCATTGAAGATATCGTTAATAATATTTTGGAATTCTGAAGGTCCATTTTTGAGTCCAAAGGGCATTACATTCCATTCGTAATAACCAAATGGGACATTGAAAGCTGTTTTGTATTTATCTTTCTCATTTATTTGTATTTGCTAAAATCCTGATTTTAAATCAAATTTGGAAAATATAGTTGCATCATGTAATCTTTTGAGGAGATCCCTTTTATTAGGTATTGGATACCTAATCCATTGCAGGACTTTATTGAGTGGTTTATAGTTGATGACGAGTCTTAGAACTCCTCTTTGGAGTTCAGCTTGTTTTTGAACATAAAAGGCAGAACAACTCCAGGGGGATTTGCTAGGTCTAATAAGTCTTTTACCCAAAAGGGTTTTGATTTCTTCTTGGCAATATTTTAATAATTCTTGATTCATCTGTATAGGTCTGGATTTAGATGGAATATTCTTCTCATCAAAGCCGGGTTCATATGACAAAGAAACTATATGCCTTTTTCGTTCCCAAAAAGTATTGGGAAGATCAACACAAATTTATTTTTTGAATAAATCCTCAAGTTCTTTAATCTGGGATTGGATCTGTGGTTGTTGAATCTTTTGTTCGATTTTTTGATAATTTATTTCTTCCTTGAGGAAGTTTATATGAGCCTTTTTACTTTGTATTAAATTTATTTGTTTGCACAGAGTATTATTCTGGAGTAAATTTAATTCTTTGGTGTCAACAGGTTGTAAGAATGGAAAGAATAAGTTTTGTTCAAGAATATTAGTTTCTATTCCTTGATGGTTGACATATAAAGGATAGATTTGGGTTAGAAAAGGTGTTCCTAAAATAATGTTTTGATGTATATTTTTGACAAGGATAAAATGAGCCTTTAAACAATATCCTTCATTACATATATAGGAATTTGTGATTTTGTACTCTACATTTAATTTTGAACAGCTGGCAGTGTTTAACTTTTCAATGGTTTTTTCATAATATTTTGTAGGTATGAGACCTTCTTTGGTGCAATTCTGGTCAACACCAGAATCGACAAGGGTTGTGGTATTGAGATGATATTCTTTGTTAATAACAATAGAAATTTTGATGTACCATTTCTGGTAATGCATCCTTTCTATTGAATTAACAAAACCGTCTTTGGACTCATCATTAATATTGATTAGGTTATGGCAAGTGGAAGTCTCAGGAACTTCGGTTTTATTGATTTGTGCCGTAATTGATTCTCTCAAGTTATTAATTTCTAAATTGATCATTTTTGCTTTTAATTCAATAGTATCTTTTTGAATATCCTTGATTTGCTCTTTTATTAAGTTTACTTCTGTTTGTAAATCTTGGGTCGTCGCTACTTTGGTTTTTTGGAATCGTTTTTCAAAAATTCTTTCAAGACTATATGGCTCAGGTTTTTTGGTTTTATTTTCTTCATGGATGAGATCTCTTAATTTTGTCAAATAGTCTCTTTTTATTATTGGATCATCTATTTTGTCTATTATGTCTAAAAGAAATTATTTTTGAGATGTGATCATATTAACAGATTTGCAAAAACAGAGGTCATCTTCACAATCACATTGTGAGTCAATGGACTCCTCAGAATCTATATTTTCTTGAACTGCATAAATGACTTCCACATTATCAAAAGATGAATCTTCGTTCTCTGATTGGGAGTCATTTATCATAATCTTGGTTAATTGTTGTTTCATGGATTATTCGATATCTAATTCATTGATTTTTTGTTTGACTCTACAATTCTTTGCCCAATGTCCAAGCCTTCCATACTTGAAGCAAGCTTTTGATGGGTTTTGAGTTTTATTCTTCCTAGGCTTTTTGTTATAGTTTTTTTTATGTAGGGAAAGTCTTTGTAGGCTTTTTATAATTTCATGAGAGGCATATATGATATGATTGGGACGTCCCATTATTATAATTTTTGAGAAAATACAAAGGGCAAACTTAGCTTTATGTTAAAGAAAGAAGGATCCTAATATTTTGTCTTCTTTCGAGTGTGAGTCGACACAAAGCTCTATTCCACAGAGAAAATCAAATATAGCTATTGGTCCAATTGCATCTCTTCATTTGTAATTAGATTAATAAATTATACTATTTTATAAATCTTTAATTTAGAGGTATGTACGTAGTAATTAATGAAAATGTCGTGGTATGAATGGAGAAGTTTTTGTTTGACACAGTACCATGAGAGATACATAGCACAAAAGTTCATCTCACCGTTAGATCATATGAAAAGATATATATATATATATATATATATATATATATATATATATATATTATTTTCATTCAAAAATAAAATGAACTTTTATATTATGCATCTTTCGCGACACAGTGTTAGACAAAAACTTTTCGTATAAATGATTGAATAATGAGAGAGAAAAAGTGGTAAAGTGGGCAAATACGTAGCGTGGTCAGAGAATGCTTTCGAAATTATTTGAAGGAATTTTGATGCCCGAAATCTTTCTGTTCCTTTGGTCATGACTAGCTTTCATCAACTTATGCCTTTTCTTTTTTCGTTTTCCTTCCGAAATTTTTTTGTTTCGTCTGAATTATGGAAGATACTTGGACAAGAGGCCGGCATCTAGAACCGTTAATGCAAACAAGTTTTTTCTCTTCTCATGTTATGATACAATTAAGCATCTCCCAACTATTCTCGAAGGGTAATCATCAAAAACATCAAATGGAACAAAATATCACGAAAGGAATTACAGGCATGAATTGTACAACGAAACATGAAGAAAAGGAAAGAAAAAGAGAGTAGAAAGTGGGTGGGTGGGTATTAAATCTTTTCAGTTTTTACAACAAAGTGGTTAATGTAGCACTATGAGCAGACAGATAATTATTATAAGTTGAAAAAAAGAAAAAGGAGATAGAAAAATGAATATGCTGTAAATTAAATTTGTAGATAAAGCTTTCTCAAACCCTTTTTCCCATCAGCCTTATACTGAAAAAGCAAAGACGCCAGCTATTTATGTTTGTTCTTTTTACTAATTAAATGGTGATATTGCATCATTTTAATTGGATAATCATTTTTTAAAAAGAAAAAAAGGTTATTTTTTAAATATGTGTTTTTTCATAGTTAAAGTACCTAGACACAGTAGATGGGTGTGGCTTATGACTTAGTAATTACTGTATTAATTATTGATCTAATTCATGGAGTATATGATCTCTAAATTAATTAACCTTTAAGTTAAGATGATCTAAATTAATTTAGAATGATTATTATCCTACGATAAACTTTTGAGTAAATGACATAAAGAGGGGTCGATATCCTGGGTGGCAAAAAAGTTTTGAGACAGGAAGGACTGATTGAGTCTAATCATTCCCTCGTGCATGCTCACTGCTTAATGCTTTCATGCATTCCAATTTCCATCTAAACTCCTAGAGATAAATACTTTTTGATCCAGGAGATGTCTGGAACACTTACTTCCTTATTAATGGTAAAAACCCAATTAATTCTTTGGACCAACTTTAATTTACGGAAGTCTGTTAAGTTCAAATGGTCGTGAGAAAAATACGCTGTTGCCTTGGTATATAAATACCCATTTGACCCAATTTGATTCAAAAGTTCTCTCTCTACAACTAAACCCTAAATCTCCAAACAAAAAAACTCCTAATCGAAGTTCATTTCAAAACAATGTTTTAAATCTAATCTAAAGCAGCCATTTCAAATCGAAGAAAAATCGTGAATTTGATTAGGAAGAATGATTGATAATTTATATAGTCGCAAACGTGTAAATATATTTACCATACAAGGGTAATTTAGGAACATGAATATGTCCAAATTGATAATGGGATTAAAAGCTACAAAACTCTGGTCTTGGGCTTAAATCACTTTTTTTTTTAATTTGTTTTAGTTTCTGATTCACACACAAAAAAAAAAAAAAAGTGTTTGACATAACTTTTACTTTTTTACAATCGAAACTGTTTGAAAAGCTCTATCAAACATGTGCTTACACTATTAGTACTAGTTGAATGCAGTAGTGTCTCGATTAGATTACCATATTATTAGTTGAGATTTTTTGTAGTTGTTGATGTTCGTGGTGAGATGATGAGCAACATCATTTTAAAATTAAATCTATAGTTGTGCTTGTATCATGTCATTATTTTTATCTAAGTTTTATTGATGAGTTCTTATAAATTTAGCTTAATAGTGGCCATTGACTCAATAGTTTGAACTCGAAAAACTCTTGTAAGGAATTACATCGAAAAAGTGAGTCTTTGATATATGAAACCCAAAATCGAAAACTGATTCTGAAATTTTTTGTTTCGCTTTCCCTTGTATTTGGCTTGAATTTTCGTTGTTTATGTACTAAGAAATGACTTTGCTATTCATTATGGGATTTTTTGCTATTGAAATCACAACTAACTCCGTAAATACTAAAAAAACTAACAATTTTGTACATTTATTTGGAATTGGAAGATTTCTTGTTTATGCTCAGATGGATGATTGTGCTATTTATTATGGTTTTCTGTTGAAATCACCTAAAAATCCCAAAACAGTATAACCACTAGCAATTTTATGTGTCTATTTGGATTTGAATGTTCCATATCTATGTGTGGTTGCAAAGTCCAATGGATTCTTCTGTCTTTAAGGTGTTCTTCTATATTGGTGATGATACTGAGCCTAGTGGTTGGATGTACATTGACAAAGACAAATACTACATTTTGGACTTGATAGATGATATCTTCACCAATTTCAACTTGATTTCCACGCGTCTGATAGTGAGATCTGTTGGATCCTTAATCAAACATTGGGCTTATATGTGAATAATTATGTGTTGTAGACTGTCATATAAGGTTAACCCATTTAAAACAGTCTACTAAGGTTTAGGTAATTTGGGCTTTAATGTATCTAATAGGGTGTGGGCTTTTAACGTGTAGAGACTTAAGGATAATTTCTATTTTTATGATGGGATAAAATAAAAATTCCAAAAGATAATAGGGAAGTTATCTATTAATAGTGGTTATGGTCCCCCGATCACACGTATGATTATTCTTCTATTCTTTGACATCCTATCATCAGAGAGAGAGCAAGAGAAAACAAAGAATTCTCTAAGAGAATGTGTTGATCTGGAAGATATACCACATGGCTCTAGAGAGTAATTGATTGTTATGGATTCAGGTACACTTCTGCATATTAATCTGTTTATTCTTGGTGATTTAACATGAATGTTTCTTGGATTTTGAAAGATGTTTTGCATCCAAAGATATTTTCTAACAAGTGGTATCAGAGCCATATTCATGTTGAATAATTTGGAATCGGAATTTCATTCGATTAAATGATGATTTGTATATGTTTTTGGATTTAATGATTCTGGGTATGGTGATGTTAAATTCGAGAACAATTTTGGTTGTTCTTTGTATAATTTTTCTGAAATTTGGTTGATTCAAAACGTATTTAAGGTTCATTTAAAGAAAGTCGTAAAATTGTATAATTTTTTTTTTTGAGAATTTGGTTGATTTGCTACCATAGATCAGTTAGGAATTAAAAAATGGGTAAAACCCCTTTTGAATCGTCGAAATCGGAGTTTCGGAGGCCAAGATATGACCGGGTCAAGTTTCGGGTCGCGATTCGGATCGTGCGACCCGGTTGGAGATCAAGGACGACAAAAAATGTGGTGTCGTTTCGGTTAGGGACGACCAAAACATCGTGTCGTTTCTCTGGGTTGAGAAAACGACGTGACATTTTTTTAAAAAACGACATGATATTTTAAGGTAAGGGCGTTGACTTCGGTTGATTGCGTTGACTTCGGTTGACCGATGTTGACTTTGACCCCAAAAAAAATTGGGTCAATTTTGGTGCAATTTAATTTTACATATTGGTATGTTTATATATATTTTGGAATGTAACATGTCACCAAAGTGACTTCTCTTGTGGAAATTAATTTGTTTTAGAATATAAACGGTTGTGTGCATGTAACTTATGTGAATATTGACCGGCCAAAAGGAAGGTTGATATTTAACAGAATTGCATGGGCACCTGTGGTAATAAACATGTGATGATTATTCGGTTTTTCATGTGAACATTACATCCGCCCAAAGGAAGATTTATTGTTCGACATGTTTCTTATTATCAGTGTGTGATTACTACGCCAAGATATCACTTACAAATTTATATTTTGTCCAAAGACGAAATATTAATGGCGTGCCCGGTATCTTGAGATGGGATTTACCTCTATTTAAATTTTATTGCTATTTTTGTTATGAGTAAGCTTGTTTTGTTTATTTGTTGTTCTCTAGATTCAGCTACAACCACTCCTACTAATATTACTGCCAACATCAACTCTATTCCTATGCTAAATGGCACAAATTTCAAGTTATGGCAAGAGAACCTCTTGATAATTCTTGGAGTCACGGATCTCGACCTTGTGTTAAGGGTTGATTCTCCTACACCTCTTACGGATAAGAGTACCTCTGATGAAAAGAAGGATATAGAAAGGTAGGATAAATCAAATCGCTTGTGTATGATGATCATGAAGAAGGCTATTCTGGAAGCATTTAGGGGCACAATGTCTGAAAAGATTACTACGGCTAAAGAGTTCCTTGCAGACATTGAAAAGAGGCTTGTCAAGAACAAAAAGGCTGAAATAGGTATGCTCTTGACAAGTCTAATTTCAATGAGATACAAAGACAGGCAATATCAGGGAGTACATCATCGAGATGTCTCATCTTACTTCAAGGTCAAAAGCACTTAAGCTAGAACTTTTTGAGGACTTGCTAGTGCATCTGGTTCTGATATCCCTTCTGACACAGTTTAGCCAGTTTAAGGTGAGCTACAGTTATCAGAAAGAGACTTAGCCTCTGAATGAGCTCATCTCACACTGTGTTCAGGAAGAGGAAAGATTTAAGCAAGATAAGATAGAGAGTGCTCACCTGGCCTAAACCTCTAAGAACAAGGACAAGGGAAACAAAAGGAAGAAGGATAAGGAAGCTGCAGATACGACACCTCAAAAGAAACAACAAAAGAAACCAGGTCAACCAGAAGGTACTGGTTGTTTCTTCTGCGGTGTTGAAGGGCATATGAAGAAGCATTGCACCAACTACCACGTATGGCGTGCTAAGAAAGGTATGCTTCTTAATTTGGTTTATTCTGAGGTTAATTTAACTTCGGTACCTAGACACGTGGTGGATAAATTCTGGTGCAACAACTCACATCAGTATGTCTATGCAGGGTTGCCTGAGTTGCCGAAAGCTAAGTGATTTTGAAAGATACATCTATGTGGGCAATGACAAGACGGTTCAAGTTGAGGCAATAGGAAAATTTAGATTATTATTAAAGACTGGAATTTATTTGGATCTTAATGAACATTTATTGTACCGTCTTTTAGACAGAATTTGATTTCTATTTCTGCTTTGGACAAATCTGGTTATTCTTGTTCATTTGGGAATGGAAAATTTAGTTTGTTTCATGATTCAAAATTGGTTGGTTCCGGTTCTTTGTCGGGTTATGATAATCTTTATCTGATTGATACAATTGCTTCATTTAATGAATCCCTACAATTAAGTACACGAGGTATAAAAAGAAAATTAACCAATGAGAATTCGGTTGTGTTGTGGCACAAGAAATTATGTCATATCTCCAGACAGAGAATAGAGAGACTTGTGTCAGATGAAATTCTAGACTCCTTCGATTTCGCAGATTTTGATGTTTGTAGTACCTGCATAAAGGGGAAACAAACCAATAAAAGGAGATTTGAAGCCAACAGGACTTTGGATGTCTTAGAACTTATACATACGGACATTTGTGGGCCATTCCCTACAGTTGCTTGGAATGGTCAACAATATTTTATAACATTCATAGATGATTATTCCAGATATGGCTACATATATCTCATTCATGAAAAGTCACAATCACTAGATATGTTCAAAAATTTTAAGGCTAAAGTTGAGAACTAACTTAGCAAAATGATAAAAACCGTCAGATCTGACCGCAATGGTGAGTACTATGGTAGATATGACGGTTCAGGTGAACAATGTCGAGGACTGTTTGCTAAATTCTTAGAGGAATGCGGTATCGTCCCACAGTACACAATGCTGGGTTCGCCCACTATGAATGGTGTTGCTGAAAGACAAAACAAGACACTTAAAGACATGGTGAGGAGTATGATTTTTCATTCTACCTTACCAGAATCACTCTGGGGAGAAGTGCTTAAGACTACAGCATATATCCTTAACAGGGTTCCAACTAAAGCGACTACCAAAACCCTTTATGAACTTTGGACGGACAAGAAGCCTAGTTTAAAACACTTGCATATTTGGGGATGTCCAGTTGAGGCAAGGCCTTATAGGCCTAATGAAAAGAAACTGGACTCAAGAATTGTGAGTTGCTATTTTATTGGATACTCTAAAAGATCCAGGGGGTACAAGTTTAATGATTCTATGACTAAGTTGTTGACCCTCACCTATATTTTAATGATGACAAAACACAACTGTTATTATACTAACAGTACAATCTAAGTGTAGTAAGCAACAAAAGTATTCAACAAAGGATCAAGGTGCAAGAACTCAAACCGACTCAATCTTTCAAGTGAAGACTGAAGAACTAGTATAGGTCTAAGGTATTTAAACCAGTGTAAGTCTAACTTGTACATTATAATAGCTTATTCAATAGCTCGCACACAAAATATTTTTTGAACAGTTCTTTTTAAGTCAAACATTTTTAAGTTAAAACTTTTTTAAACACAGAAAAACTGGGTTGGAAGATAACCCAGTCGACTGGGTGCATATACCAGTCGACTGGGTAAGAAATACCAGTCGATTGGTAAAATGGACAGACAGTCCCCAGTCAATTTGTAAGAATAACCCAGTCTACTGGTACTCCAGAAGCTTTAAAAACGAGAATTTTTAAGAGGACCCAGTCGACTAATAGTTCAAAAAATATGACCATTGAACTCAAAATCTGATCTTTTAAAGGCACAATCATTTCAAATTAAAGTCCCAACGGCCATATTATTTGTTGGCTGTATAAACCCACTTTATTGAGCATTCAATAGAGAGCTGGAGATATTCAAAAGAGAAGAACACACACAATCAAGTCATTTACTCTTTGAAACACAAAAAGCTTTGAAATATCTTGCTGAGCCATTCTTCAAGTTTTACTTTAAAAGAGAGACATTATTCAGTTGTATAAGCTTTCATTTGTTGTCTCTCTACTCTTTACTTTACAGCATCTTTTGTAAAAGGATTACTTCCGAAAGGAAGGGGTTTACTTCCGAAAGGAAGGGGATAGCTTCCGAGAGGAAGGGATTGTAAGGTTTGTACAACACCGGTAAAGTTGTATGACTAAGTTTCTTAGTGGATTACTTCAAGGAGGTTCCTTATAGAGAGTGGACGTAGGGTCGGAAAGAATCTGATATTGCTGAACCACTATAATCTGAGTTTGCATTCTCTACTCCTTAAACTCTTTATTTACAGCACATTACTTGTTTAATTACTTGTTGCTTTTATGTTTTTATAAACTTGAGTTTATTCCGCGAAAGTTTTAAAAACCCAATTCACCCCCCTCTTGGGTTGAAACCTTAGTCTACAATTGGTATCAGAGCTTCGTTCTCAATTTTAGGCTTAATATCCTTGAGTTGATCCGATGGCAGCAAATAGCTATTATGAGGGACACTCTTATACTAGACCTCCTTTGTTCAATGGCTCCAACTATAAATATTGGAAAAACAGAATGAAAATCTTTGTCGAAGGACAAGATTATAATCTATGGAAAGTCATTGAAGAATGACCTAGAATTCCTTGGGAATTAATTATTGGAGAGATCAATCATACAACACCTAAACTCAAAAATGAGTACACTGACGAGGATTGTAGAATGATGTCTCTCAATAGCATAGCAACAAGTATTTTACATTGTGCTTTAGATATGTTTGAATATAATAAAATCTCTGCATGTGTTTCGGCTAAAGAGATATAGGATAAACTGTAAATTACATATGAAGGAACTAGTGAGGTCAAAAAATCAAAAATCTATATGCTAGTTTCTGAATATGAATCCTTTAAAATGTCTCCTAACGAAACAATTTCTGAAATGCACTCACAGTTCACAACTATTGTAAATGGTTTAAAGCTGCTTGGTAGGAATATTGAGGAGTTTGAACTTAAAAGAAAAATCTTGAGATCTTTGCCACCTTCATGGAAACCAAAGAAGACAACCATTCAAGAGGCCAAAGATCTTGACAAACTTGATGTTGAGACATTACTTGGGTCATTGTTGACATATTAGATGGAAGAAATGACTCCCATCGTCAATAATGATAAGAAGAAGAAAAAACAGATTGCTCTCAAAGCTTCTACGAGCAACAAAGAAATGGAATTGGAAAAAGAAGCTGAGAGCAGCTAGGAAGATGGTGAAATGACCTTAATCACCAAACGGTTCCATAGGTTCTTGAAGAAAAGCAAAAAACCTTATACAAAGGATCCCACTTCAAAAAGGGAACCACTTATGTGTTATGGCTGCAAGAAGCCCGGTCACATCAGGGCTGATTGTACGGTTTCAAACAAACCATACAAGAGCTTCAAGAAGAAAGCAATGATAGCAACTACCTGGAGCGATGACGAAGAAGAAGAAGAGTCATCGAACAAAGAAGTCGGATACGAGGAAATTTCCAACCTTTGTCTGATGGCAATCGACGATAAAAGTGAGGTAACATCTTCTCATTCTTCTAAGAATAATATTATGAGCAGTAGTGAAGAGTTGCTAGAAGTAATAAATGAAATGCATGATGAATTGAAGAAATTCGATTCTAGGAATTCAACTCTTAAAAATGAGATATCATCTCTTTCTAAAGAGATGATAAGTCTTAGAGAAGAAAAAGATAAATTATCTTCATTGCTGTATGATTATTCTCAAGATTTCCTCAAAAATGAAAATGAGAATTTAAAAAATAAAATATTAGAATTAAATGGCACAATATCTAGGCTTATGCTTGGAAAAGAAAAACTTGATGAAGTGCTTTCTTCCCAAAGATTAAGTGAAGGAAAATCAGGATTAGGTTATCCTCCATTAAGCAAGCAAAAATCAAAAGAGAGCTTATGCATGAAAGCCTCATGTGTAAATGAAGCCTCTACTTCAAAAACCCCTAGCAAGGTTAAAAGCACTCCCTCAATAAATGTTAGGAAATCTAGAAATTCAAATGTTTATACAAAAATGAAGCATCCTAGAAATACACATGCTTATATGTATGCACACTCTAGAAATGCTTATATACATCCTAGAAATAACCATTATGTACATTCTAGGAACAATATATATAATCAAAATATGCACTCTGCACATGCACATCCTAGGAATTACCATCATGGTTATTCTAGAAATAATTTGCATACTCATAATAATACTAGCATGTATCCTAGAATGCATCATCATACATTCTCTGGAAATGACATGCATTTTCATATTCCTTACCATAGAAACATGTATCCTAAGAACTCCTATCCTAAGAATAATAGACATGCACATCTAAGATATCCTAGAAATTTCAATAACTACTATCCTAGGATTGTGTATCATCAACATGTCCTTAGATCACCATATACTGTTAAGAAAGTATGGGTCCCAAAAGGAACCATATTTTCTAGGACTAACCCCAAAGGACCCAAGAAATTTTGAGTACCTAAAAGTGCAATTGAATATCCTTGTGTGATGTAGATATGTCTTCACACCAAGGAGAAAGGTAACTGTTGGTACCTTGATAGTGGATGCTCAAAGCACATGACCGATGATAAAAATGTATTCAATGAGCTAACTCTAAGAGATGGTGGATATGTCACCATTGGAGACAATACCAAAATAAAGATCATCGGGCATGGAAAAGTAATGATTTCTCGACCTTAGATAATGTATTGCTAGTGCAAGACCTTAAGCCAAATTTACTAAGTATTAGTCAACTATGTGACAAAGGCAACAAAGTCACATTTGAGACCTCTCATTGTCTAGTTATAGATATCAAGAGCAGCAAGATCAAATTTGTTGGCCATAGAAATGAAAATGTCTATATAATTGATTTAAAATCCTTACATTTTGAAAATGAAAAATATTTTCTTGGATTTAGTGAAAATACATGGCTATGGCATAGAAAGCTTGGTCATGTGAACATGAACTTGCTAAAAATCATTTCAAGAAAAGATTTAGTCATTAGACTTCCCAAAATCAATTTTGAAAAAGACAAAGTATGTGATGCTTGTCAAATGGAAAAACAAACAAGGATTTCTTTAAAGCAAAAAATGTAGTCTCAATTACTAGACCTTTAAAACTTTTGCATATGGACCTATTTGGTCCAATTAGTACCATTAGTCTAGGTGGTCATCAATATGCTCTTGTTATTATTGATGACTATTCAAGATATACCTTTGTTATTTTTATTGCTTACAAGGATGATGCTTTCAAAGGATTTGCAAAAAGGTTCAAAATGAAATTAATCACAACTTTTTAGCTCTTAGAACTCCTCAATAAAATAGAGTTATTGAGAGGAAAAACAGAGTTCTAGAAGAATTTTTAAGAACAATGCTTTGTGAAAATAGTTTACCAAAATACTTTTGGGCTGAAGCCGTGAACACTTCTTGCTATATCTTAAATAGAATTTTAATTAGGCCTATGCTTGATAAAACTCCATATGAACTATGGAAAGGTAGAAAGCCTAATATTTCCTATTTTTGTACTTTTGGTAGTAAATGCTTCATTCTAAATAATAATAAAACTAACTTGGGTAAATTTGACTCTAAGACCGATGAAGGGATATTTTTAGGATATTCTACATCGAGTAAGGCTTATAGAGTTTTCAATAAGAGAACTCTAGTGGTAGAAGAATGTGTACATGTAACTTTTGATGAGTCTAACCCAATTAGTAGTAGAGAAGTTTCCTTTAAAGATGATGCAGATTTTATTCCAAGAACGGAAACTACTGCTCCCATTGTTGACCCAAAAGAGAGTCCACCTCAAGCAAATGAAGAGATGGAAACTCACATTTTGGATCAACCATCTACAAGCCAACTAGAGGTTAGTCTTCCCAAAGATTGGAGGTATATAAATTATCACCCAATTGATCAAGCGATTGGTGATCCTTCATAAGGAGTAAGAACTCACTCTTCTATTAGAAATATTTGCAATTTTGTAGCTTATTTGTCTCAAGTAGAACCTAAGACATTTATAGAAGCTGAAAAAGATAATGATTGGATAATTGCAATGCAAGAAGAAATAAATCAATTTGAAAGGAACAAAGAATGGAATCTAGTTCCAAGACCTATGAATCATTCAATAATTGGAACTAAATGGGTATATATAAATAAGATGGATGAAAATGGAATAGTAGGTAGAAATAAGGCTAGACTAGTTGCTAAGGGATATAATCAAGAAGAAGGAATAGACTTTGATGAGACCTATGCTCCTGTAGCTAGATTAGAAGCTATTCGAATGTTATTAGCCTTTGCATGCTTTAATAAATTCAAGCTATTTCAAATGGATGTAAAAAGTGCTTTTTTAAATGGCTTTATAGAAGAAGAGGTTTATGTTGAGCAACCTCTTGGATTTGATAATCCTAGTCTTCCAAATCATGTCTACAAGCTTTCTAAAGCTCTATATGGGTTGAAGCAAGCTCCAAGGGCATGGTATGAAAGACTAAGTAAATTTTTGATTGACAATGATTTTGTAAGAGGTAGAATAGACACAACTCTCTTCACAAAAACTCACAAAAATGACACTTTGATAGTTCAAATATATGTTGATGATATAATATTTAGTGCTACTAATGAATCTATGTGTAAAGAGTTTGCAAAGTGCATTCAAAGTGAATTTGAAATGAGCATGATGGGAGAGCTTATCTACTTCCTTGGACTTCCAATCAAGCAACTAAAAGGAGGCATATTCATCAATCAATCAAAGTACATTAAGGACCTACTAAAGAGGTTCGGGATGGAAAGCTCAAAGCCGATTGGAACTCCTATGAGCACTTCTACAAATCTTGATCTTGATGAAGGAGGTAAATGTGTAGATACTAAATATTATAGAAGCATGATAGGAGCTTTGCTTTATTTGACTACAAGTAGACCTGATATTATGTTCAGTGTATTCATGTGTGCTAGATTTCAGTCTAATCCTAAGGAATCACATGTAGTTGTAGTAAAAAGAAGACTTAGATATCTACAAGGAACCCAAACCATAAGATTATGGTACTCTAGATATTCATCTTTTGAGCTTGTAGGATATTCAGATGCTGATTTTGTTGGATGTAGGTTAGATAGAAAAAGCACAAGTGGAACATGTCAATTCTTGGGTGCAATGCTAACCTCTTGGTTTTCCAAGAAACAAAATTCTGTTGCACTATCAACCGCTGAAGCGGAATATGTAGCAGTTGGAAGTTGTTGTGCCCAAGTGATATAGATGAAACAACAACTAGAAGACTATGGCATGAACCTAAAAGGAATCCCGATACATTGTGATAATACTAGTGCTATCAACCTAACCAAGAACCCTATTCAGCACTCTAGAACCAAACACATAGAAATTAGACATCATTTCTTAAGAGACCATACTAAAAAATGTGATATAATACTAGAATTCATACCTTCGGAAGATCAAATAGTTGACATTCTTACAAAACCCCTAAGTGAAGCTAGTTTTTGTAAGATTAGAATGTTGATGGGATTGTTGGATTATGATCAACTGAATATCTAATTGCCCATTCATTTCATCATTTGCATATTTGAAATTTAGTGAAAGAGTATTAATTCTTGTTTAAATATCTCCCACAGTCAAGATGCCATAGATAAAAAAATTTCGTGCTACAATTCAAGATCGAAAATTTTCATAAGGGTCCAGTCAACTAATAAATATGATCCAGTCGACTGGTAAGTCTCTGCCAATTCCTCCTGTCGACTGGTAGATCTTATTTAGTCGACTGGTACCTTTAGACCCTGTTTGGAACCAATTTTTTGAAATTCAGTTATCATCCAGTCGACTGGTACAAACTTCCCAGTCGACTGGTATCTTATTGCTAGGTTACCCAGTCGACTGGTATGAAAAATATTCAAAAGGACCCAGTAGACTGGTATATTTACCCAGTCGACTGGTATCACGATTCTATATATAGACTATTCATTTTTTTTCTTTTGATTTTTACGTCATTGTCAAGCAACCTAACTTTCTCCATATAGAAAATTTCACCTTTCTGATCTAAAAACCTTCCAAACATCATCTAAACACACCGATCTACTCATCCCAAACATCATTTTCAACTTTCTACGGTTGAAATCTTCCATTTTCACCAAAAACCTTTTTCCCCAAAAACCCTATTTTCCCCAAAAATGTCCTATCGAATCCGTATCAAATACACAACCGGAGGACCAAATGCGCTAACAAGGCCAAGGTCCACCAAACCTACGGATCTAAATACACGAGGGAAGGGCGTGGCGGGCTCATCAAGCAAAAAGCCCAGAACAGAGCTTGATGCGGCTCTGTTTTCCAGTCCTGCAGCCAAAATGAGGTATGACTCGATAATACGCCACAAGAAGATCATGACAGGTAGAGTTGTCGATTTCGACTCTATTCGTTATGGCAACTTCGATATTTTGTCAGCCTTTGAGGCGATACACCTGAACCCATTAGTCAAAGTGCATAAGAAATACTACCCAAGACTGATTCACCAGTTCTATGCGAACTTGGTGAAACCCAGTCCACTGGCTCTGAGATTTAGAACCAGTGTCCAGGGTGTAAAGTTTGAGGTCAACACTGACCTCCTCATGAGCATACTGAGGATCCCTATAGGAGAGATCCAATGGAGTCTGGACGGATGGCCAAACAATTTTGATGTCGATGTGACCTATCATATAGTCAGGGGCGACCTAAACTATGTGTACAGACCCACTACATTTCACACATGTAGTGATATGCCCCAAGACTCAAAATTGTTCAACTTAATAGTGAGTTGGACCATTCACCCGAGACTCGAGAGTCGGGGGTATCTATCTAAAATATATATAGTATTGATTTGGTGCCTTAAAATAGGGCACCACTTCAATATATATCCCCTGCTGCTCTCCAACATGATAAATGGCGAAGCCAGTGACTCTGGGTGTCTACCCTACAAGATGCTCATTACACTCATACTCCAGCACTTTCGGGTGCCTCTCCCCGCTTCCAAGGGTCAGGATATCGGGTCGATGGACATCATCAACGTCTCATCATTGAAGAAGATGGGATGCATAGTCCGGGATGGCTTCATATGTTCAAAGGTCGGGAAACAAATACGGATCCGAGAGGATGAAAGTAGTGATGATGAGGAGGCTGCTGCTGATACTACTGACATGGACACGGACACCGGAGCACCTTCCATGGGTGACTCGAGTACTGGTCAGGCTGGGTATGGCGATTTACTACAGGCTGTCACGAGCCTCTATATGACCATGTAGTCTGGGTTCCAGACCATGCAGTCAGAGTTTCAGACATTGAGCTCCTCCATCGAGCATCTACGGGACGACTTCGAGTTACACTGAGAGCATACAAAGAGTCCCTTAGCTGAGATACGGGATCTCATTCGGGATGGCTCAGACTCTCCCGCTCCTTGAGTCATTTTCTATGTTATTTTGATGTACATAGTGTTTTCCAGCTCTTAGCATTTAGCATAGACATATATATGTATTTCTGTCTTATATATGGCTCTATGAAGCCCGTTCATGTATTGACTTTCTATATATGATGATGCTTTTTCATTAGACATATTTCATGCATCTATTTACTTTATTTGTGTTGTGCTTGCATAGTTTCTATATGCTTTTATTCAAGAATATGCTCTGAAAATGGTTATGCTTGTATGAAAACTTCTGGTTCTTCTCGGGAAGGAATCCAAACTCCGAATGAAGCCAAATTTTCGCATATAAGTTTTTTTTAGCATACTCTAGATGACTATGGTAGCTAAGTAGCTTATTTTTTAGTTTTTGACCCCTTTGGTTTCTATTGTCAAAACGGGGGAGAAAAATAAGAAAACGAGAAAAACTATGTAAACAGAAACCAATTCATAGATTTAGGGGGAGTACTGCTCCAAAGAATATTGAAAATAATTCATTTGATTGGTTGAGTTGTTATTGATTGGTTGAAATGAAAATATAAATTGCATTTGCTTGTTTACAGGATGGTTTTACTCGAAAAACATAGGAAACTTTGTTCGATTTTTTTGAAAATTCAAACACTTAGTTTTTAAAACTGTTTTCACATTATTAGTTTTATTATCATCAAAAAGGGGGAGATTGTTGACCCTCACCTATATTTTAATGATGACAAAACACAACTGTTATTATACTAACAGTACAATCTAAGTGTAGTAAGCAACAAAAGCATTCAATCAAGGATCAAGGTGCAAGAACTCAAACCGAATCAATCTTTCAAGTGAAGACTGAAGAACTAGTATAGGTCTAAGGTATTTAAACCAGTGTAAGTCTCACTTGTACATTGTAATAGCTTATTCAATGGCTCGCACACAAAATGTTTTTTGAACAGTTCTTTTTAAGTCAAACATTTTTAAGTTAAAACTTTTTTAAACACAGAAAAACTAGGTTGGAAGATAACCCAGTCGACTGGGTACATATACCAGTCGACTGGTATATGGGACAGTAAGTCCCCAGTCGACTGGGTAAGATATACTAGTCGACTAGTAAAATGGACAGACAGTCCCCAGTCGACTGGTAAGAATAACCCAATCGACTGGTACTCCAGAAGCTTTAAAAACGAGAATTTTTAAGAGGACCCAGTCGACTAGTATCTCGACCTAGTTGACTAGCAGTTCAAAAAATATGACCGTTGGACTCAAAATCTGATCTTTTAAAGACACAATCATTTCAAATTAAAGTCCCAATGGCTATATTATTTGTTGGCTATATAAACCCACTCTATTGAGCATTCAATAGAGAGTTGGAGATATTCAAAAGAGAAGAATACACACAATCAAGTCATTTACTTTTTGAAACACAAAAAGCTTTGAAATATCTTGCTGAGCCATTCTTCAAGCTTTACTTTGAAAGAGAGACATTATTCAGTTGTATAATCTTTCATTTGCTGTCTCTCTACCATTTACTTTACAACATCTTTTGTAAAGAGATTACTTCCGAAAGGAAGGGGATTACTTCCGAGAGGAAGGGGATAGCTTCTGAGAGGAAAAGATTGTAAGGTTTGTACAACACCGGTGAAGTTGTAGGACTAAGTTTCTTAGTGGATTACTTCAAGGAGGTTCCTTAAAGAGAGTGGATGAAGGGTCGGAAAGAATCCGATATTGCCGAACAACTATAATCTAAGTTTGCATTCTCTACTCCTTAAACTCTTTATTTACAGCACATTACTTGTTTAATTACTTGTTGCTTATATGTTTTTATAAACTTGAGTTTATTCTGCGAAAGTTTTAAAAACCCAATTCCCCCTCTTCTTGGGTTGAAACCTTAGTCTACATAAGTCAATTTTTGAGTCGGGAAATGCTCGGTTCTTCGAGGATGTCAAGTTTGCACAGGGAGATACAGTTAGGGACTTTGTATTTGAAGAGGAATATGTTGATATTCCCACAGGTGTTATTGGCATTGATCAAGATTCCGTTCCTGACTTTGTTCAAGACACAATAGTTCAAGACAATGTCGGAGAACCTCTCATTCAAGAAATTATTCCAGAAGAACAAACTCTACCACTTCAAGAGCCTACGCCATTAAGAAGATCCACTAGGGAAAGGAGAAGTGCAGTACTAGATGACTACATTGTATTTCTTCAAGAACATGAGATTAACATTGGAGTGATGGAAGATGATTCGATCAACTTCCATCAAGCCATGGAAAGTTCCAACTCTTAGAAGTGGATTGATGCCATGAATAAGGAGATTAAGTCCATGAAGGACAATGATGTGTGGGATCTTGTCCTATTGCCAGAAGGTGCGAAACCCATTGGTTGCAAATGGATATTTAAGACCAAGAGGGATTCGAAAGGCGATATGGAAAGGTACAAGGCTCGTGTTGTCGTTAAAGGCTTTACACAGAAAGAAGGCATCGATTATAAATAGATTTTCTCTGTGGTTTCTTTGAAAGACTCTTTCAGCACTATAATGGCATTAGTGGCGCATTTTGATCTTGAGCTACATCAGATGGATGTAAAGACTGCGTTTCTCAATGGTAACATTGATAAGACGATCTATATGGTGCAACCAGAAAACTTTATGTCGGGAAATCCAAAGAATATGATTTGCAAACTTAAGAAATCCATCTATGGGCTCAAGCAAACATCTCGACAATGGTATTTCAAGTTTCATCAATTGATCATCTCGTTCGGTTTTGAGACGAATTTGGTCAATGATTGCATATACCATAAGTTCTGTGGGAGCAAGTATAATTTTCTGGTTTTATATGTCAATGACATTTTGCTTAGTAGCAATGATATAGGCTTATTGCACGAAACCCATAGATTTCTAGCTAATAATTTTGAGATGAAAGATCTTCGTGATGCCTCTTTTGTATTAGGCATAAAGATACACCAGGATCGCTCTCGGGGTATTATTAGATTATCACAAAAGAGCTATATCGAATAGGTTCTCAAGAGATATGGCATACAGGATTGCAAACCAAGTAATACCCCTGTGGCAAAAAGAGACAAGTTTAGTCTCAATCATTGCCTGAAGAATGATTTTGAGGAAAAAGAAATGCAGAAGATTCCTTATGCGTCAACAGTAGGAAGTCTGATGTATACTCAGGTTTGTACACGTCCAGATATTACGTACATTGTTGGGATGTTGGACAAATATTTAAGTAATCCAGAAGTAAACTATTGGAAAAGAGCCAAACGGGTCTTCCGGTACTTATAGAGAACAAAAGACTACATGTTTATGTATCGGAGGTCAAATCAGCTTGAGATCATTGGGTATACTGACTCCGATTTTGTTGGATGCCAAGATAGTATGAAATCTATGTCGGGCTATGTTTCCCTGCTAGCTGGAGGTACTGCCTCCTAGAAGAGTGCTAAACAGTCTCTTATAGCCTCTTCTACCATGGTGGCAGAGTTCATAGCGTGTTATGAGGCGTCCAATCACGGAATATGGCTGCGAAATTTTGTCATGGGGCTGCATATAGTGGACGGTATTGAAAGACCACTCAAGTTATTTTGTGACAGTAAGTCAATAGTTCTATATTCCAATAACAACAGGAGCTCGGCGAAGTCAAAGTATATAGACATCAAGTTCCTAGTTGTTAAAGAAAGAGTTCAGAGTGGATAGTTGTCTATAGAGCACATCGGTACAAACTCCATGATTACGGATCTGCTTACTAAGGGATTGCCACCCAACGTGTTTCATGAACACACTACTCATATGGGTGTCATGTCATTTGAGGGTATTCGGTTTTAGTGGGAGTTTGTAATTTTAGATGCTTTTTTGATATATACATATTTTCAGTTATTTCAGTTTATGGATATTTTAAAGTTATTTTCTGCAGAAATAAAGTTTTGGTTTATTTACACTCTGATTTTGGTATGGATTGATCTCACTAAGGCTTAAGGGTGGACCAGTTGGAAATAGGCATGTTAAGATCACAACGTATGAAATTTTTATGCTACACATCCACATCATGATCCATGTCATTAAGTTGTATTGGCATACGTGACCATTGATGGGTCGAGTTACGAAAGATGTAACGAAGGCCGCTTTGATCCTATGTTGGTATGATTGATGGACCAGATTGGTTATAGATACATTTCAATAAGGAAAGCAAAGTAGAGCTCATATGATTATTATTTTGCAATGCATATTTCTAAAGTTACACATATAGCCCAATTGGGAGATTGTTGGATCTTTAATCCAACATTGAGCTTATATGTGAATAATTATGTGTTATAGACTGTCATATAAGGTTAAGTCCATTTAAAATGGTCTACTAAGGTTTAGGTAATTTGGGCTTTAATGTATCTAATAGGGTGTAGGCCTTTAATGTGTAGAGACATAAGGATAATTTCTATTTTTATGATGGGCTAAAATAGAAATTCCAAAAGATAACAGGGAAGTTATCTATTAATAATGGTTATGGTCCCGATATCACATATACGATTATTCTTCTATTCTTTGACATCCCATCATCAGAGAAAGTAAGAGAAAACAAAGGATTCTCTAAGAGAATGTATTGATCTGGAAGACATATCGCACGGCTCTAGAGAGTAATTGGTTGTAATGGATTCAGGTACACTTCCGCATATTAATCTGTTCATTCTTGGTGATTTAACATGAATGTTTCTTGGATTTTGAGAGATCTTTTATATCCAAAGATATTTTCTAACAAGATCAGGTAATGGTAGGATTATTGATAATGACCAATATTTAGCTTATGTTTTTTTTTTTTTTTATCACTTTAGGGATTTTTGTATTGTGAGTTTTTATGTGGATGAATTAATATATTGCACTCATTTAGCAACAAATTCTCATTCTAAATATAATTGTAGGAACCGTAATAGGTATGATTAATTTCAATTGAATGATGAAGTTGAGGTTATAAAATTAGAAGAATCTGATTGTGTTGAAGTTAATGAAGATGATGGGGTTGAAGTTACACAAGGATACGAGGTCAATGTTAATGGAGATGGGGTTAATGTTAATGAAAATAATGGGGAAGAAGTTACTCAAGGGATGGGGTAATGTTGATGACAATAGTAAGGAACGAGTTACTTAAGGGGATGGGGTTAATGTTAATGATAATAGTGGAGAATGAATTACTTAAGGGGATGTGGTTACTAAGGGAGATAGGGCTGAAGTTAATGAAAATGTTGGTTGGGATGGAATTACTCAAGAGGATTGGTTTAGTGAAGGAGATGGGTTTCAAGGTAATGACAATGTTGGAGACAAAGTTACTCAGGGAGATAGAGTCAATGGTGTAATAGATAGAAATGAGGTTGATGTGAATGACAATGGTGGGGATGAAGTTACTCAGGGAGATGGATTTATTCAAGGAGATGGAGTTAATGGGAATGATGATGTAACTTGTACATCTAGGGGAACTGGGATGAATGAAAATAAGGCATATGGGACCAATGGGGTTAATGATGAGTTGGGGTTAGAAAATAACCGTCAATTTTCTTATTCTGATGATGATTAGATGGTTGGCGAAGAAGTTGAGGAGGATGACAATGATGATGGGGATGATATTAATGAAAACGAGACCAGTGATGTGAGGCTGGTTAGTGGAAGAAGCAAGGGACTCTGATCCGTAGTTAATTGGAGTAATTTCTAATGATTCTACTGACTGTGCAAATGGTGGTGAAGAAAGTGATGAAGAGGTTATTAATGATACAACTTATAGTTTTTGAAATATCAGATGGTTGCAAGCTAAGCTATTCAAGCGTAGGGAGGATGACAGTATAGTGTTTTGAATGATGTCAAGTGTTTACTAGAGTCAAATATTTTAGAGAAATGTTGACTGATTATGGTGTGGAATGTTGGTTTAACTTAAAGAAGCCCAAGAATGATCCAAAAATGGTATGTGCCATTTTTGAAGCAGATGATTGTCCTTAGAGGATTTATGCTTTTGTGCTTCCTGACAAGAAGACTTTCATGATCAAAACTCTACAAGGTGAACACAACTGTATGTAGGTAACTATAAATAAAAATGTTAGGGTTCTTTGGATTGCTAGAAAACTGAATACTCATCTCAAAGTAAATCCAACAAGGAGTTATGATCTCATGGCTTCTGCTCTGATAGAAATATATGGGGTTGAAGCCCATGAGAAGCAGTTACACAGAGCTAGAAATAAAGTGAAAAAGAAAGCATATGAGTTTCACAAGGAGTCATTCAACAAGATCAGGAAGTTTGCATAGTTAGTAGTAGACTATAAGACTGGTACTAGTGTTAAGATTCAAGTACATGAAAGAGATGACATAACAAAGCGTGCAATGTTTAAGATGATTTTTATTTGTTATCATGCACTTCGGATTCTTGAAAAGTTGTAGACCTTTCATTGGGCTAGGTGAGTGCTTCTTTAAAGGTTCTTATGGAGGGATTCTTTAAGTTGCAGTAACTCTTGATGGTAACAAGGGTATGTTCCCAGTTGTATTTGGAATTGTTGAAATAGAGTGCAAAGATAGTTGGAGATTTTTTCTGTTAATGCCTACATGACCGTACCTTTGACAATAATACATGATAAGCATAAGGTAATCTCCATTTGAGTGATGGTGTGCACCTACTAAACATTCTAAACGGCAATACTCCAAAGTTTTTTAAAAACACAAATCAGGTTTTACAATATGGCTTACTGTGGACTACAGTCAAACAATATATTTGAAGCTTAGTTTAAGGATCACGATATATTTCTTTTGGTTTTGAGAGTATGAAATTAAATTGAAGAAATAAAGATTTAATGAAAAATAAATTCATTTGACGTCAATCAACGTATGAGATGGTGATTTCGGGTTTCAAAATTTCATTGCTAAGTTGACCAATTTAAAAAATACATATAACATGTATATGCACACAAATCAATTCTAACTATATTTTATTGAATTTGAGTACATACATGGCATCGTTTGGGAATCATCTTAAAGAGGGATTAAAGCTAAAAAAAAAAAGTTGCTTTAAAAAGGGTTCCCAAATAGTGCCAATATGGTGATGTTTGGATTTAACTTAAAATTCAATTTTAAGTTGAAATTTATTTATAAAATATTTAGTTAAATTGATTTGAATCTTACTAAATAATAATTAAACATCAATTAATAGGTGGTTTAATTTGATTTGATTAACTTTTTATTAAATTTTAAAAAATAAACTTCAAATTAATTTTTTTTTTAAAATTAAACCCAAACATCGCATATACGACAAGATCAGTTTTTGTTCAATTGATGTGTAGGTTGTTTGTTTCGTTATTTGGAGCTTAATTATTCTAAAACAATGATTTATACTCTCACTGCTAGGGATGTCAACGGGGCGGATTTGGATCGGGTACCCCATCAACCGCACCCACCCCTGCTAGGTATGGATATCTTTCCTCCATCTCCGCAACCATCTCAAGTGCGAATACCCATCGAATAATTCATACCCGCAAAATTAAATTCCCATTTGAGAACTCCTTGCATTGAGAAAAATACAATAAACTTATTTAAACAAAAAATCAACATTCTAACTCATAATAATTGACATCAATTAACAAAAAAAAGTTTTTATTTGACACAGTGTTATAAGTGATAAATAGCACAAAAGTTTATTTCACTGTTAAATAATATAAAATATATATATTTTATTTTTATTTAAAGATAAAATCTTTATACTATGTACTCTCGTGCTACTTAGATAACTGATAACAGATAGCAGGAAAGAAGCTTTTACGATCACGCGCACCATTCAAGTCCTTCCAAATAATGGGAGCCACACTCCCTCGTGGGCAGAATTATTGCTTACGATTCCTCGCCCCACATATTTTTTTTTTCATTATTTCTTTAATTAGTTCTTTTGTTGCTTATTTATTGCCTTGAGCTCTCACTAGTCACTTACAGGCTCAACCTGCCTTAATAGACTTTTAAGTCACGGAGTAGCAGAAGTATACATTGTTACGGAGTAGCAGAAGTATACATTCTCATTTCTTTTCCTTCACCTCCTCCTCCTCCTCCAATCCACTGAATCTGATCATACACACCTCACTTCTATTTCACTCACTTACTCTGTATATATAACTTTCTTTTGTTCAACGTCTTCTTAATTTCTCTGCTATGAAAATTAAGTTGTGTTTTATATAAAAATAGTAATTGTGCCCTGCTTTTGAGCCCAAAAAAAAAAAAGAGCAGAGAATTATATATATATAAAAATAGGAATAGAAGCAATTAATTAAGATGAGGACAGTGATAGACCTGGCAAGCCCAAGATCAGGAGGACCTCTCCATATAATAGAGACTGCCACGTCAGTAGGCGTAGAGTGCGGGAGGGAGGTGAGATTCCGTCGGTCTTTCCGTTCCCTTGTAGAGTGCATGGTCCCCTGCTGTGGGTTCCACCCATCATCCTCATCATCATCGGCAGCATCATCATCATCAGACGACTCAATGATCTCCACCTGCAGTAATGACAGTATTACTGGAACCTTTTTCGGCTACAGGAAAGGGCGAGTGAGCTTCTGCTTCCAAGACGACACCCGAAGCGCTCCTCTTCTTCTGGTGGAGTTGGGTGTCCCAACGGCCTACTTAGCTAGAGAGATGCAATACGGCGTGCTGAGGATCGCACTCGAGTGCTTGTGGGACCGACAAAAGAAACAGTCGTGCTCGCTGTTAAACGCGCCCGTTTGGTCAATGTACTGCAATGGAAGGAAGGTTGGGTTCGCTATCAAGAGACAGATGACAGAAAACGACGCCGCTTTGATGAAGATGATGCAGTCCGTCTCTGTTGGGGCTGGGGTTTTGCCTCTTCCAGCTGCAGCCACAAATATTAGTAGTCATAATTACTCTTACAGTAATGAAGAGGAGGCAGGGGAGCTGATGCACCTGAGGGCTAGATTCCAGCGAGTCATCGGCTCTGCCGATTCTCAGTCCTTTCATATGCTTAACCCAGTCGGGAGTTCTGGTCAGGAGCTCAGTATATTTCTCTTGAGATCATGATGACATTTTATATGTATTTATGCACTTCCTTCTCTATTACGTCTCTATAACGTTTCTCTAATTGTAATTTGAGCGATGAATTAGAATATATCTCAATTCCAAACCTAATCTTAATTTCTTCTTCCGATGTGTATAAGGTAGAAAGTAACAGTTTCTTTTCATTACTTTTCATTTTTTTGTCAATAAAAAAATATGATAGTAATACATGAAACTATATTCAAATCGTGAGAATCTTATTCCTCAATGCATCGAGAAAGAGAGAAAAAAGCAATTATCTTCTTAATGTAATGTCTGATGTTTACGGGAATTGATTTCAAATATTTTATGTGAAGATAAATACCAATTATTATATGTTTGAGATTTTTCTTCAAAAAATCCAACAAGATCTACATAAATAATAAATATAACTATAATACTGCTTGTTTGGAATTTAACACCCAATTAACTACCACACAATCATAATAATAAAAATGAAGAAAAAAAGAAGCACATGAATTTTTAATGTGGTTCGATACAACTCTTTGCCTACGTCCACAAATCAATAATTATTCTAATTCTTTTGCAACTTTTGGATGGAGAATAACTGCTAACACTCACTACATCACGATAAAATTGTGTGAAAACTGTACTCTTCCAAAAAAGTACGTAATTTTTTCTGGACAAAATTGTGTGAAATCTCTTCCCAAACAATACACAATTTTTTTATAAATAAAACTGCGTGAAAACTATCACAAATCTCACACTCTAAACCCTAATACACCAAATATTCACTCAGCTCTTGAATCTCTGTAGAACCCTCTTTTATAAGTTATATTGGTGTTTGATTTGCTACACTCTACATCTGACCAACTATTCATGCTCAGGAATAGGGTGAGCCAGATGCTCATATTTATAACCTTCAATAACTTGCCCACTAAGTTGCTTGCTCACCAAGTAGTTTTCTATTCACACCAAATAACTTTGGGACTCATACCAATGAATTAAGAGTCACGAAAATCCCAATACCGATCAAGCTGTCGTTAGGTTAGGTTTACCTCCACCCAATCAAAACCTTTTTGTTTTAATCAGACCTTCAATACTTCTTTAATTAGATTTTGGACCTAATCCCAACAATCCTCTAGTAGAAAATCTTATCTTCAGTAACAAATCTGATTTGTTTATTCACTACATCAATTCTCTGAATTTTTATCATTATCGAACATGACTCTGATTCCACTCATTGGGATTTTTCCACCAAAAATTTGCCCAGGATCCATACAAATAATAAACATAACTCTGATGCCACTTTTTGGGAATCTGATGTCCAATCAACAACCACACAATCACAATAGCAAAAATAAACACAAAATTTTTTAACGTGGTTCGGCACAACTCTTTGCCGAAGTTCACGAGTCAATTACTATAGATTTCACTTCTTTCACAACTTTTGGATGAAGGAAAACTGTTAAAACTCACTACACCACAATACATAATTTTTCTATATAAAACTGTATGAAAACTCTTCCCAAACAGTACACAATTTTTCTAGATAAAACTGTGTGAAAACTCTTCCCAATCTCACAACCAAAACCCCAATACACCCAATATTCTCTCAACTCTTGGATCCCTATAAAACCCTATTTCACAAGTTATATTAGTGTTTGATTTGCTACACTTTACATCTGACTAACTAGTTTTGCTTCACGAATAATTTGAGAAACTATTTTTTTATGCTCATATTTATAACTTTCAATAACTTGTCCACCAAATTGTTTGCTCACCAAATAACTTTTCTTCACACCAAGTAACTTTGAAATTCACAAGCCAAGTAAATTTTAATACCAATCAAGTTGTCATTGACCCGGATTCACCTCCACCCGATCAAAATCTCTATATTTTAATCAAACCTTCCATACCGCTTAATCAAATTTTTAACCTAATCTCAGCACTATACCCAAGATAATTTACTTTCACTTTCGAGCTAATTTTTGTGCAATTAAATTAAAGGTAACAAAACATGTCAAAGATTTGGACCTCCTCCTATTACAAAGGGGTGGAGTTCAGGTTAACGATCTTCACTTGTATATGCCATGCCTACAGGCAACAACTGAGAGAGGGAGCACTTGATTGTAGACTATTGAACAGAATTATTACTCCATTGAAAAGTGTGACGACCACATTAAACAAGAGTTTAATTAACATGGACATTTGTTAGTTTAAGTTCTTTCCTTTGCCATTAAAACTTAAAACCGTTATTAATCGCCTAATTACATGCATCACTGCACTGCAAATCACAGAATTAATGTAATGAAAGTGGAGCATGGAAATTTCGATATCTTTTGAGTTATTGCCAGGTGAATTTGAGGACAATGCATATATATAAGCATGATTAGGAAATCAAGCTTAGGGATGGTGTTTTTTTTATATGTAATTTTATTTAGCACATGAATAATAATTAGTGGATATGGGGTTTTTGGCCCATACCCATGGACTATGATGTTTGAGGCCCTCTAATTGGTTGACCGTTGTTTTGCCGTTTTGTGTAACAAAGAAATTGTTGGGAGCCATAAGCCATGAACCCCACTCTTGCACACATCCAGCATCTAACGGGAAAATTATTTGGCACCAACAACCACGAGAGGCCCAATGGAGAAAACAAAAGTGAAAATGACCAAACAAGGCCTTGTTGTCATTTTCACTCCTTCATTCCTTTTGGGTTTTAGCTTAGCTCACCTTGGCTGCATGAGGTATTGAAATCCCAGCAAGCTAAGAACATTTATTTGTTCTCGTATATTGGCGTCTTCCTCCTAGCCATAAGCTCATCAAAGGAATAATATATGCATGCATGGATTGGTGACTGCCAGCAAGGTGTGATTGATTTGTTTTGTGTCCCCTACATAAAGATTTTGTTTAAGCTGATGTGAAATAAATAAATAACAATAAAATTAAAAAGAAAAAAGAAAAAAAAGTAGACAAGATGGGTAGATATAGACATGCACACGAGTGAACTATTTACCCGACACGAACACCAACACTAACACCATATGGGTCCATGGCCTCACCACCATCACAACTTTTTCTAAATTCACCGTGCGGCTGGGTTGTGCTGGGCTAAATATCAATCCTAATCATTGGGCCCATTAAAGGTTTGGGCTAAATACCTTATAGTTGAATCAGGTCCAATTTGTGTATCACATAGGGAATCATGGATTGACTAATAGTCAACTATTAAATGAATTATACCCAATTTTTCAAATGACATGATGGGTTGCCCCTACTTAAATGTAATGGGCCTTTTCAGTTTGGAACGATTAACAACATCATAGAAACATCCCCCAGTGTGGTCCAATTAAACAGAATAGAATTTCTCATCGATCACTAATGATTTTTGGAATTCTAAGCCAGGCCCATGCTCCATCAAGCACACGCATTGATTTTATTTGGAAATTCCCCAGGCAAATTCTTGTCTAGATGGAATTTGCACCCTCCATTGCTGGAGAGCCCTCTCATTTTGGACGGTGCTGATACATTTAACCAAGCAAAAATCTCTCCACCTTTAAATGAAAAATATTGTAGTCTAGCAAAGAGATGCTATCATTAATTTCAACAAGGCACGTTGATTGAAAAAAGAGAGAGTAAGGCCCACAATCTTTATTTGATTGAAAGAGATTGTTCATCCTCTCCCAAGTTCCTTAATTAAGAAATAATTAGGCCTTAATCTATTACTTAGCTGTAACAAAAGTTGAGTAACTTTCAACTCAACAGATGTTGGTTCTTTTAATTTTGTACAAAAAAAACATAGATATAATTTATATACATTTTAATTATTTTATTAAATCTAATTATCATTATTATGTCAAATCAGTAAGATTATTTAAGGTAAATAAAACTGCATATTATATTGCTTAAATCTTTTTAATTTTATGTTCTTTTCAATAAAAAAATATTTCGCTTTTTTTTTATTCTTCTTCTTTTACTTTCTCTATTTGGGGTCCTAACAATGAAAAAGAGATACAGAAAATTGCTATTTAAAAAAAAGAAAATTAACCATCGAGATCAGGTAAAGCAAATGAATCCCTTGGTAGAAAATAAATTTTAAAAAATGAATCCAAAAAATAGTTGGAACCCCAAACCTAAATTCATTTTTTTAAAAATTAAAGATAAACCAGAAGTTTCTAACTAGATTTATAAAGATTATATTTCTTTTATATGGTTCATATAGATTATCATTGTTTATTTCTCTCTTTTTTTTTTAGTGAGAGCAAGCTTCACATGAGCTCATTGATAAATATTGCCAACTTGTTTTCAAGATATAGTTTCCTTATTTTACTTGTTTTAATCTAAATCAACATTTATCTATTTATTGTACATGTTTCTATTATATCTTATAATGATTTAAATCATGTTCCAACAGTAAGCATGCTTTAATTTATTTTCAATAAAATTGATTCTAACTAGAAACCTGAATCTAACAAACCCTATAATTTGGAGAAAAAATCACGACAACGTTAAAATTGAAAAAAATGACACTAAATTAATTTTTTTATACAATAAATGTAGTAATTTTCTGCATATTTTTTTATTATTAGAATCATAAATAGAGAGAATGAATAAGTAGAAGAAAATAAAGAAAATGAAATATTTTCAATTAAAAAGAATATAAAATTAAAAAGATTTAAGCAATTTAAAAAGCAGTTTTATTTACTTTAAGTGATTTTGTTAATTTGACATAATAATGATCATTAGATTTAATAAGATGATTGAGATGTTTGTATCCTTATATTTCTCGTACAAAATTAAGAAAATTAAGAACCTCAACTATATATACATATATTTTTCCAACTCCTTATAATTAATCTATACACTTAGCTATTTATTCACGAGAGAAACAAGTAAACTAACCTCCTTCCCCATTGTCGGGTCCATTTGGAGGCATTAATGCAGCATCTGGTGAGCGCGTCTCGAAATTTCCAAGGAGACTTTAATTATTATGGGCTTCATTTTCAATAAAGAAAAGATAATATAATTTGGGAAGAGAAAAAAGCAAATTGCATTTACATGTTAAAACTACTAAACTATCTTTCCTTTTCTTTTTGACAAGATGAATTACTACTATCATTAAAATTATAAGCATATATGGATTAAATCTTTTACATGAAACAAAATTTTCAAGTATTACACGACTGCTGCTATCAACTGAAAGGTGCCTTGAAAGAAATCTTATCAAGGGGTCCTCCGTTGGTATTTATTGCACAAAAGGGAACAAATAATGTAATGTACTATCACAACCTAACTATTTCGTTCTTAAATGTCTTTTTAACATGTTCCTCATAATTTTTTTGACAAGATCTAGATATATTAGTACAGTAAATTTTTAACAAAATACTTTACTATAAATTTTATCATTTTCTTTTTCTTTCATTCAATTTAGCTATATTTTGTGTTACCAAAGTAATATGGTCCAACAAGAGTCAGGATATGCAGTCAGTCATCCCTGAGCAATAAAATGATCTGACCCGACTACGATGATTTGCACACCATCCACTCAGACAATTTGATGTGATAACTCAAGTTGAGGCCATTCCTTACAGAAATAAATATCATTCCTTGTGAGGCTTAAGGTTAAGAAGATATGACAAAAAAGAAGTATACACATACAAACACAAACATAGCAAGAGAGACAAGCAGTAAAAAGTAAAAGACCTAGAAAGAACTCATGGTGCACGGAAAAAACATACAATGAACAATGAGAACTACTCCAGATCTCTCTTCTTCCCAAATATCCTTTCACTTCGGCTTAATTCTTCATCTTTTTATCTTTATATTAAAATACTTACTGACTTAACCATCAAAGTAGCACAACACCCCGGAAAACTTTTGTTGTAAGTGCCACACATCCCAAGCATCGAGGAGATATTCCACATCCTAGCTCTTTTTTGTTGGGATTTGTCTAAGAACTAAAGAGAGAAAAATTCAGCATCAGATGCAGGTGTGCGCCACGGTCTCCAGCAAAGGAGCAAAGGTGGAGGTGCTCCCCTCAGGTGTGCGTCGCGGCGCCCAACAACTGGAGGCCTTCAGCCCTGTTGTGCGCCGCGGCCTACCTTGTTCTGGGCCGCGACGCTAGGCACACCTGGTGCCTCTAATTCAGTATGTTGAAAGGTGCGTGGGACTTCGTTAAAATGCACAGGATTACTTAGACTTGTTGAAAGGGCTATGATTGTTTGGTCCTCAAGATCTAAGGGTTGAGATTATCTTCAAAATTGGTTCAAGAAGTGGTTGCATTATATAAAGGATCATCTAAGAGCAATTCAAGAGGAACATGTGAGCATCAAGAAGGATGCAGAATGTGTGTGAAATAGAACACATGGTGTGTGAGAGTGTAAAGACACAAAACACACAGGAAAGACTCATTCAAAAGAGGCTGGTTGTTTAGAGAGAGAGTAGTCTAGATTGGGGATTCAAGGGCTTTGTAATTGAAATTTTCTTGGGGAAAATTCCAAGGAAACACTTAGTTCTTATCACTTTCTTTGCCTATTCTTTTGTTCTTCAAGAACAATAGGATTCTTGAAGAGATGTTGCTGTAATTGTAAGAACTCCATTGATTTAGTGCAGAGAGCTCGGAGGAGCTCACGGGGATGTAGGCATATTGCTGAACCTCGATAACAATTGCTGTGTTCTTTCTTTGATTGTCTGATTGTTATTTGCTGTTTCTTACAAGTCATTGTGGACTTGGGTGTTTGGAAAGTTCACAACCTAGGATTCCGCAAGAATGTGATTTTTCGATAGTGGTTAGAGCTACAACAGTGGTATCATAGCTACAACAACTGGTATCAGAATTGAACAAGGGGTATCGGAGCAAGACTCCAAGAATCAAAGAAAACTTCTTGGGCGATTCAAGAATGGAGTAGAGATCAAGATCTAATCGTGTTCTTGAGGTTCAAGAACGGTATTGAGATCAAGATTTGATTGTTTTCTTGAGATTTATAAGTTGGAAAGCAATTATGGGTGCTGTATAAATTTGTGATTTTCTCCGCAAGATGGGTTTAAGCTTCATTGTTGAGAAGTTTAATGGAAAGGGAGACTTTGCCCTTTGGAAGCGAAAAATCAAGGCAGTTCTTATGCAACAAAAAGTGGACTTGGCGATTGGAGAAGATGACACTTTTCCAGCAAGTATCACGGAGGTCTAGTGGAATGAGATGAAGAAGATGGCGTACAACACCATCTTTCTGCACATGTCAGATAGTGTCACAAAGGAGTGCGGAGACTCAAAAGATCCAGTTGTCATTTGGAAGAAACTAGATAAGTTGTTTCTTACCAAGACTCTCCCTAATAAGATATATCTTCTAAAACGAATCTTTGCTTTTAAAATGGATCCTGATAAAGAGTTGCAAGATAATCTTGATGCCACGATGAGGGAAGCATCAAGTGGAGAAGGGCTGTTTGTTAGAAGAAGGCCAGCAACTCGGTGTGGCAGCAGCATACATGGCTACTACTAGGACAAACCATAAGGTAGAGGACAAAGCCATTGGAGAGCGCACTCTAAACCGAGATTTAGAGAAAAGATATGCTTCTACTACCATAAGGAGCGTCATTTCAAGAAAGATTGCAAGAAGATGATGAGGGATGAGGGATGAGGGAGGAAGCCATACTAAGAATGGAGAGGCTTCGGTTGCCAAGGGAGAACAGCAAGATGATGATATTCTTATTGTGTGCTCAAATGTGAGCAAGAGACAAGAAGACAATAAGAGATGAATCTTGGATTATGGGTGCACTTATCATATGTGTCCTCACCGGGATTGGTTCAAGAATTTCAAGGAAACCGATGGGGGAAAGGTTTTCCTGGGGAATGATACTTCTTGCCAAGTGAGGGGCATGAGAGACATCCAGTTGAGGATGTTTGATGGAATTACAAGGCTGCTGAGGAATGTGAGATATCTTCCGGAGTTGAGAAAAAATTTGATCTCATTGGGGCAGCTAGATTCCATGGGGTACACGTACAAAGTAGAGGGATGAAAGATCAATATGACCAAGGGATCTTTGATAGTAATCAAAGCAGCAATGAAGGATGGTCTCTATGAGATGATAGGAGACACGAACATCAAGGATCAAGCAGCAAGCTTGATGGCTGAGATTGATAAAGTAGCCCTTTGGCATAATCGCTAGGGACACATGAGTGAAAAGGGCCTGCAATTTCTCAGCAAGAATGGTCTACTTAATGGTGACAAAGTAGAGAAACTTGATTTCTGCGAATGTTGTGTTCTTGGGAAGCAACATTGGGTCAGCTTCAACACCGAAGTGTATAAGTCTAAGGGCATTCTTGACTACATTCATGCGGACCTTCAGGGACCAACAAGAACACTAACACAATGAGGTAATCTTTACTTTCTGTCTTTAATTGATGATTATTCTAGAAAGGTTTGGGTTTATTTGCTTAAAAATAAAACATATGCTTTGAATAAATTTGTGGTATGGAAAATGCTGGAAGAAACTCAAACGGGCATGGTAGTTAAGGGCGTTAAGAACCAATAATGGCTTAGAATTTTTTAACAAGGAACTTGATCAATTCTGTAAGTTAAATGGGATTCTACGGCATAGAATGGTTGTGAAAATCCCTCAGCAAAAAGGAGTTACTGAGAGGATGAATAAAACCCTTATGGAAAAGGTTAGGTGTATGATTATAGGATCCAGATTACCCAAATGATTTTAAGGTGAAGCAGTGTCTACTGCTGCGTATTTGGTTAATAGATCACCCTCTAAAGCTTTAGATCTTAAGACTCCCGAGGAGATGTTGAGTGGTAAACCCCCTAAGTTGAACAACTTTAAGACTTATAGATGTGCTGCGTATGCACATCAAAAGGATGATAAACTTAGCCCAAGGTCTAGAAAATGTGTGTTTCTAGGATATGGGGAAAGGGTTAAGGGGTATAGGTTGTGGTTCTTAGAGCCAAAAAGATTTAAACTCATAATAAGTAGGGATATCATTTTTAATGAGTATTTATTTTCCTATTTGGAGAAAACTAACCCTGCAGGGGATAGTGAGCAAACCAGTTCGGAATTTGTGGAGCATAACATCAAAGAATATTCAGTTCAGGTAGAGCAAAGAAGGCAAGAGGGTTCAGACCAGGTAGAGCCCATTGATGAAGGCCAAATTCAAGACACTCATGAGGAGGTTGAACTAGAAGGGGATGATGCAGCAAGTTAGAATGACTATCAGCTCACAAGGGGCCGGGAAAGAAGGCTGGTCAGACCACCTTTGAGATATGGTTTTGCAGATGCTATTATAGCAGCTTCTTATTAAGAATGAGGGATAAGTGAACCAGAAACTTACATTGATACCATGGAATGTAAGGATTCGTCAAGATGGAATCTAGCTATGAAGGAGGAAATGCATTCTTTGAGGAAGAACATCTCTTGAGAATTGGTGCACATTCTTAAAAAATAGAGAGTTGTGGATTGTAAGTGGATTTACAAGATCAAAGAAAGGAACCCTCCAAGGGATAAAGTCCAGTATAAGGCTAGGCTAGTGGTGAAGGGGTTCACGCAAAGAGAAAGCATAGATTTCACAGAAATTTTCTCACCTGGACACAGGGTGGAGGAAATGGTGAGTATCCTAATCTATGTTGATGATATGTTGTTGGTTGATAACAACGGGGAGAGGATAGAAAGGTTGAAGTCTCAACTTAGTTCAGAGTTTGAGAGGAAGGATCTTGGCCTTGCACAAAAGATCCTTGGGATGAGAATAATCCGAGAAAGGGAGAGAAACAGGTTGAAGGTTTTTCAGTCTTCATACATAGAAAATGTGCTGTATAAGTTTTCTATGGAAGATAGTAAACCAGTGAAGATTCCCCTTGCTGGTCATTTCAAGTTCTTCAGCGAACAATATCCTGGAACGGATGAGGAAAAGAAGAAAATGGAAAAGGTCCCTTACTCTAGTACGGTTGGATCAATCATGTTCATGATGGTATGCACTAAACCTGACATTTCTCAAGCAATTAATGTTCTCAGTAGATTTGTGAGTAATCCCGGAAATGAGTTTTGGCTTAGGATGAAGTGGTTGCCGAGTTATTTGAAGGCTCAGTTGTAGCCGGTGGTTGCACTCTTAACAACTGAGGCTGAGTACATAGAGGCAACGAAAGCTATAAAAGAGGCTATGTGGCGCAAAGGGTTGTTGGAAGAGTTGAAGGTCCTAAAAGAGCAGGTGGTGATGTATTCGAATAGCCAAAGTGCGTTGCACTTGTGTAACAACCCGGTGTTCCATGAGAGGACTAAGCATATGGATGTTCGGTATCATTTCATTCAAAAAAATGTTACGAAATGATGCATTCATGTGGACAAAGTCGCAACGAAAGAAAATCCTATAGATTTAGGTACTAAAGTTCTACCTCTAAGTAAGTTCAATCATTGCCTTGGACTTCTTAGGATTGGAGTCGATTGATATTGTGACTCAAGTTGAGTTTGGATCATGAGTTCTTTGCACTATGGGTTCAGTTTTAGTTGCTTAGACAAAGGTAGAGATTGTTGAGATTTGTCTAAAAATCAAAGAGAGAAAAATTCAGCATCAGATGTAGGTGTGTGCCGTGGCCCAGGAAGTGTGCGCCATGGCCTCCAGCAAAGGAGCAAAGGTGGAGGTGCTCCCCCCAGGTGTGCACCTCAGCACCCAGTAACTGGAGGTCTTCAGCCCTGTTGTGTTCCGCGACCTGCCCTGTTCTGGGCTGCGGTGCAAGGCATACCTGGTGCCTCTAATTCAACATGTTGAAAAGTGTGTGGGACTTGGTTAAAACACACATGATTACTTAGACTTGTTGAAGGGCTATAATTGTTTGGTCCTCAAGATTTAAGGGTTGAGATTGTCTTCAAGATTGGTTCAAGAAGTGGTTGCACTATATAAAGGATCATCTAGGAGCAATTCAAAGGGAACATGTGAGCATCAAGAAAGGTGCAGAATGTGTGTGAAATAGAACACATGGTGTGTGAGAGTGCAAAGACACAAAACACACAGAAGAGACTCATTCAAGAGAGGCTGGTTGCTTAAAGAGATAGTAGTTTAGATTGGGGATTCAAAGGCTTTGTAATTGGAATTTTCTTAGAGAAAATTCTAGGGAAACACTTAGTTCTTATCACTTTCTTTTCCTCTTCTTTTGTTCTTCAAGAACAAGAGGATTCTTGAAGAGGTGTTGCTGTAATTGTAAAAACTCTATTGATTTAGTGCAGAAAGCTTCGAGGAGCTCACGGGGAAGTAGGCACATTGTCGAACCTCGATAACAATTGCTTGTGTTCTTTCTTTGATTGTTTGATTACTGTTTGCTATTTCTTACAAGTCATTGTGGACTTGGGTGTTTGGAAAGATCACAACCAGGGATTCCGCAAGAAGGTGATTTTGCAACATTTTTACTAGGTTAACCTTAATACTTCGTTAGCTACGATTTTATCTAAAGAATTTAGTTCATTTTCAAATAAAATGAAATTAGAATTCATTTACGAATGAATTCAAACTTCATTTTAAATGAATTGAAACTAGAATTCACTTACAAATGAATTGAAATGAATTTTCATGTTTAGTATGTTTTTCTTAAACTCTATAATTGAAATGGATTTTATGTTTGCAATCAACTTTAAAATTCAATTCATTTCTAAATTTTAATTAAATATACTTAATATTATTAATGTTTTTATAATATTTTTTCCTTTCACCGCAAACAAATAATACCAAAAATAGTTTGAATACACAGTTAAACCAATTGAAATATTAATTAATAAGAACAAAAAAAAATTTCAATACCATGGTTTCACTTTACTAAAATAAAAAAATATATTTGCCCACAAAACGTCTCAAAACTCCTCTACTCACAATATATGATAAAAAATAAAATAAAATTTCAAATACGATAAGAAGTGGTAAAAGCAATGAGCATATATAAAAAAGAAATGGCAGTTGAGAGAAAAGAGAAATGACCCTAAAAATAAAAAAATAAAAATAATGGAGGGTAGAAATTTGCTAGAAATTCTGTCTAAAATTTTCAGACCAGTTGTAGACCCATCACTTAATTCTGGTAAACGAATATTAAAATCTTCATTTTCTTTTGAAATAAACAGGTCATAAGTCCTAAATTCCTAATATGCCTTATGTTCTTGTATCTGAGCATAGATTGTACCACTTCAGAGAAGATTACTTTACCAAGCATCCCTGTGTTGGGATTCTGAAAAGGCAGTGGGCTACAATTCTACCAAATATACTCCTTCCAATGGCACTCCAAAACCAAAGGTTTTTATTTTCCCTTCATTTGGTTTTTCTTATTATCAACAAAATTATAATCAAGTGCTTTAATTGATTGATTATTTATTTATTTATTTTTGATTTCGTTTAGTGTCATTTGATTTGATGTTTGGGTAAATGAATGCTTAAAGTATTGTTTATTGTAAAATAAACCGAAACAAAGGCTTTATGTTCACCTCCATTTTCAAATATGAGAAAGTAATGATCACTAATGGATGGCTAAACTGTAAGCATATTCGATACCACATAGCTGAACCTTAGATTTGGATTCTGTATCAGTATGCAAACTAGCCACTGATTACATTTCAAACATCTATGAAATAATCTGTTCTGGCATTTGATTAGATTTCTAATTTGAACTCCGGGGTCTCAAATGTAGTCTTTTGTAGAGTTGAGGATGGAGATTGCCACGCTTGAGGTTGAAATTACGAATTTGGAACATTATCTTCTATCACTCTACCGGACAGCTCTTGAAGAGCATCTACCCTCGTTATCAAATGTTGTTGGAAAACTTTTACAATATAAGACAGCATCACCATTACCAATTGTGGCAGTTCAATTATGCTACAAATTAGAGCCACATGTGCAGAAAGGTAGTTTGGTGTTTCATGATAAAACTTCCCTTGTATATGATATGGTCGTTTAAGATAGTCAGAGTTTATCTGCTAGTTTAAAAACAACAACTGCAAGGGTAACATATCTCATCGCCTATCTTGTTTAATTCAGCTGCCTTGTTGTTGATGCCAAAAAATGGTTGCTGAAGTGGCGTTAACTTCCAGGGCCCTAGGTTGACTTTTTGGGCACTGCACAAATGAACAAGGGTGAACCATAAAACCCTCGGAAGGAGGGGAGGGGGAGACCTCCAAGGGCGTTCTGATGTTCAAGTTAGGACTAGGGCTTGAGAGAGGTCAAGGCCGATGGTTAATTTTAAAGCAAATTTAATGCAGATTGTGCAAGAGTGAATGAACTCAGTTTACTTATAGTCCTCCGAGTAGGTATCGCCCACGTGGGGGAGGTATGGCCTTGCCCATATCGTCCCTGTTCTGGAGGGTTAGGTCTTGATCGCGTGTGCCAGAGGTCGCGTGGTTCAGCGGGAATTAGGCTCGCTAATCACGCTGAGGTGACTACTCATTGCTTGCTCCACATGTGTCCTACAATGCTTGGCAAGCTTGACAAGTGTCATTGCCTTGTTGGTTGGTGACACCAGAGCCTACATGTGGTCATTATATTGGTCGAGAGTTTGGTGGGCCCCATCACAAGCCCCTCACTTCCTCAGGTACTTATGCCTCGAGGAAGTAAAATGTGATGCACCGTGGCTGAGCGTTTACACTTATGATTTTTCGAGAAACGAGATGGGGCCTCGGTCAAGGAGATTTTTGGCCTAGCGTATGCAAAGTAGCTCATACGCTCGGACTTGTAGAATCTAGGCCGATCGAATGCAAAGCAGCTCATAGGCTTAGACTTGGAGAATCTAGGTTGAGTGTATACAAAGCAACTCATACGCTCGGACTTGGAGAATCTAGGCTGAGTGTATGCAAAACAGCTTATGCGCTCTGACTTGGAGAATCTAGGCCGAACGTATGCAAAGCAACTCATAATCTTGGACTTGGAGAATCTAGGCTGAGCATATACAAAGCAGCTCATATGCTCGGAATTGGAGAATCTAGGCCGAGCGTATGCAAAGAGACTCATACGCTCGGACTTGGAAAATCTAGGTCAAGTGTATGCAAAACAACTCATACGCTCGGAATTGGAAAATTTTGGCCGAGCGTATGACAACCAGCTCATACGCTCGGACTTGGAGAAATTTGGTAGAGTGTGTGACAAGCAGCTCATACGCTCGGTCTTAGAGAATCTAGGCTGGGAGTATGCAAAATAGCTCATACGCTTGGACTTGAAGAATCTAGGTCGAGTGTATGTAAAGCAACTCATACACTCGGACTTGGGGAATCTTGGCCAAGCGTATGACAAGCAGCTTATACGCTCGAACTTGGAGAAATTTGATCGAGTATATGACAAGTAGCTCATACGCTCGGACTTAGAGAATCTAGGCCAAACGTATGTGAAACAACTTATATGCTCGGACTTGGAGAATCTAGGCTGAGCGTATGCAAAGCAGTTCCTACGCTCGGACTTGGAGAATCTATGCCGAGCGTATGCAAAGCAACTCATACGCTCAGACTTGGAGAATTTTGGCTGAGCGTATGACAAACTGCTCATATGCTCGGACTTGGAGAAATTTGGTCGAGCGTATGACAAGTAGCTCATATGCTCGAACTTGGAGAATCTAGGCCGAACGTATGCGAAACAGCTCATACGCTCAGATTTGGAGAAATCTAGGCCAAGTGTATGACAAACAGCTCATACGCTCGGATATGGAGAATCTGGGCCAAGCGTGTGCAAAATAGCTCATATGCTCAGACTTAAAGAAATCTAGGCTGAGCGTATGACAAGCAGCTCATACGCTCAGACTTGGAGAATCTAGGCCAAGCGTATGCAAAACAACTCATATGCTCGAACTTGGAGAAATTTGGCCGAGCGTATGACAAACAGCTCATACGCTCGGACTTGGAGAAATTTGGTCGAGCGTATGACAAGCAGCTCATACGCTCGGTCTTGGAGAATCTAGGCCGGGCGTATGCAAAACAGCTCATACGCTCAGACTTGGAGAATTTAGGCCGAGTGTATACAAAGCAGCTCATACGCTCGGACTTGGAGAATTTTGGCCGAGTGTATGACAAACAACTCATACGTTCGGACTTGGAGAAATTTGGCTGAGCGTATAACAAGTTATTTATACACTCAGACTTGGAGAATCTAGGCCGAGTGTATGCAAAGCAGCTCATACGCTCGAACTTGGAGAAATTTGGCCAAGTGTATGACAAGCAGCGCATATTCTTAGAGTTGGAGAAATTTGATCGAGCGTATGACAAACAGTTCATACGCTCGGACTTGAAGAATCTAGGCCGAGTGTATGCAAGGCAGCTTATATGCTCTTGGGCCCATGGGTTCTTCTTTGTCTCGGGCCCATGAGTTCTTCTTTGTCTGAGGCCCATGGGGTCATCTTTGTCTTGGGCCCATGGGTTCTTTTTTGTCTTGGGCCCATGGACCTTTTTTGTCTTAGGCCCATGGGTCTTTTTACAGGCACAATAAATTGTGACGGCAGTTGTCTTTTAATGACGACTTCTTGGGCATATTGAGAGTCGCGCTTTAATGAATGCTGGTATCTTGGGGAGAGGGAACGGTGTCTGGGTGACAACAAAGGTCACATCCTTTCAGTTAGAGGGTTGAGTGAATGCTCCTTGTTTCTGTTGCTGCAACCTTTATATAAGAGGATCCATCCTCATTTTTCTCCTCATTTGCATTTTTCGAGAAATCTTGAGAGCACAAAGTTAGGGAGAAATAGTTTGAGAGCGCTCACTTTTCTTAGAAGTTACCCAAACAATTCCTTGGTGAGTACAATGTCTGACAAGAGTGAGGTTAGCAGGGATCTGTCGAGGGAGTTGGAGGAAGCGATGGGCATTTCCTCCAGTGATGAAGTCTCCTCCCTGGAGGCTGTCCCTCAAGATGGTGTACTTGCCCTTATACCCTATGTTTCTGAGGAAGGAGATGGAGAGGAGGGTGAAGAAGAAGAGTCTTCTAGGGAGGAGGATGTTCGGGCGTTCGTAAGTATAAGGGAGAACATCACGGATGCTGAAAGAGAGGAGTGAATGTTCGAGGCAAACTCCATCTCGAGCATGGTGGAGGAGGCTGAACTCGTGGGGATAAGGATAAAGTATAGAATCCCCATGGAGTACCACCTGAGGGCACCTGAGGGTGGGGAGAGGGCTTACGATGCCCTTTCAAGCCATGTACCTTATGAGCTGTGCATTTATGAACAACATATAAAGGTTGGGCTTAGGTTCTCTTTCCACCCGTTCTTCTGCTCGGTGCTCAGATACTTCGGTATTGCACTGAGTCAGTTGGTGACTCAATCCGGCTGATCCTGACATTCATATTCGTGTGCCAAGTAATGGATGGGGTTATGAACCTTAACGTGTTCAAAGCCCATTTTCAGCTAGCCAGGCTTGGGCAATCCTAGTGGGTTATAGTAAGCTCGAGGGCTCAAAAGAGTGTATTGAAGAAAAAACCCTCTTCCTTAAGGATGTAGAAGGGGCCATTCTTCTTCATTAGAAGCGCTGAAAGCTTGGACATCCCTCTCGGTTGGAGCTTGGATCGTGCAGGCAAGTGCAAGAAGCCGTACCTCTTGCACCGAGAGCAGAAGATATTGAAGGCTATGCTGGCCGTGCCTTTGGACAACGAGATGCTTGGAGATAATGGAGAGCTCCACAGACGTGGCCTCTACCCTTTCAGCCTTCCAGCAAACCTCGAGCACGGTAGCACATAGTTTTTTAGCTTATTATAACTTTGATTTTTGTTTTGAAGTTATTAACGCCCTTCTTTTATGCAGAGATGGAGATGGCTGCCCAGGCAAGGAAGATGGCCAAACACATGGCCCGAGAAAAGAAGAGGGTCGCGAAGGTTAGTGGCTTTGCCAAAGATCAGAGGAAGAAGGCCCGAGATTCATCCCTGGTGCCCATACAGGTAGAGAACCCTCAGAGGCCACAAGTTGTTGATGCACGGGTGGACCCAGCCGTACTTACTCCTCCCCCAGGGCCATCTTCATCTAGGGAGGGGTCCGAGGCCTCTACTACCTCCATGCCACTGTGGGCAGTGAAGTTAGATGATTTTGTGTTCACGCACCCGAAGGTTGCTCATGAGCACCTGGTCATAGGGATTCTTAGGAAGCCCTTCAAGGGGCTTTGCTCGACTATAGAGGTCATGGCCTCTAGGTACGATTTCTTTATTGACACTTAGTTAATTTTTTTTTCATATAGCAACTGTTTTTCATAATACCTCACTCTGTTTTAGACTGGAGTCCTCGCTGGGGTCCTCGCTCGGCGAAGTGTTGATATGGTCGAGCATTTGGCAAAGACCCAGCAAAGGCTGAACGAGACCAGGGAGCTTGCCTAGGCTCTGTCCACTTCTATTGAGGTGACTGAGAGGGCCAAGGACACCGCGGTCATTGAGAGGGACCACCGTCCCCAGGCCGAAGAAACCCTGAGAAAGGAGAGGGATCTCATCAAGGCCACATCCCTTTTCCCAGAGGTCGACTTCTCTGGCCTAGAGTTGGAGTCATCTGCAGATGAGGCTGGTGCGGCTGTTGAGGGAGGGGATGCTAAAGATACGGCCAGAGATAGTCCCCAGGAGGCCCTAGAAGGTGATGCCCAGGAGGCCCCAGTGCCTTAGCATAGTTTTGTTTTTTCTTTTTGTACTTGGGGCCGATAATGCCTATCTTTTGATTTTAAAGTTAATGAAATTTCAAACTTTTCTATGAACTTTTATTATTTCTTCACTTTTTGCTTTTACATTTCACTTTATTAATAAAATTTGTGGAGGTTTTTTGCGTTCCAAGTACGAGGAATTGGCTTGCCATCCAATTCCTCGAGTTTGAAAGTGCCCATCTGTTAAACTCTTCGGATTTTGTATAGGCTTTCCCAAATCAGAACGAGCTTTCCTGTGTGTCGAGGACGGGACACTTCATTTTTTCGAAGGACCAAATCATGGAGTTTGAAGTTCCTGTTTAGAACTCAGGAGTTTTAATATCAGGCTGTCCTCTATTGGTACATAGCTAAACGGATTTGGGCTTTGTCTCGGGTTTCGTCAACCAAATCCACATTCATTTGCAAATCTTCCTCATTGTTACTCGGTTCAAAGTATTGCACGTGTATCGACGGTATTCTGATCTCGAGCAGGATGACGGTTTCCAAGCCGTACGTCATGAAGAATGGGGTTTCTCCTATTGGCATACGTACATTTGTCCGATAAGCCCAGAGAACATTGGGGAGCTGATCAACCCATTGCATATCCGCCTCATCGAGTATTTTCTTGATTCTTTGGAAAAGTGTTCTGTTTTTTACTTCGGCCTGATCGTTGGCCTGCGAATATCCAACGGATTAGAATCAATGCTCGATGTGGAGGTCTTCACAGAATATTTTAAACCAGGAGCTATCGAATAGCTTTCTGTTATCAGTGATCAACACCCGAGGAATCTCTAACCGACACACGATCGATTTCCAGACAAAATTTCTGGTTTGATGATCCGTGATGCTAGCCAGTGGTTCTACTTTGATCCACTTGGTGAAGTAATCGATGGTTACAATGAGATGCTTCTTTTGCCCGGTTGTCGCGGTAAACGGGCTAAGAATGTCGATCCCCCACATAGCAAAGAGGAAAGGGCTGGTGATTATGGTGAAGGGATTAATAGGCTGATGCGACACTGAGGAATATTGTTGGCAGTTTCTGCATTTTTTGACCAAATCTACTACGTTTTCTTTCATTTTGGGCCACTAATACTCCTGGTGAAGAATCTTGAAGGCTAAGGCTCGAGCTCTTAGGTGATATCCACAAATTCCTTTGTGGACCTTTCGGAGAGCATAATCGGCCTCGACAGGGTTGAGGCACCTCAAGTAAGGCATAGTCAGAGCCCTCTTATATAACTACCCATCTATGACCATGTACCGGAAGGCTCCGAAGATTAGCTTTCTGGCCTCGTTTTTCTGTTTGGGGACTTCATTCCTTAAATACTGGAGGATCAGGTCTATCCATGTTTCTTCCTCTGCCACCAACAGGGCAGTGACTTCGTCTATGCTTGGGGCTGATAGAGTCTCGAGGTAGACGACCTAAGTTGGCTCGAAGTGCCGAGATGAGGCTAGGTGAGCTAAGGCATCTGCTTTGGAGTTTTCTGCTCGTGGGACCTGAGTTATCCAAAATGTTTTGAATTTTGTGGCGAGCTCTTTTGCCTTTTTGAGGTATTGGGCGAGTTTTTTTCCCCGAGCCTCGAATTCCCCTATCACCTGGCTTACCACTAGTTGTGAGTTGCTATACATTTCTAGAACCTCGACGGTCAATACTTTTGCCAACCTTAGGCCGGCCAGTAAGCTTCATATTCTGCCTCATTATTAGAGGTTTTGAATTCAAATCTTAGGGCATATTCTACTATGAAGCCGTCAGAGCTGCAGAGGATGAGCCGTACTCCACTACCTGTGGTGTTCGAGGATCTGTCTATGTAGAGTGTCCACCCTGGAGGTGATTCGTCTGGCACCGACCCTACTCCCTCACTTAGATCCACTAGGAGGGTTGTTTTGAAGATGAAGTCAGCTAAAGATTTACCTTTGATTGCCTGTTGAGGACAGTAACGAATATCGAACTCCCCTAGTTCAACTGACCATTTTACCATTCTTCCAGAAACACTTGGGTTGTGCAGGACTTACCTCTAGGGTTGGTCAATCAGAAGAATGATCGTGTGCGCCTGGAAATATAGTCGGAGTTTTTGTGCAGCTACCACGAGGGCGTAAGCTATTTTCTCAATGGGAGGATGCCTCAGTTCTGCTTCATAGAGGATTCTACTGACACAGTAGATGGGTTTCTGAATGCTTTCCTCTTCTCGCATCAGGACAGAGGCCACGGTGCTTTGTCTGACCAACAAGTATAGAAACAGTTCTTCACCCGGGAGTGGCTTGGTCAAGAGCGGGGGCGAATTTAGATATTTCTTCAATTCTTCAAATGCTTCCTGGCAGTTCTCAGACTAGGAAAAATCTTCCACCTTCTTGATGGCCTTGAAGAAAGGCAAGCATCTTTCCGCGGACTAGGACATGAAACGATTCAAGGCTGCTATTCGCCCAGTGAGGTGTTGTACCTCCTTAATGGACCTAAGAAGAGCCATATCAAGGATGGCTTTTATCTTTTCTGTATTGGCTTTTATTCCTCTTTGGGTGACAATGAAGCCCAAGAATTTTTCTCATGTTACTCTAAATGTACATTTTACTGGGTTCAACCTCATCTCATGCTTGCGCAGTACCCCAAACGCTTCTTCTAAGTCGGTGTTGTGGTTCCGCGCCTCCGTGCTCTTGACCAACATATCATCTACATAAGCTTCCATGTTTATCCCAACCTGTTCCTTGAAGATCTTGTTTACCAACCTCTGATAAGTTGCGCTGGCGTTCTTGAGTCCAAAAGGCATAACCTTATAGCAGTACAACCCTCGATCAGTAACGAAGGTCGTCTTGTCTTGGTCAGGCCCGTACATGATAGGAGCTTAAATATTCATATTTAAGCCCCTTAATTTACATTTGTTAAGCCCTAGTTTATGTTATTTTAGTCCATTTTACTTCATTTCTATGTTTTACATGGTTTTTATAGGTTTATGAAGAAAATGAAGCATTTTGGAAGCTATTGGAGCTTAAAAGGAAGAAAACTGGAAAACCTGGAACAAATACTGTATGGAGTGCGATCGAGCGCACCAGGAAGGACGATCGAGCACAGAATTACGATCGAACGCACTGCATATGCGATCGAGCGCACATGTACGGGCGTGAACAGTAAAGAGGCAGAACCAGTTTTGGAAGTAAACGAGTTTTATGTTTTAGGAAAGTTTAGGGTTCCTGAGCCTTTTAGGATTATTCACTCCCTATAAATACACCTGTAAAACACACACACAATAGACATCATCTAATCCCTTCTTTTATCTTTTAATCTCCTTTTGGGGTAGATATTCCTTTTGGGGGATTAAGCTCTCTTTTAGTTTTAGTTTTTATTCGGGGAGGCCGGAGGAGGAAACTGTGGAGGAGAATTGACGACTCTTCTTTCGGGTTTCTTCTTTCCTTTATTTTTATTATGTGTACTTAAACTTTTAGTAAGGGCTTGGCTGAAGCCCTAATTATGTTTACTCAATAAATTTAGTATTGGTACCTTTGCGATATTTATGTTATGTTGTTTAACTTGATTAATACCTGCTTTTATTTAAATTCCTCATATGTATATGTCTGATCAATATGTGCATGTGGTATGGACTTGTTAGTTAGATCAATTTGGATGATCGAGTCCTGGGTCTGACATTAGTAACAAAAGATATCCACACCAGATTCTTAGGTTAATCAACATAGGAAACCGAGAGTAGATACCATACCCTAGGTCCTGTGTGGTTGTCGATTTCCATAGTACATATACTCTCTTAAGGAACAACTCAGTAGATACCATACTGAATCTCTTAAGACAGAAAAGAGTTAGAGTAGATACCATGCCTAACTCGTTGCTTAGGGAAATCAATAGCTTAAGGAGTAGATACCATGCCCTTAGGTTGACAAACATTAGGTATACATGACATGATTAAAGCATTGGCATACTGTTATATTATGGTAGTATAATTAGTGGTGGATATCAAGTCCCTATGCCTTTATCTTTATTATTTTATCTTTATCAAAATCAACTCTTTTATTATTTCTATCTTTTTACATTGCGAATATAATTCTAAAACGAAATTCACCAATCCCTGTGGAGATGATCTTGCTTTCGCACACTATACTACTAAGTTGACCTTGTACACTTGCAAGTAAAACGAGTGCGATTATTTACTTATTAATTTAGGTAAATAAGCAAACAACAGTACATAAAAATCTGGTTGTAGCCAGAGTATGCGTCCATGAAGGAGATGAGTTCGTGCCCCGAGGTGGTGTCTACCAGCTGATCGACTAGAGGGAGGGGAAAACTATCCTTAGGGTAGGCTTTGTTTAGGTTGGTGAAGTCAATACAGATCTGTCATTTGCCACTGGCCTTTCGGACCATCACCACATTGGATAACCACTCTAGGTACTTTACTTCTCGGATGAAGCTAGCTTCAAGCAATTTATCTACCTTGGTATTGATGGCGACCCGGCACTTCGGGGTGAAAGTTCTTTTTTTTTGGATCACTGGCTTGTGTTTCGGATCTGCTTTCAAGTGGTGCTCAATAGTTCTGGGGTCGATCCCGGGCATGTCTGATGCCGGCCAGGCAAATAGGTCCTGGTTTTTCTTGAGGAGGGAGACAAGCTCTTCCTTGTGACTTTAGGGGAGATTCGACCCGATTTGGATAGTTCGGGAGGGATCTTCTATGAGGGGGACTGAGGTCAGTTCTTCTACGGGCTACCCCCTTGGAGTCTTCATTTCATCTCTGAGATCTTCCACCTCAAGGAACAGGGCTTCGGTCTTTTTCTCTTCCTTAATAGCATTCAGATAGCAGGACCAAGAAACTTTCTGATCTCCTCTGACTATCCCCACCCCTTCATTGGTGGAAAATTTTACTTTCAGATAATAACTGGAGACAATGACCTTAAGGTTATTGAGGGTAGGTCGACCGAGGATCATGTTGTAAGAGGAAGGCTGCTTGACAACCAAGAAAGTGGTTTGCACAGTGGTTGTCCGCGGTGCTGTTCCTACAATAACAAGGAGGACTATGCTTCCCTCGGTGAATACTAGAGATCCACCAAAACCATTGAGGGGGGCCGGGACCGGCTCTAAACGCTCATCCTTCAGCTCTCTGCGCTAAAAGGCATCATAGAATAATATATCCGCCGAGCTCCTGTTGTCAATCAAAAAACGCCGTACTTCATTATTGCCCACTAGGAGAGAGACCACTACTACGTCATCATGAGGAGTCTGTACGCCTTCCAAGTCGTCTTTTGTAAAGGAGATCACTAGCCGTGATTTCCTTAACTTATGAGGTCCGTTGACATAGGCCATGGCTCTGGCATACGCCTTACTTGTAATACCCATAATCATAGAGGGTAAATAAGTAATTTAATAAATATAACATGAAATTAAAATAGTATTTTTACGCAAAAGATTTAATATTGAATAAAATGATTTTTTTTTGAAAAAAAAAATTGACGCATGGGGGTGTAATTAAAAAAAATCGGGATATAGACGTCCAAAAGAAGAAAAAAAAAAGGAAAGAAAAAGAAAAAAAAGAAAACATTTAAAAAAAATTAGATGTCCCCTGGACATCCAACAAGTAGAAAAAAATAATAATAATAATAAAAAGATAAATGGTAAGGGGCTGAAAAAACGTGGCTGCCAAATAAATGGTGGCCTTTGCATGTAAGTCACGTTCAACAAACGTGGCAGCTTGAAATTGTTGGGGGAGGGGGGTTGTTGAAGAGAAAAAAAATGTTGTGTATATATATATATTTGAAAGTTACGAATTCGTATAGTTTTCCTTTCGATTTTTGTTTTTCTCTAAACTACTGGAGACTCAAAGAAAAGTTGAAAGGACAAAATTTTGAAGGGGTTTACTACAGAATTTCATAGAGAATCACGAGAAGCTATCAGAAAAATAGAAGGTAATATAACATAATGTTTATTTTTGAATTTCTGATATTTATGAAGTTTCTCAGAATTCAAAGTGGGAATTTTTAAAGTGTGTGGTTTATAACGAATTGAAGAATAAATTATAAATTTAATATAAACAAGATGTCAGGTGTTGACGATCAACAACTGGAGGAAATTTCTGAGAGAAACGGGAAATGTAAGGAGATGATCCACAGGTAGCTTTAAGAGCTACGTGGTGAGTTGGATTTACTTTAAGTAATCTAAATAAAATTTTTGAAATATCTAGTGGTAATACTAAAATAAATTATTAACTTATGTTTTGGTGATAGAAAAATATCTGATTGATAGGTATGGTATAAATATTGGACACATAGAAAATTATAATGTGAAAAGAAAAATTACTAAAATGATAAGTTGATTCAATAATAATGGTGATAAATAAATTCTTGACGAGTTTTGGTTGATGTTTTTCTACGAATTTGGAGGAGATGAATTTCAATAGATCTTGACCAATTTTGATGGATGATTTGATGTGATTTGGGATGAAATTTAGTGGATAATGGCAAGCTTTAATGGATGATTTGATGTGATTTGGGATAAGAGGAATTTAGTGGAATTTTTGTTATATAAATTTGAGAATAATCAGGATAGCCAATTTAAGTGTTTTGAATTTATGTTGTTTTTATATTACTGTTAATATACATATTTCATATTATTTGTTCATATGCATATGCATTAAATAAGATAACCGAAAGAATCGGGAAAGGGCCGGTCTAATGAAACAACTGTGACAGCCGGTATATGCTGGAAATAAAAGGGACAACGCGACAGCTGGTATATGCTGAAAAAATTCTGTGGCAACCAGGACAAGTTGCAAAGAAAAGAACCGGGAATGGGTCGGTCTAAGATAATAACAACCTGTCGACAGGTGGGAAGACGTTCCCATCATAATCATTCATGTATTGAATCTGTTTTAATTATTGCTTGCATTATTGAAATGATGATGTATGATGTATTAATTGTGAATTTAATTATAGATAGTGGAGTCTCATAGAAAGAGATAGTTATGGTGATAAGATTATTGAAATACTGAGGTGTGGTGTATTATTATAAATTTAATTATAGATGGTTGAGTCTCACAGAAAGAGACAGTTATGGTGATAAGATTATTGAAATACTAAGGTGTGGTGTGTTATTGTTATAGTGATAAGAATCATCTAAATGATAGACTTTATGATGTGAACCTCATTATGAGGTAATTATGAGATAATTGATGGTCTTGAGGTGAACCAATAAATAAAAGGAAGAGATTTGATAGAGAATGGATATTATGACAGGTGTAGTAATAGTAGAGTACTAGTATCAAGTGTATATAAATTAATTTAAATATTAAAAGACTGTTTATACAAATGAATACTTTTAGTAAATTTAATTCACTGAGCTTGTGAAGCTCACTCCTCATTGTACAATGATTTTCAGGTAGCAGGCTTGACAAATAGTTTGATGAGTTGAGATTCAGAAGAAATCTTTTTCTATAAGCCACGTACGTGTCAACATCCTTAGACTAATGAGATAAATAAAATGAAAATTTTATTTGTAAATATTCATGCATTTTACGTTGTATAGAATGTTAAAGATCGGATGTATGTAAAATTTCTTTTGGTGTTATTTATTTTTATTGTTGCATATATGTGTCATGCTAAAAACTTGTTCATTTATCCACCTAAATTAATGAGCAAATAATCATACAATTTTACTTGCAAATACACAAGGTCAACTTAGTAGTATAATGTGCAAATGCAAGATCATCTCCACAGGGATTGGTAAATTTTGATTTAGAATTAGTTTCGAAATAATGAAATAAAAACAAGAGAAATAAATATTGAGTTTGAAATAATAAAGATAAAGGCGTAGTGACTTGATATCCACCACTAATCATGCTACCACAACAAAATAGTATGCCAATGCTTTACTTATGTTATGAATACCTAATGTTTGTCAACCTAAGGGCATGGTATTTACTCTTTAAGCTATTGATCTCCCTAAGCAACGAGTTAGGCATGGTATCTACTCTAACTCTTTTCTTTCTTAAGGGATTCAGCATGGTATCTACTGAGTTGTTCCTTAAGAGAGTATAGGACTTATGGAAATAGACAACCACATAGGACCTAGGGTATGATATCTACTCCCGGTTTCCCATGTTGATTAACCAAAGAATCCGGCGTGGATATCTTTTGTTACTAATGTTAAACCCAAGACTTGATCATCCAAATTGATTCAACTAACTGATCCATACCACATGCATACATTGATCAGACACACATATGAAGAATTTAAATAAAAACAGGTATTAATCAAGTTAAGCAACACAACGTAAATATCACAAAGGCGCCAATACTGAATTATTGTATAAACATAATTAGGGCTTCAACCAAGCCCTTACTAAAAGTTGAAGTACACATAATAAAAATAAAAGAAAGAAGAAACTCGAGAGAAAAGTCGTCAATTCTCCTCCACAGTCTCCTTCTCCGGTCTCCCCGAACAAAAACTCAACTAAAAGGAAGATATGCTCCTCAAAAGGGAGATACTCTTTTTGTGTTTTACAAGTCTATTTATAGGGTTCTAAGGACACCTTGAAACCCTAATTTCCAAACCAGGGTCCTAACTCTTATTTTTAAAACAGGTTATGCTGTTTTTACTGTTCACTATCGTACGTGTGCGCTCGATCGCAGTCTCTTGCGCTAGAGTATAGCCTTCTTCTTGTGTGCGAGCGCAGATTGCGCTCGATCCTGGTTTGGGCACTGGACGCTGGTGCGCTTGATCGTAGCTCCTCTGCGTTCGATCGCACTAAGCAACTGACAGATTTTACAGATTTGCTCTTTGAGCTCCAAAATGCTTCATTTTCTCCAAGAACTTATAAAAACCCATAAAACACAGAAAGGAAGTAAAATAGCATAAAATACGCACACTAAGGGCTTAACAAATGTAAATTAAAGGGCTTAAATATGAATAACACTTATCACTGGGATTCTCAAAATGTGATGACATCGTTTCGAAGGTGGCCAACCCAGGATGGGTCGTTACAATTTTTGTATTAGAGCATTAGGTTTTATGATTCTGTAGACTGCATAAAAAGTAAGAAAGTGAAAGATTAAAATAAATGATATTTTAATGAACAGTCTGAAGATGACATGTGGATGCGCTAGATGCTAGAGCTAGAGTTGTTGATTTGAGAGGGCGTGATAGGCCTACAATATTTTGACAAGTCGAGGTTGAGTTTGAATCTGTGGCTCCTAGAAAGGAACATGCTGATAGTATGATTGATATTAGTAATATAATAACAGATAAAAGAGAAAATAAGCTAAGATAAGCTCTCACACATGCTCTTAAGAAAATGAATATAACAGATAAAAGAGTTGGTAGCCTATAGCATAGACTTGATGAACAGGCTAGAGCAGTGCCTGAGGTTATTGTAAATCCAGTAATGGTAACTGTTCAAAAGTGGAAAAGTGAGTTTAGGCATGAGATGCAGGGAGATTGTTAAGTTGAATGCTTTATTGTTTAAAGGATCTATGAATCCTTTTAAGCTTGAGTTTTGCGAGAAATAGGTAGAAAGAGTGTTTGGTATTTTACCAATGACTGACAGGCTGATGGTTGCCTTTGCTTCGTTTGAATTAGAAAGAGAAGTTTTAGAATGATGAGAGGATACTCTTCTCAAGGTAAGTATAGATGTTGATATACCCTTAACCTAGAATAGGTTTAAGGAAGTTTTCTTTGATAAATATTTTCCTTAGACCTTTAGAGCCCAACAAGATATAGATTTTATTTATTTGAGGCAAACAGGTTGATTGTGGTTCAGAATGATAGGAGATTTGTGGCATTGTCGAGGTTTGTACTGAAAATGGTATACCCAGAGGAGAAGAAGAATAAGAGGTTCATAGATGAATTATGTTTTAAGATTTGATCAAAACCATCTTACATAAGGCATATAAATTATTTCAGATTAGTGAATATAACACTTCAGATTGAGGATGATGTGATGGCAATTAGAGGTAGGAGGAATTGGCGAAAGAAGTCTAGATTTAAGGAACCCAAAGGTGGCACCAGTAGGAGTGTGTAGGGTGGGAGACTAAAGTACAGAGTCAGAAGCAAGTAGAATCTATTGCTTCTGTAGCTCAGAATGCTATTGGTGGGACCTTTAGATTTGGGAGACAGGTTATGGGAACTAGGAGTCATGACAGATGAAGTAAGTATGCTATTAAAGGGAAGTGGTAATCTGACGTATGATTGAGGGACAGAAGTTTGTCATAGATATATTCAGATAAGATATTTATCCCATAATTTGTTTTAATTTGAGATGCTTGTATATAGATAAGGTGGACTTATCAATATTTGTTGATCTTGGTGCAACTCATTCTTTTGCATCCAGTATATATATGAAGTCTATTGAAGTATGTATTAGTTTTTTGATGCAAAATATTTTTGTTGAAGTTCCCAATAGAGATAGAGTGATAATCATAAATGTTTACAAGGGTTGTGTGATTCGTATCAGTGATAGAGAATCTGAAGCTGATTTATTATCTTTGAATATAACATAATTTTGAGAATGAATTGGTTGTCGATGTATTACGCTTGGGTTGATTGTTCCAGAAAGAAAGTAGTGTTCAAGATATGGACATGAGGAGTTTAATTTCAGAGAGAACATAAAATACTCTCAAATTATCTTATTTTACTCTGACTACTAATAGATGGTTGAAAAAAGGATGTGAGGAGTATTTAGTATACATAATGGATTCTAAAAAGAAAAATAGGAAGTTAGAAGAAATCTTTGTAGTGAAATATTTTCATGATGTGTTTCATGAAGAATTGTCCAGATTGTCTCCCAGTAAGGAGATTTAGTTTCCTATAGATGTGATTTTGAGTTCAACATACATATCTATAACACCCTATAGAATGACGTTAGTTGAATTGAGAGAGTTGAATGTACTATTTTAAGAATTTTCGGATAAATCATTTATCGGACCTAATGCATTTGGGGAGCCCATGTGTTGTTTGTGAAAAAGGAAGATGGAATGATAAGAGTGTGTATAGATTACGGATAGTCGAATAAAAACAAATACCTTTTTCCCAGGATAAATAAATTTTTTGAGTAGTGCAAGCAGTGAGAGTGTTTTCTAAGATAAACCTGAGATCAAGTTATCACCAATTGAGGATAAAGAAAGGAGACGTTCCTAAGACTATTTTTAGGACACGTTATGATCATAAGGTTCTTGTAATGTCATTTGGATTAACTAATGTTGTAGAAACATTCATGAACTTGATGAGAGTGTTTAAACTATATCTTAACAAGTTTATGGTGATATTTGACTTTCTGATATAATCTAAGAAGGAAGAACAACATGTGACACATAAGATAGTGTGTTGGAGATTCTGATGAGAGAGAAATTATATACAAAGTTCTCTAAGTGTGAGTGTTGGTTAAATGAAATAACTTTCTCGGAACATGTAATATCGAAAAATAGTATAACGGTTGATCCACAAAAAGTAAAGGCAATGTTAAGTTGGGAGAGACCAACTAATGTGAATGGAATTAGAATCTTCTTGGGGTTAGCTGGTTATTATGGGTGATTCTTTCAGAATTTTTTTATTATTATAATACTGTTGAATAGACTGACCAGGACAGATGTGAGATTTATTTGGTAAGGGAAGTGTGAGAAAAATTTTCAATTACTAAAGGAGAAATTGACTACAGCTCTAGTATTGGTGTTACTTTTGGTGAGGAAGGATTTGTGGGGTATAGTGATGCATCGCGTCAATGATTGGGATATGTGTAACATAGGAAAGCTGTGGCGCATGATTCTAGGTAATTGAAAAATCATGAGAGAAATTACTCTACCCATAGTTTAGAGTTGGCTGCCATAGTGATTACTTTAAAGATTGGAGACAACATCCGTATGGAGCCACTTATGAGATATTCATGGGTTATAAAAGTTTGACATACTTAGCTACCTAGAGAGAGTTGAATTTGAGGCAAAGATGGTGGATGGAGTGGTTTGTGACTATGATTGTACAATTCACTATCATCTAGAAAATGCGAAGGTGATAGCTGATGCATTGAGTAGAAAGTCTACAAAGGTTAACTGCTATGGGGAGTCCTGATGTGAAATTAATGATAGATTTAAAAGAGATAAAAATGAAGTTGAATACCAATAATAGAAGATCATGGTTAACGAATATGGTTGTACAGTCATTCATAGTAAAATGCTTTAGAGATGCAAGGTAGAGATGAAGAAATAGAAAAGATTAAGCATTGAGTGCTTACTAGAAAGCAATATAAGTTCAAAAATTTGAAATGAGGGTATTTTGGGTACTGGAACATGGTTTATGTTCCCAAAAATACGGAGTGGAGAAAGAAGATATTGAGAAAGGTACATGATGATGTTGATTCGATGTAACCAAGTAACAAAAAGATGTGTAGAGGATCAAAACAGAAATTCTGATGGTCATGATTGAAGAAACATGTAGCAGGGATTGTGAGGTTGTATGGAGTACCATGAAATATAGTGTTACATAGAGATGCTAGATTTACATCTTGGTTTTGGAGAGGCTTTCAGAAAGCCACGGGTACATAGTTACAATTTAATATAATTTTCCATGCTCAGTCAGAAAGGGTTTTTAGAGAACTAGACAATATGTTAAAGAAAAATGTGATGACACCATTTCGGGATGGGTTATTACATTACCGCTCTGCCTCGAGCTCCCTCCGACGGTAGGGCCTCCATATATCGTTTTGATGATTCGGGTGATAGTTGCCACCCCTTGATCCTTTTGAATAGGCGTTTTCCGCTCAGTTCTGGAGTCTCGCCGAGGGTCTCACCGCTCTTATTGTTGTGGATGGAGACGCCTGGGGTCTCTCCCCGGCTGGGTGGGCGCTTCACTTCTCTAGGACCTTGTAAACTCCTTTAAGTGCCCCCGGCTGATGAGGGCCTCAATCTATTCCTTCAGGGCATGGCATTCTTCGATATCGTGGCCGTAATTTTTATGGAAACGACACCATTTTCTTTGATCCCCACCGAGGTACGGCGTTCTGGGTGGCTATTGGAGGACTGACTTATCTTGAAGCTGCATGAGGACATTGATCCTAGATGCATTGAGGGGGTGAAGTCGTCGAGCTAGGGGTGGGGCTTGTACCTATTTTCTTGGTGAAGTCTTTTGACCATCCCTCTCTGTGGCTCGACGTCATTTCTTTTCTTTTCTGTTTCTTTTTCTCTTTCTCTTCTAAATGCCTAGCCGTCTTCTGCCAACATATATTTATCTGCTCGAGCCAAAACGTCATTCATATTCTTGGGTGGGTGCCAGGTGAACTTGGAGCTGAAGATTTCGGACCTCAGCCCATTCTTAAACGCTATCATTTGGACATTTAGGTCGAGGTCAGGGATTTCCCATGCAGCTGTATTGAACCTGGATATGTAGGCTCGGAGCCTCTCTCCACGATGTTGGATAATGTTGAACAGGCTCTCTGAGGTCTTCTTTGGTCCTTTGTTACTAAGGAAGTGCAAGGCAAAGGCATAACTGAGCTCTCTGAAATTGCTAATGTTTCCCGATGTCAGACGCGAGTACCAAGTGCTTACGGCCTTCTCAAGAGTCAAGGGGAAGGCACGACACATAATGGGGCCAGAATGTCTGTGCAGCATCATAGTTGTTTTGGACTGCTGTAAATGGTCTAGAGGGTCCCCTAGACCATCGTACATCCTGACTTGTGGCATTATGAAGTTAGAGGGAGTGAGGTCTCGAGGACGTCTTCTGTGAATGGAGGGGTCTTGGATGCTAAGCTCTTCCAGGATATTGAGACTTCTATGCTTCAAGGCCAAGTCTATTTTTTCTTCCATCTCTCCAAATTGTCTGTCTAGGTTAACATTACTCTTGGAGGAAAAGTTTTCCTTAGACCGACTGCCATGCAGCAAGGGCTCGGTAATGGGCTGGTTGTAAGTCGGGTCATCTCTATCAGATGATTTCGTTCGCTCAGGAGCTTGATGAGGAGAGAATGAGGGTTATTGGTCTCAGACTCGGACTTGGGCTGCCAAGTCACCTATCATCCAGGAGAGTTCTTGGAATTGGGCTTGAGTCACAGGGGCAGTTTGAGGATGCACGACTGCTTCTTCGTAATCGGGAGAGTTGGTCCCAGAGAGACGAGGGTGTTGGTCTCGGACAGGGGACCATCTGTTGATCTGAGGGTTGCATGCTCAGGGAATCTAAGCCTAGAGTGTTGGCTGTGGGTGTTTCCCCGGATAGGAGCAGAGCACGCCGTTGGGGCTCCCTTATTGGTATTTTTTGTGCTACTTCTGGGCGGCATTGTAACAGATGAGTTCTTTTATACTTCTTCGCTTTTGCTATAGCAAGAGATTGTGGTTTCCCACGGATGGTGTCAATCTGTTGATGCCGAAAAATGGTTGCTGACGTGGCGTTGACTTCCAGGGCCTTAGGTTGACTTTTTGGGCACTGCACAAATGAATAGGGGTGAACTATAGAACCCTCGGAAGGAAGGGAGGGGGAGAACTTCGAGGGCACTCTGACGTTCAAGTTAGGACTAGGACTTGAGAGAGGCTGAGGCCGAGGCCGAGGGTTAATTTTAAAGCAAATTTAGTGCAGATTGTGCAAGAGTGAATGAATCATGAACTCCCATACCTCAGTTTACTTATAGTCCTCCGAGTAGGTATCGCCCACTTGGAGGAGGTATGGCCTTGCCCATGCCATCTCTGTTCTGGAGGGTTAGGTCTTGATTGCGTGCTTAGTAAGTTGCGTGTGCTAGAGGTCGCGTGGTTCAGCTGGAGTTAGGCCCACTAATCACGTTGAGGTGACTGCTCATTGCTTACTCCACGTGTGTCCTACAATGCTTGGCAAGTTTGACACATGTCATTGCCATGTTGGTGACACCAGAGCCTACGTGTGGTCGTTACATTGGTCGAGAGTTTGGTGGGCCCCATCACTTGTTTATTTAGGCTTGTAATAAATATATACATATTTATTTTAATGTAATTACTTTTGCTTTCTGCAGTAAGGTAAGATAAGTTACAAATTAAATTTGTATATTGTGAGCATCTACAAGACCAGAAAAGGTCTGATTCTGTTCGTCACAGCCTCGCTGATCACCTTGGTACTTCTCATATAGTTAACGACCTTAACACTCCGAATAGGCTTTCTGAAGAAATTATGAGATGCATATCTTCTATATACTGCAAACTCTCCAATGCTCCACAAAACCATGCAAGCTTGTCAGCTTCTCCACCTTAATCATTGTCCTCTTCAAGTATACTTTCATCTAAGAATCATTGTGATAGTTGGAGCCCACCTTGCAGCAAGGATACTACAGTGAATCAACAACTTTAAGAATTGAAAAAAGAGAGTGGACCTCATGCTGCAATAATAGAAGTTCTGAAGATAAGCTTAGATGATGATAGTTTCAACTGTGCTGCTAAAATGCTACAAAATTTCAGGTGGTTCTCATTCACCTAACTATCATATGTTTCAACTACCTTTGATTGTGTTAATCTTATCCTTCAAAGAGTCAGAAATATAGGGGAGACTTAATTAAAGCTGAACTTATCAATTCTAAAATCTATGCAGGTCGCTGATTCGAAGTCTTGAGAAGGTTGACCCAAGGAATATGAAGCGTGAAGAGAAGCTTGCATTTTGGATCAACATTCACAATGCCTTGTTGATGCATGTAAGGATTTTTGAAGCTGATTTATTATTCATATAACAAATTATCTCTGGTCTTGTGTTATGTAGTCATATCTGCTATTTGCTCTAGTTGTAAACTTACATCACACATGGTTTATGGGATTCTCATTGTAGCCATATTTAGCTTATGGAACTAATAATCGTGTAAGAAGTGCCTCCGTTTTGAAGGTTAGACTCGCATTATATATTTTATTTGATGTGTTTGTCAAAAAAAAAGATATTCAGCAAGTATATAATATCATTTTAAATCTCATCTATCAGGCAGCATACAACGTGGGTGGACATTGCATAAATGCCTATGTCATTAAAAGCTCCATTTAGGGCATTCGACCTCATCATTCAGCACCGGTAAGTCAAAATTCTTTATACATAATGCATAATTTGTCTACATTTCGCAACATTGGTAACCATAATCTAGTCAAGTAAATCATGGTTTAATCTAAAAACGAGAGATAGAGGACCACATAATTTAAATGTTAGCTTTCTGTGCGTATTCTAATTTAAACTAGTCATATCATTCTACCAGTAAGTGACATGCTTTGCCGAATACCAACCGATAAAGAGATGCTCCAAGAACCATCTTGTATGCTGTTCGGAATGCCCAAAGCGCATTCGATAGGTGCAAAGACCAATTTTTTCGTTGGATTTACTCTTTTTTCAAGTATTTGCTTAATCTCTCTATTTGCTAGTTCCGCTTGGCCACTGGTGTGTGGATGGTAAGCTGTATAAACCTTATCAGTGACTCCATACCTGCGCATCAAAGTCTCAAAAGAACGGTTACAAAAATGTGACCCTTGATCACTAATTATAACACGTGAACTTTATTATCATTAGTGCGGCAAGGTATAGCTTCAACTTATTTAGAAATATAATCAACGGCTAGCCAAATGTAAAGATATCCAAAAGAAGGTGGGAATGGTCCCATAAAATCGATCCCCCAATAATCAAAGATTTCGACCACTAAGATCGGGCTGAGAGGCATTATATGACGGCCGGACAATAAACCTAACTTTTGACATCTTTCACATGAACGACAAAACTCATTAGTATCCTTGAATAAAGTAGGCCAATAAAAACCACATTACAAAATTTTTGCGGCTGTCTTTTTAATAGAAAAATGACCACCACAAGCATAGGTATGATAAAATGTTAACACACAATCAATTTCCATATCCAGAATGTATCTTCTTATTATTTGATCGGGGCAATATTTAAAAAGGTAAGGATCATTGATGAGAGTCATAAAATGCATCTTAATAGTATTTATTTGTTAGCACTTAGGGTTGATTTAGGACTGAATTACACATTTATGTCTTAATAATTCTAAAGTGTCATTCTTGGTATATTGATTTATTTCGATGCATTTTCAGGTATTTTGGATTTAAAAGAGATGGAAAAGCTAACGTTGCTTAAAGCACGAAGATTCTATGCATATCGGAGTGAAGGAATGGTTTCGGAAGGACAAAATAAAGAGAAACCCATTTTTAGGGTTCCATGCTGCGGCGAGGCAAGGTTTGTGCCGCGGTGCAGGGTTGTTTTTACAGTTGTGCCGCGACTTCCCTTTTTTGTGCCGCGACGTGGGTGCAATTGCCCTGTTTCCGTTTCATGACCTTATTAGGGCTTTAATGACATTTCTTGACCAAAAAATACCCTTGAACCTTCTGGGGTATTAATAGAACACTTAGGATTTGCTCAAAAGGAGGCTGGAATTAGGAGAGCTACCATATTCTTCTTCATTAAAGTGACAAGCATGAGCCTAATGTCCAACTAAACTCCAAGCAAGGCAAAGGGATGAATTCCTAAATGTAGTTGTTCTTATTTGTATCCTTGATTCAGTTGTATGGATTAATTATTTAACATTGTTTATTATTTACTCTTTGATTAAGTAAGAAAGAGAGGATTTACTCTTAATTCGGTGATTGCATCTTTCTCCTCCATATAAGTCTAGTCAAGCTCTTCTTATGTTAAATTGTTAGATGTAATTGATTTCGATAGATTTATCTTATAGATTTGTCTATTACTGCGGTATTGTTATTGAAATATATTGTCGCTTCTTGATAATTTATAAGATAGGTCATGCGTGTTTGAATTAGAATTAAAGAGTAATTTGTAGCAACTACGTTAGAGTGTTTATGTGCTTTGATTGGATATTTACCAATTGCTTGTTTGGGATGTGAAACTAGCAATTGAGATAAAAACAACTGAGTCAAGATAAGAATAAGGCAACGAACTTAGCAAGGATTCCTGGAACCTTGTTATTTCTTTACTGAATTCTTTGTCATATTTTCACAACTCTCTCATATAATTTCATTCATAAAACTCAGATTTTCTTATTTGAATTTTATCGTTTAGTGTTAAGGTTTACACCTTCTCTTGTAGTTCGCTTTTCTCGTGGGATCGACACCTCAGCTATGCACAATAATCGCGTGTTAGTTTAAGTATAATCAAATTTTGACGCCGTTGCTGGGGAAACGCGCTTTAAGTATAAGGAAGATTATCAACTTTGAGACAAGATGGTAATATTGTTCTTTGCTCTTTGTTTTGATTTTCTAATTTTTTTGTTTTATTTATTTCCCCTCTAATTCCTTTGGTGTATGCGTAGACTGAGAGATGCACGAGGTAGATTCATTAAAAGACCCGAAATAGAGTTATCCTCTCCTTCTGCGTCCGATAGTGAAAGCTCGCCTACATCAAATCATAGTGCACACCCAAACGAGAATTCAGAGAATTCTGTTAACATAGCCGACAATCACAATGAGAATGTTGCTAGGACACTTAGGGACTACTTGCACCCTAGCCGAACAGCCACACTATCTTGTATCATATTCCTCCCTAATGATCAACAACTTGAGTTTAAGCTGGGCATGATACAATTGCTACCAACCTTCCATGGGTTTAAGAATGAAAGCCCCTATGTCCACATTAGGGAATTTTAGGAAGTAGTAGCAACCTTTCAAAGTAGGGCTGATATGGTAGACACCATCAAACTTAGGTTTTTCCCCTTTTCAATTAAGGAAAAGGCCAAGGTTTGGCTGTACCCGTTAAGGCCTAGGTCTATAGGTAGTTGGGATGAGATGACCCAAGCCTTATTCCAAAAGCATTTCCCAACCCATAAGACCAATAACCTCAAGAGACAAATCTCAAACTTTGCACAAAAAGAGAGTGAAACCTTATATCAAGTTTGGGAACGTTTCAAAGACCTTTTAAATTCTTGTCCACACCACAGGTATGAGAGTTGACAGGTAGTTAGTGATACGATAGAATTGACACTAGCAAGTGCACTAATCGTTCAAGTAATAAAATGATGAGTAAGTATCGTTCCCAACGAGGACTGAATAGATAATACAGAAATTATGACTCAACTCTTACCGTTATTTGAGTAAGTGAATAATTGTAGGAGAATAATTTACTAAAAATTAACTAAAGGAAAAATAGATGACATTAGTAAATAAAAGGAAAGATTGCAAACTTTAGAATTAGATTCTTATAAACTAACGTGTTAAGGACTCGACTTCACCCAAACCATAATTGCCAAGAGTTTCGAATGGACAAGTTTCGTTTAATACATTTTTCAAGATGGTAGAATTCCCAATAAATTGGTTATCCGTATTTCAGGTCTAACCACAATCTTAAGAATCATTAATTTCAAATATCCATATTCCAGGTCTATTCTAGGTTAATTCAAATCAAGAAGCATTAAGTTCAGTGGAATTCCTTTCAGTTAAATCTCCCTATTCGGTTATGATTCAAACGACTACAAGAATTTCCTAGAATCCTTATTCAGTTACTTCTATTCCATTTATGGCATGTTTTACCCTGGCTTTTGCATAGACAATAATCCAACATCATATTTATTAATTCAACCATTCATAAAAACATAGCTTCTCTATTCGACAGATCACTATGCTTAAAGAATGAATCAAAGTAACAAACAGCATTAAGAACAATAAAACACACTATTTGAAAAACACAAAAATACCTACTCCATAATAATATTCAAGCAAACCAAGTTCATATCATGAAACATCAACATAACCAAATAAGAATAAAACAAAACCAGAGAAGAATGATTAAAAGCTTCAAAGGAGCCTCCAGGAGTGTCTTCAACTCCCCTTTTGCGTCTCGTCTCCTCCAACTCTGTTTTTCTATTTAATAGCCGCACCCCCCATTTTTTTCAGCTATGGTTGCTATTTATAATATTCTGAATCTGCTGGCCAGCGCTACAGTGCTAGGCACATATCGAACCCTAGCCAGAGCTACAGCGCCCCACGAACCAGCGCTACAGCTTTGAGTTCCTGTCACGTTCCAATGCTGTAGCGCCCTTGAACCAGCGCTGCAGCTTTGAGTTTCTGTCCACTTCACAAATATTGTTATTCTTGCTAGATTCCAGTGCTGCAGCGCTGCAGCTTTGAATTTCTGTCCTCTTCACACATATTGCCCTTCCAGCCCTATTCCAGTGTTGCAGCATTGAGTATTTGCACAGTAAATTCCCAAGACTCAGCATTGATCATTCAAATTAACTAAAAAAAACTAATAGTAGAATAAAATAAACTAAAAATTGCTAAAAACACATGAAACACAAATCTAATGCTTAAGATCAACATAAAAAACGTGCCTAAAAGAAGTATAATAACATGATTTATTCAGAGTTATCAGACCCCCAAACTTACGTTTTTGCTAGTCCTCGAGCAAACTAGAACCAAATCCTAACACACACATCCTAAGAGTGAGAGATGGTTTGATTAGATTTGATAAAAACATGCCTCAAAGATTGCATATAGATCATAACGCAAGAAAAATTTCCGAATACTGCTACTGTCTAGAATTTCAAATTTATTGCTAGCCTTATCTTACATCAAATTATTCAAATGTGTGTGTGTGTAACACCTTTATAAACTTAATCGTCTTGCCACTCCGATTGATTTATGCACACAAGTAGGATAATGCCAATCTCTCAGAGTCTATAAGCTTGCTTTTCACACCACTCTCCACTAATGTAGGCCATGACAATACTCGAGATCACCAGGACTTTATTCAGCTTATAACTTTGGCTAAGGCTAAGGTATGGTAAAAGATTTATTTGAGGCTCACATCTCCTTAAGCAAATCAACCAATAAAAATTTATTTCAAAATTTTCCTCAGTTATCATGTAATACTCAATACTTTTGTTGTTGTCACATCTTCTTCTTCTTCTTTTCTTTTTCTCTTTTTTTTTTCTCGTATACTTGTACTATAGTAGCACCAGTCTTTATTTCCGTGCGCATGAATGAAACTGTAACAGAGCATGTATACAACGATCAAATACGGCTTTGCTAGTTGCCTACGATAGGCAAAATACAACTTGATCAAATAGTTCGTGTGGTAAACCTTTTCAAGTTCAATCTTTCCCTTGCCCTCTTATGACTAGGGTCCTTTGCTCACTCTCGATGAGAAATATTTGATACTTAACACAGCCAAGTCAAAGACCGCTTTCTCTTGCTTAATCCTCTGCCACCACTTAAGAGAATAGTTCATTCATTAATCGACGTGCTTACAGGTGAAAGGTAGAGTTGTAGCATTTTTTTTTTTAAACATGGGTTAGATGATCAGGTGACAAACAACAGATATTCAAGCTCAAAAGGGAAAAACTAAGGATAATCACATATCAAGGGTTGGCTAGAAAAGCTCAGACATTCCAAACATGGTTGGATCATTTCTTTGGTACTGTACTACCTAGGATTTCTAGAGTCCATGAGATCTCAAGAAACTACATTGCTCACATAAAAGTTCTCTGAAACAGCAAGACAACAAAGTGCTTAGGTGTAAGTGCTCATTTTGTTCAAAGAGTTCGATGTAAAATAAATCTAACAACAAACTCAAGCACACAGACAAACGTAACATTTTTCAAATTTTCAATGGCTACAATCAAGTCAATCTATTTTTCATCATCGGCAAAATCAAAATCAAACAAAATAAAACACACAGATAAAACAAACAGAAAAATAACTAGAAAGATAAGCAGCACACAACAACTCAGATACCTTCCCCACCCCCAAACTTAAATGATACATTGTCCGCAATATATAAACTGTGAACATAAAGTAAGAGAAATGAGCTCCCCTGATTAGTCGAAACCCGAATCATTCGTCATCGTCAATATTCTCATTCTCCTGATCATTGCTATGATCGGGATATGGTGGTAGCGAAGGAAGCTGCTGTGTGTCGATTCCCAAATGAGTGGCAAAAGTCCTCATCATCTGGTCATTGGTTTGGAAATAACCCGCAATGTAAGATGCCTGCTGCTGACCCCATTGCCAAAGCTCAAGAAGTTTCGTCTCAACCGCTGTCAAATGATCAGAGAGTGACATATTCCATTGTTGCCGTGCTGGCTAAGACTGTGAGGAAAAGCCTCCTTGGCTTGGTCCTTGATCTATATCCGTGATCTTGTAGAAAGTCCTGAGATCCAGAGGGTGCATTGGTTGTTTAATTTGTTCCCCAACAGTCCAGGTAACACCATACGAGCCACAAAGGGCTGTTATCAAAGATGGGAAATACAACCCCGCACTAATCGAATTCGTGCTATATAAAATGGTGTTTTGGATTATGCTTCCCACATCAATACTCAATCCTTGGAATATGGCAAATAACAAGATTGCCCTGTCTTTTGTGACATCGCTTAAATAGGTCGTCGAAAGCAAACGAGCTCCCACTAAGTAATGCCAAGCTTTCGCTGTCCTATCCATTGCACTCGATGGAAATAAAATCCGCTCATTACCTGATAATTTCCATTGTGTCTCAAGTTTGCAAAGAACCTGGATTACCTTGTCGAGGTCAGGCGCACTAGCATAGGCACTGTACTCATCCATTGGGATGTTGGGAGTAGCGAACAGTTTATTAATTGTGCCTTTGTCGAATGCCACCAATTTCCCTTTAACCTTCACCTTCAGATTCGTGTGCTCGGTAGCATTCGCATAAAATTCGTGCACGACCGGAATAATTGCAGCTTCTGGTGTTGTGCAGAATGTTTCCCATTTTCGGGCAGTGATGATCCTGTGAATGAGTGGAAAGTGTCTCTTGGTGATATTAAATCCCCTTTCAGGGATTGAGACTTTCTTGAGTTGGGAATGCTCAAACCTCTGTTCGGCTTCCTTTGAAACAAATAGCTCAGAATTGTAACTTGTAGAGATGGGTCTCACGCGTTTGGGATTAGCCATTAGATCAAGACTTCTTCTCTGTAAATAACCAAGCCCAAATATGCAGAAAACAACCTAGAGCAACACACTCTTCCATACACACAGATTCCCAAAGAATTTTGCAGAAAAACTCTCAATCAAAGCTTTGCAATGTCTTCAATCAACGAGTCTCAAATGACCCAGCATAATATAGTGCATATAGCCAACCCACTATCACTGGAATTTCACGTAGCCATAATCACACTCTTCTCCCAACTAACAGCAAAGTCAATTAAAATCCAAATAAAACTAAGATGTTTCAACTTATCTGTTTCTACATTCCTTAATAACACATCAAATCACCATGTATTGTAAGGCAAACAAAAAACATTCGAGTGATTTTACTCACTAATCTGAATTTTTGATGTTTTAAGATGAAGAAACCTTACTTGATTAGAAGAAAGCAAAATCACCCAAAAACATTTGAGATGTGAAATTTCCGTGAAGAACTGGGGCAATCCGCGGTGAAAGATACATAAGAACACTAATTTGGTGTTGCGATGAGGGAAGAAAGTTGAAATTTAGTGATTTAGAGAGAGAGAGGCGCTGAAAATTAGAAACTTTACACAACCTAATAGTGAGAGAAGCGTGTTTTTTTTTTTTAAAACCTAGTGTGTGACTCGGCACTGCAGTGCTAACTGTCTAGCGCTGCGGTGCTGAACTCCTCTCTTTTGGATGCTGCAGTGGTGTCTTCCTGGGGGTGCAGCACTGAGTCTCGGGTCCAACCTCCTCATATTGGTCTTTTCAGCGCTGCAGTGCCCAAATCTCATGGTTGTAGCTCTGGTTCTCGGGCCTGACTCAAATATTGGCTCATCTCCTGGTTCTTCATAAATCAATACAGTTTAATCCGCAAAAATGACTGATCTGTCACACTGAAATCACGGACATCATGACCTTTGCCTGCTAAAACTGCCTTAACTTTCTATAGAAAAATTATATTTATAAGCCGTAAAATTCTCCAGAAAATAGACATCCAGATCTTTCCAAGCATATATGGCTCATCTCCTGGTTCTTCCTGAATCAATACAGTTTAATCCGCAAAAATGACTGATTTGTAAGGGCAATTCTGGAAATTTAGTGAAACTCATTTCCAGATGCTTGTGAACATGCATAGAATCTTCGTGCTTTAATCAATGTTAGCTTTTCCATCTCTTTTAAACCCAAAATACCTGAAAAATGCATCAAAATAAATCAATATACCAAGAATGACACTTAAGAATTATTAAGGCATAAATGTGTAATCCAACCCTAAATCAACCCTAAATGCTAACAAATAAACACTATTAAGATGTATTTTTTGACTCTCATCACATTGCGATCTAAGTCGCGTGATTCGGATCTTGGTTTGCAGGGGAGGGTAGCGTTTCCGGTAACTTTGGTCTCAAACCATGAGATCTAATACCACGTTGAAATTTAGGTTAGAGAGAAATGAGAGATTGAGAAGAAATATTGTAGAAGAATTCTTATTACTGTTGTTGTTGTGTTAACAAATAGGCCTAAGACTATGAATTCTAATAGGAATAGGAAACATAAACTAAGAAAGATTTGGAAACCTAATACATATCTAATTAGGAAGCCTCTCAACATTAGTAGTAAGAGTTGACATCCTCTTTTTACCCCTATGTTCTTTGCACCACTTGAGGAGTTTCACACCTGTCATTCTTGTTTGTTACTCATTGTTTGTTTTTTTTATAAACAAATTCTTATAGTTGTTTCAATTTATAGTAACATCTAATCGTTGCATTCTAGTATAATTGGCTCACATTGGCTATAGAAGTAGAATTAATATTTCCATTTCAATTGGAATTTTTTCCGATTTGGTTTTTAAGGGAAAGGCCACATTGCTGTCTTGGAAACTTTCTTATTATCTTTGAATTATTTTTTCTATCTTTCTCAATATTACCCTTGCTTTATAATCACCAAATGTGTTTTCATCACCTCATAATGATTTGAATATGTTCGCTTTTATCCAAATTGGACTTGCCAAACTTAAGACCAATTGGCAGTCCTAGGGGGAAAAGAGAAAATTATATATAATTGCCTCAAATTCCTATCTTTTCCCAATTTCTTATTTCACGTAGACATGGTGTATGGAAGTATTATTTTGGTTTTTCTGCATTAAGGGAGTGAAGCAATTTCAGCTAGCTCTAAAGATCTCACCTCAGAATGTCTCTGCACACTATGGGCTTGCTTCTGGACTACTTGGTTTGTCAAAGGAATGTATTAATTTGGGTGCATTTAGGTGGGGAGCTTCACTTTTAGAGGTTAGTCATCTTGGAATTTCAAATAATCACTAGCCTCGTTCATTCTGAAGAATCCAAAGGACAAACATTTAATATTCACCTCTTGAATGATTGCAGGATGCATGTAAAGTTGCAAAAACTAGTACTGATTTATCTGGAAATATATCATGTATTTGGAAATTGCATGGTGATATTCAGGTATGATCATCTAAAGGGTTTCCTCTTAGATGTTCATTGTCTCCTCGGTGTCTAAAGAGAATTGGCTTGAATGGCTAAATCTGTATACATAGATAACCCACCCACCCACACACATTAGGAGAGAGTGAGGAATGCCCCCCTCTCCTTTTTCTTGAAATGACTGATTTAATAACTAAGTGTATCTGTTTTGGCTAGCTTTCCTATGCAAGATGTTTTCCATGGATGAAGGAGGGCCATAGTTTAGAATTTGACGTGGAAACTTTCACTAACTCCATTCTTTTGTGGAAGAGGACCTGCTATTCAGCGGCCACATCAGCCAGAAATTCTTACCAGCAAGCTTTGCACTTGGCCTCATGGCAATCTAATATCTACACTAACATAGTAATATCTTCAGATCTCATCTACTCTTTGAACAAAAATGGTGAACATGACCCAAATGCTTGGTAAGATTCAGCTGAGTGTTGTTTTTGTTTTACAATTTCATATTGGAATTAGGTTTGCTCTCTTAACTGACTGCCTTTTGTATCAGGCAGCTATCCGAGAAGATGGCTTTGGGGGCTTTGTTACTTGAGGGTGACAACTATGAATTCTGGGTGGCTTTGGGATGTTTATCACGTCAGTGCATTGAAACAGCATGCTTTGATCAGGGGATTGCAGTTGGATGTATCTTTAGTGATTGTTTGGGCATATCTAGGGAAGGTACTGTCTTATGTTTTAAAAGATATTTCTTTCTTTTTATTAGTGTTATTTATTTTTGTTTTCATGTCAACTTCTCTAAAAGTATACCTGGTTAACTTTTTGCACGACTTTGATGTTAGATTTTGTTACAAAATAAAACCCATCATAGACTTATTCGAGAAAATATGATCATAAGATTGTTTTGGTGTTATATCCAATGACGTTGGGTTTCGATTGGAATGGGCTGGCCCAGATTCTGCCTGCTTGGCCAGATAAATGTACAAGTTGACCCATGCCGAATATGAGTTGGAGACTCGGAGTATCATTCTTCAGGATGATTCCTGGCTTACCTTGGCTTATCTTAGCTTCATGGTTCCCTCTCTGGGACTGGGAGTGTCTGATTCGACTAAACAAGCATAAGTCAGTAATATTCCCTTATGTTCTCAGTATGGCATACAAAATTACTGCTTTGGTGCATTGGAGAAATTAAAACATTCTGGATATTGTCATAAGGGTAGCTACCACTTCTGTTCAACTTAGTACGTGTCTATGTTTGTGTTTTAACAGGTTTACAGAGAAGAGGATGAAAAGAAATTACCAAGGCAAGCATTTGACTGTGCCAGAAGTATAGATCCTTCACTTGCATTACCATGGGCAGGCACAGCTGATAGTCATGCTTGGTAGATTCTTAATTTTACTTGATAAATAATGTGCATGCTTTCTTTCTTTCTTTCCTTTTTTTTTTTTGTTTTTTTTTTTTTGTTTTTGTCTGAAATCCTTATTAACATTGAGATACACTCTCCAGGGATCCCACACCAAATAAAGCTTTTGAGAGCTGTCTACAAGCTGTGCAGATATTGCCCGTAAGTGTTCTATCCCGTTGAATTTGCAGTAGCACTTTACTACATGATTCTATACTGTGTCAGGGCTGGATGAATCCATGCTTTTGACTCAAAATCTTGTATAACTGTACTTGAGGCATTGGTTTTTCTGCAGCTTTCCGAGTTCCAAATTGGTCTTGCTAAGCTTGCTTTGGTCTTGCGGAATCTTTCATCTCCACAGGTATGACCATTGGAAAGTGATATACGAGAAGTCAGCCATTGTATAAGAAACACAAACTTTCTTCTGATTTTTGTCAAGCAAGAGTCACTAAGAATATTATTTGTGTTCTTTTCTATTCATTTGAGTAGAATTAATTAAATATTTCTAAAATACTGTCACAGGTGTTTGGTTCCATTGAGCAGGCAGTGCATCGTGCACCTCACTATCCTGAATCCCATAATCTACATGGGCTAGTTTGTGAGTCAAAATTGAACTATTCTGCTGCTGATGCTTCTTACAAGCTAGCACACTACGCAATCTATTTTCTTTCGACACTGTTCCAAAATCTTATTTCCAAGATATATCAATTAATTTGTCCAGATCACTCGGTAGGGTAAGTATGCTACACTCGCCCCCCGCCCCCAACTTTTAAGCTCGTGTTCATATATATATATATATATATATATATATATATATATATATATATATATATATATATATATATCCATTCTTTAACCTATGCCTTTGTTCAGTGCAGGCAGGGAATGCCATAGATGCTGTGCGAGAATGCGAGGATTTGAAGAAAGAAAGTTTAAGCTTCACTTTCCAACAGTTTATTTGCATACTAGCACCATGAAATCTTCAATTTTTACTTTAGTGTCCTTACTGTGTGAAAGGATGAACTATCTGCTGAATATGTTCATATATTATATTAGTCCCATTTTGTTAAGTTTGATCAAAATTGTATTACAACACTTATATAGATGTATCTGTTAGAGTTGGTGCATACTACACGGGTCCAGATCTATAGAACCCAGCTTGATCCTTGATCTCCGTGTTTCCGATCATTTCATATAGACCATCCTTCATTGCTGCTTTGATCACTATCAAAGATCCATTGATTACCTTGATCTTTCCTCCTTCTGCTTTGTATGTGTACCCCGTGGAATCTAGCTGCCCTAATGAGATCAATTTTTTTCTCAAATTCGAAAGATACCTCACATTCCGCAGCAGCCTTGTGACTCCATCGAACATCCTTAATTGGATGTCTCATATCCCCCTCACTTGGCAAGAAGTATCATTACCCAGGAAAACTTTTCCATCATTGGTTTCCTTGAAATTCTTGAACCAATCCCGGTGAGGGCACATGTGATAAGTGCACCCGGAATCCATCATCTCTCGCTGTCTTCTTACCCCTTGCTCACATTTGAGCACACAACAAGAACATCATCATCTTGCTGTTCTCCCTTGGCAACCGAAGCCTCTCCATTCTTGGTATGGCTTCCTCCCTCATCCCTTATCATCTTCTTGCAATCTTTCTTGAAATGATCCTCTTTATGGCAGTAGTAGCATCTCTTTCCTCCAAATCTCGATTTAGATCATGGGTCCCGTTCTCCAGTGAGTGGGCTAGAGTTAGGGGGAAGTGCCCCCGGAAATTTCAAACCCTATACATGTTTTGGGTCTGATTTTTTGCTTGACGGTTTGGGCTTAGGCTTGGGCCCATGAATAGCCGTGGTTTTGTAGCAGAGTGGAAACCCTAATTAGGGTGTCTTAAGTTACTTATAAATACTCTTTATGTACTGAGCGCACATTGTAACAAGAGATTTGTGAGGTTGATATAGTGAAACTTATGGTAGGACGTAGCCTTATTCTGGGTGAACTTGGATATATTGTCTTATTTTCTTTTTGTTTATAATTCGTGTGATTGACAGGTTTCGAATCGTTTAATTGGTATTAGAGCCTTGTGTTTTAGTATTAACGATCAGAGATGTCGATTAGATCACGGATTGAAATCGAGAAGTTCGGAGGGAAGAGCTTCGAGTTGTGGAAATTGAAGATGGAGGATCTACTCGTGAGCAGAGATCTGTGGACGGTGATAGTCGATGAGATGCCGAAGAGTACTATGAGCATGATGGCAACGTCCACGGCAGAGTTGGCGTCACTGGTGGTGGTTTCGACATCATCTTCAACGGCCATCACGGAGTGGGAGAAGTTAGATCGGAAGGCACGAAGTCTGATTGACCGTGCCAGGTCGATTATGTCCTGATAAACGTTTCCGGAGAGAAGATTGCGAAAGAACTCTAGAAGAAGCTAGAAAATCTTTATCATAGTAAATGTCTGGTAAACAAACTATTTCTGCAGAAGAAGTTGTACAACCTTCGGATGGTTGATGGCGATTCTTTCTCTATTCATCAACATGAGTTCATAACTTTGATAAGTCAGTTATTGTCTATCAGTGTTGATGTGACGGATGACGATAAGACTATTACACTGCTCTGTTCACTACCTGATTCATGGGATAACTTGATAGTTATGATTGGTAGTGGTACGGCTGATCTGTCCTTTGAGAATGTCATGACAACTTTATTGTTTGAGGAGATGAGGCGGTCGGCTATAGAGAACTTGTCAAATGAGGCCTTATTTATGGGAGGGCGAACCCGTGATAGAGACTACAAGTGGTCTAGTGATAAACTCAAGTTCAGGGGAAGATCGAAAAGTAGGGATAAATATGGGTTGAAGTGTTGGAAGCATAGGAAGCTCGAACATCTGAAGAAGGATTGTAGAAGTAAGAGTGTGAACCCTGAAAAGCGGATAGGCGAGATATCAGCTTCAGCAAACAAGAACAAGGTTGATGATGCTGGTGAATTAAATATCGCGTCCTTTTTGGCTCAATCAGATCGAAGTGTTTGGATAATTGACACAAGAGCATCATTTCACATGATACCTCACAAGGATTGGTTTCATGAGTATGAAACCTTTGATGGGGGAAACGTTGTATTGGAAGATTACTCTCTGGTGAAAATTATTAGTCGTGGGAAGGTGAAGTTGAAGATGAATGATGGGACAGTCAAGACACTTCCAAGTGTGATGCATATTCCGGGCCTCAGTAGGAACTTTATGTCAGTCAGAAAGATGACATATGTGGGAGTGAATTTCAGCTGTGACAAAAATTCGTGCAAGATGACTCGTGGATCTGTAGTAATTGCACAAGATGTTTGGTTTGGTACGTTGTACAAGTTGCTGGGAAGTATAGTAAAAATTCAGTGCGGTGGAGGTTTTATCTCTAAGGAGTCGACTGATGATGAGGTGAAGTCCTCTATGTTGTGGCATCAGAGACTTGGGCATATCAGTGAAAAGGGACTATCTACTTTATCGTCAAAGCAGATGGTGAAGGGAGTCCCAGATTTCTCAATGGGATTCGGTTTCTGTGAGTATTGTTTGCATGGCAAGAAGAACCGTGTGAGTCTTAAGTCCACTGGCATGAGGGCGAACGGTATTCTGGATTTGATACATAGTGATGTGTTTGGGCTAGTTCCAGTCCAATCTCTTGGAAAATCAAGGTATTACATCTTTTTCATTGATGATTTTTCAAAGTATGCATGGATTTACTTCATTAAGAGTAAAACTGAAGCATTTGATAAGATTCATGTGTTTAAAGCATTGGTAGAAAATCATATTGAAAGAAAGGTATAGGTATTGAGAACAGATAATGGAGGGGAATTTTGCTTAGAAAAGTTTGAGCAATTATGTGTGGCAAGTAGCATTGCAAGACATAAAACAACTCCATGTACATCTCAACAGAATGGGGTGGTCGAGAGACTCAATCGGTCACTCAAGGAGAAATCGAGGAGTATGTTGAGTTATGCAGTCTTGGAGCTGGAGTTCTAGACAGAGACGGTGGCTACGACATGTTATCTGAAGAACAGGTCACCTACATCAGCTTTGCAGGATCAGACACCGTTTAAGGCACTATTCGGGAAGAAGTCGAGTTTTGCTCATGTCAGGGTGTTTGTGTTTGATGATTATATGCATGTGCCAAAAGAAAAGAGAAACAAACTTGACAACAAATAATGAAGTGCATTTTCATTGGTTATAAGGATAGGGTCAAAAGGTATAAGTTATAGAATCCAGAAAACATGAGTACAGTTTTCAGCAGAGATGTTGTGTTCAGAAAAACACAAAAGGATGTGACAGCAATCCAAGATGTACCAGAACAGCAAAAGTATGTTCAGATTGATCTTAGCCCAAGAGATATAGAGTGGGAGACTACCCCACAGACTACATTGGATACTTCAGAACGATATTCATGTTTTTGATGTAGAGAATAATGATTCAGATGCTGGCTCTAGGATAGAGACCACGTTTTTCATGAGGAGATCCACTGGTTAAGAGGCCACCCATCAGGTATTCCCCTAATGCTTACAGTGCATTATATGCTTTAAATATTAATGGTGATGATCCTAGCACAGTGAAAGAGATGAGGACCTCGAAGGATGCAAATCTGTGAGAGGATACTAGGCACCGAATAGGAATGAAACATGGAGCCTTATGAAATTGCTTAGAGATAGGAAGGCTATTGGGTGCAAATGGGTTTTCAAAAAGAAAACAAATACATATAGAATGGTAGAAAAGTACAAGGCACGTCTAGTTGCAAAGGAGTACACGCAAATAGAGGGAATTGACTATGGTGAGATATTTTCCCTGGTAGCAAAGTTGACATCTATCAGATTTGTCTTATCCATGGCAGCTGCTTATGATCTAGAGGTCGAGCAACTAGATGTGAAGACAACTTTCCTTCACGGGGACTTAGAGGAGGAAATTTACATGAAACAATCTGAAGGCTTCGTGAGCAAAGGCAAGAAAGAAATGGTTTGTAAATTGAAGAAGTCTTTGTACGGACTAAAGTAGTCACCGCGGATGTGGTACCAGAAGTTTGACACATATGTCATTCAGCTTGGGTTCACTCGCAGCTATGCTGATCACTGCATCAATGTGAAAAGGTTAGGGTATGATTTTGTCATTTTAACCTTGTACATTGATGATATGTTGTTGATTGGAAATAACATGAAGATGATTAGCATTGTGAAGGCATCGTTGGCAAGGAAGTTTGACATGAAAGACCTTGGGCCAGCAAACTTTATCTTAGGTATGTAGATAAAGAGGGATCGTGAAAATCGAAAACTGTGGCAAGAAAGCCGGTAGGGACTCCCATGCCTTTAGGAACCAAGATATCTACATAACTGTAACGACTCATCCCGGGTTGGCCACCCCCGATACGGTGTCATCACATTTTGAAATCTCAGCACGACACATATATGCAATAATGAAGATAAATAACAGCAAAAGAAATTTTTCATAAATAAATCCTCAACCCTCAACAGGGGAGTTACATCAATCTGATCTTTACACATTCTATAAAATGTAAGATGTATGAATATTTACAAATAAATTTTTCCTTTTTATTTTCTCATTAGTCTGAGGATGTTGACACGTATGTGACTTACAGAAAATGATTTCTTCTGAACCTCAACTAACAAAACTATTTTTCAAGCCTACCACCTGAAATCATTGTACAATGAGGGGTGAGCTTCACAAGCTCAGTGAATTAAATTTACTAAAAGTACTAATTTGTATAAATAGTCTTTTAATATTTAAATCAATTTATATCTCATACACTTGATACTAGCACTCTACTATCACTACACATGTCATCGTATCAATTCTCTATCAATCTCTTTCACTTATTTATTGGATCACCTTAAGACCACCAATTATCTCATAATTAACTCGTAATGAGGTTCACATCATAATGTCTATCATTTAGATGGTTTTTATCACCATAACTGTCTCTTTCTATGAGACTCAATCATCTATAATTAAATTCACAATAACACATCACACCTCAGCATTTCAATAATCTTATCACCATAACTGTTTCTTTCTGTGAGATTCGACCATCTATAATTAAATTCACAATAATTCATCACATATCAGCATTTCAATAATGCAAGCAATAATTTAAAATAGATGTAATACATGAATAATTATGATGGGAATGTCTTCCCACCTGTCGACAAGTTGTTATTATCTTAGATCGGCTACCTTATCGGTTCTTTCATTCTCATTTAGACCAGCTGCCTTCCTGGTTCTTTCATTCTCATAAGACTATCTGCCTTCCCAGTTCTTTCAGCTTGTCCCGGTTGTCACGGAATTCATTTCTAGCATATACCGGCTGGCACAGTTTTTCAATTAGACCGACTGCCTTCCCGGTTCTTTTCTTTCTCATTTAATGCATATGCATATGAGCAATGATATGAAATATGCATATATACAGTAATATAAAAACAATATATAAATTCAAAACACTTAAATTGGCTATCTTGATTTTTCTCGAATTTATATAACAAAAATTCTATTAAATTCCTCTCATCCCAAATCACATCAAATAATCCATTAAAGCATTGTCAAGATGCACTAAATTTCATCCCAAATCATCCATCAAAGCTTGTCAAGATCCACTAAAATTCATCTCATCATAATTCGTATTAAAACATCAATATAACTCATCAAGAATTTCACTTATTACTTTGGTTTTTAAATCAACTTATTATTCCAAAAATATTATTTCTCTCCTAATAATTTTCTGTATGTCCAAAATTCATATCACAATTATCAACCAACTCTTTATGTATCACCACAACATAAGCTAATAATTTATTTTAATATTATCACTAAACTTTTCATTTTTATTTAAACTACTTAAAGTAAAGCAAACTCACCACGTAGCTCTTAAAGCTACCCGTGGATCACCTCCTTGCATTTCCCATTTCTCTCAGAAATTTCTTCGGTTGTAGATCGTCAACACTGACATAATATTTGTATTGAATTTCTAATTATTTCTTCAATTCCTTATAAACCACACCCTTTGAAAATTCCCACTTTGAATTTAAAGAAACTTCATAAATGTCAGAAATTCAAAAATAAACATTACATTATTACCTTCTGCTTTTCTGATAGCTTTTCATGATTCTCTATGAAATTCCGCAGAAAATCCTTTCAAAATTTTGCTCTTTCGATTTTTCTTTAGATCCCCAAGAGTTTAGAGAAAAACGAGAAATTGAAAGAAACCAAACGAAATCGTTCAGTATACAACGTATACATATATATAAGAAAAGTTTGCTTCAACTGTCTCATCCCTTTGCATTTCTCAAGTTGCCATGCACAAGGCATATGGCATGCATGCAAAATGCCTTTCTTTCTTTGGCAGCCCCCCGCCCCTCTCACAAAGTCTCCATGTTTTGGAGACTTTGATGGCATAAACCCTTCACAAATTTCACTTGGCAACAGGTGCTGCCACCTACTACCGTTTTTCTCGACTTTCTTTTTTTTTTCTTTTACTTTTTTACTTTTTGATTTTTCCTTTTTTTTTTCTTCTAGACGTTTTGGACATCCAGATTTTTAATTTTTTTTTCTTTTCTTTTAATGACATCCACGTCTCAAATTTCTTTTCAAAAGAATTATTTTATTTAATACTAAATCTTTCGCGTAAAAAATATTATTTAAATTTCATGTCATATTTATTAAATTACTTTTTTACCCTTACTTTTCGAAAACGGGTATTACTAATGTACCCACCTTACAAAAATTTCGTCATCAAAATTTATTTATCTAATTACAGAAACAAAAGTGAATAATACTTTTTCATAATTGTCTCACACTTTCACATAATCTCTTCAACATCCTGATTCTGCCCCATAACTTAAATTAATGCAATTATTTTGTCGTACAAGATTTGTTCTTTTGTCTAAAATCTTTACTGGTACTTGTATGTACACCTAATCTTTCTGAATTTCTATAGCTTAGCTCGAAATATCATGTAAACACTTTCTTAAAAGTGAAACATGAACTACGTTATGCCACTGCTTCAACTCTGGAGGCAAATCCAGGCTATTTGCAACTAGCCCAACTTTCTCAACAACCTCTGGGGATATTTTTAATTACACGCAATCACCTATTTGAAATTCAAGAGATCCTTCTTTATTATTAATAGCTATTCAGTCTACTATGTATTGCTTTACGGTTCTCTTTAACCAATTTGATCTTCTCAGTTGCTAACTCAATGATTGATGGACCAAATATATTTCTCTTTCCCATTTCTTCCCAACATATAGGAGTTCTACACCTCCTACTATACAATGTCTCAATCGGTACCATCCCAATACTAGTTTGATATTTCAATTGATGGCATATAATCGTCCCAACTTACTGAGAACTCATCACATTTGACCTTATATATCCTTTAGTACTCTAATAATTCTTTCTGTTTGAGCATGAAAAATTATATTAAATTGCAATTGTGTACTCATAGCTTTCTGAAAACCTCTAAAAAATTAAGATGTAAATTTAGCATCTTTATATGACACTATTCTCAATAATACTCCATACCATTTCAAAATCTCAGCTACATCATTTTTAAATTCTGACCACCAGAAATTCTATCTCCATCCTCTATACATCTTCTTATTACTCGGGTGCATCAAATTTACATCATCATGTGCCTCTCTCATTATCTGCTTCCTCAACTTCGCATTATTGGGAACACAATTTCTATGTTCTAATATCATGATACCATCATTTCAAAGTTTGAACTCATATTGCTTTTTAGTAAGCACTCAATGCTTAAAATTTTCTACCTCTTCATCTTTACCTTGCATCTCTTAAAACATTTTACTATGGATAACTGTACAACCATATTCGTTAACCATGATCCTTTATCACTGGTATTCAACTTCATTCTCATCTCTTTTAAATCTATCATCAATTTCACATCAGGACTCCCAATAGCAGTTAAACTTTCTTGTAGACTTTCTACTTAATGCATCAGTTATCACCTTCGCATTTTCTAGATGATAGTGAATTGTACAATCATGGTTATTTGTCAACTTCATCCACCATCTTTGCCTCAAATTCAACTCTTTCTGGACAGATAAGTATGTCAAACTCTTATAACCCATGAATATCTCCCAAGTGGCTTTATACAGATGATGTCTCCAATATTTTAAAGTAAACACTATAGCAGCCAATTCTAAGTGATGAGTATGGTAATTCCTATTATGAATCTTCAATTGCCTAGAAGTATGGGCCGCAACTTTCCTATATTACACATATCCCAATCATTGATGTGACGTATCACTATACACCACAAATCCTTCATCACCATAAGAAAACACCAATACTGGAGCTGTAGTCAATTTTGCTTTTAGTAATTGGAAAATTTTTCTCACACTTCCCTCACCATACAAATCTCACATCTTTCCTGGTCAGTTTATTCAACAGTATTACAATAATAGAAAATTTTGAAAGAATCTTCTATAAAGTCAACTAACCCCAAGAAGATTCTAATCTCAGTCACATTAGTTGGTCTCTCCCAACTTAACATTGCTTCTACCTTTTGTGAATCAACTGTTATGCTATTTCCCGATATTACATGTTTCAAGAAAATTATTTCATTAAGCCTATATTCACACTTAGAGAACTTATATCATACAATCTCTTTCTCCTCAAAATTTCCAACATAATTTCTAAATATTTTACCTGTTGTTCTTCCTTCTTATATTATATCAGAATATCAAATACCACCATAAACTTGTTAAGATATAGTTTAAACACTCTATTTATCAAGTCCATGAATGTTTTCTGGAACATTAGTCAATCCAAATGACATCACAAAAAGTTTATGACTATAACGTGTCCTAAAAATAGTCTTAGGCACGTCTCCCTTCTCTATCCTTAACTGGTGATAACCTGATCTCAAATTTATCTTAGTAAACACTCTCACTCCTTGCAACCACTCAAACAATTCATTTATCATGGGTAAAAGATATTTGTTCTTATTCAATTATTTTTAATCTATACCAATCTCACCATTCCATCTTTTACCTTCACGAACATTACATGGAATCCTCATGATGATACACTAAATTGAATAAGTTGTTTATCTAACAACTCTTGAAGCTGCACTTTCAATTCTCTCAACTCAGCGAGCCTCATTTTGTAAAGTGCTATAGATATATGTGATGATTCTGATATCTCATCAATAAAGAATTTAAATCTCTCTACTAGGAGATAACCTAGACAACTCATCACAAAACACATTAGAATATTCTTTCACCGCTAAGGTTTCTTCTAACTTCCTATTTTCATTTTTAGAATTCATTATGTATGCCAAGTACTTCTCACAATCCTTCTTCAACCATCTCCTAGTGGTCAGAGCAAAATAAGATAATTCGAGAGTATTTTATGCTCTCCCTGAAAGTTAAACTCCTTATGTTCATATCTTGAATACTACATTCTTTTTGGAACAATCAACCATATTCGTTATTAAAATTTTATTATATTTAAAAATAATAAATCAGCTTCAGATTTTCTATCACTGATACGAATCACACAACCCTTGTAAACATTTATGATTATCACTCCATCTTTAGTGAAAATTCCAACAAAATATTTTTGCATCAAAGGACTAATACGTACTTCAATGGACTTTATATGAATACTAGATGTAACAAAACGGGTTGCACCAAGATCAATTAACATTGCTATGTCCAAGTCCTTTACATAAAACGCTTCAAATTTTGACAATTCTGGGATAAATATCTTATCTGAATATATCTATGATAAGCTTCTGTCTCTTAATCATACATCAGATTACCACTTCCCCTTTGTGGTATACTTACTTCATCTGCCATGACTCTCAGTTATCATAACCTGTCTCCCAAATTTAAGAGTCCCACCAATAGTATTCTGAGCTATAGAAGTAATACATAGATCCTGCTTTCCTCTGACTCTGTACTTCAATTCCCTGTGACAAGGAACGCCTCATTTGAGGTGGTTTCTCACCCTATACACTCATACTACCATTACCTCTATAACCTTTATGTCTAAGCCTCTTTAACCACTTTTTCTCTTTCCCTTAAACTCCATCACATCTCTCTCAATCTAAAATGATATATCCACCAATCTGACATAATTCATATGCCTCATGTAAGATAGTATTGATCAAACTTTAAAGCCTAGTTCATCTATGAACTTCGTACACTTCTTCTCCTCTTGGTATACCATTTTTCTGTTCAAACCTCAACAAAGCCACAAATCTTCTATCATACTGAGCCACAGTCAACCCATTTGCCTCAAATAAATAGAACCTCTATCTTGTTGGGCTCTAAAGATCTAAGGAAAGTATTTCTCAAAGAAAACCTCCTTAAACTTATTTTAGGTTAAGGATTTATCAATATCTGTACTTATCTTGGGAAGAATATCCTTCCACCATTCCCAAAACTTCTCTTTCTAACTCAAACAAAGCAAAGGCAATCGTCTGTCTATCAGTTACTGGTAAAATACCAAATAATGTCTCTTACATGTTTTTCCAGAAACTTAGGCATAAAAGGATTCATAGATCCTTTAAACAACAAGTATTCAGCTTAATTATATCTCCCTGTATCTCATGCATGAACTCATTTTTTTCCCCTTTTTAAATGTCTACCATTACTGGATTAACAACATCAGACGCTACTCTAGCCTGTTCATCAAGTCTATGCTATAAGCTATCAATTCTATCATCTGATACATTCATTTTCTCAAGAGTATGTGTAAGAGCTTATCTTAACTCATCTCTTTCAACTTTAGATTTTCTCACACCTTTACCAATATCTATTATATTACTAATATCAATCATACTATCAACATGTTCCCTTCTAGGAACCACAGATTCAAACTCAACCTCGACTTGTCAAAATATTGTGGGCCTACCACACCATCTCAAATCAACAACTCTAACTCTAGCTCTGCCCACGTGTCATCCTAAGACTGTTCCTTATAATTTATTTTAATCTTCAACTTTCTTACTTTTTATGCAATCTACAGAATCTTAAAAAAAACCTAATGCTCTGATACCAAAATTGTAACAACCCATCCCGTGTTGGCCACCCCCGAGACGGTGTCATCACATTTTGAAATCTCAGCACGACACATATATGCAATAATGAAAATAAATAACACCAAAAGAAAATTTTCATAAATAAATCATCAACCCTCAATAGGGGAGTTATATCAATCTTATCTTTACACATTCTATACAATGTAAGATGCATGAATATTTACAAATAAATTTTTTGTTTTTATTTTCTCATTAGTCTGAGGATGTTGACACGTACGTGACTTACAGAAAATGATTTCTTCTGAACCTCAACTCACAAAATTATTTGTCAAGCCAACCACCTGAAATCATTGTACAATGAGGGGTGAGCTTCACAAGCTCATTGAATTAAATTTACTAGAAGTATTCATTTGTATAAACAGTCTTTTAATATTTAAATCAATTTATATCTCATACACTTGATACTAGCACTCTACTATCACTACACATGTCATCGTATTCATTCTCTATCAATCTCTTTCTCTTATTTATTGGATCACCTTAAGACCATCACTTATCTCACAATTACCTCGTAATAAGGTTCACATCATAATATCTATAATTTAGATGGTTCTTATCACCATAACTGTCTCTTTCTGTGAGACTCAATTATCTATAATTAAATTCACAATAACACACCACACCTCAGCATTTCAATAATCTTATCACCATAACTGTTTCTTTATGTGAGACTCAACCATCTATAATTAAATTCATAATAATACGTCACATATCATTATTTCAATAATGCAAGCAATAATTTAAAACAAATGTAATGCATGAATGATTATGATGGGAACGTCTTCCCACCTGTCTACAGATTGTTATTATCTTAGACCGGCTACCTTCTCAGTTCTTTCATTCTCACTTAGACCAATTGCCTTCCCGGTTCTTTCAGCTTGTCCCGGTTATCACGAAATTCATTTCCAGCATATACCAGTTGGCACAGTTTTTCAATTAGACCGGCTACCTTCCCCCTTTTTTATTTCTCATTTAATGCATATACATATGAGCAATGATATGAAATATGCATATATACAGTAATATAAAAACAACATATAAATTCAAAACACTTAAATTGACTATTTTGATTATTCTCAAATTTATATAACAAAAATTCCACTAAATTCCTCTCATCCCAAATTAAATCAAATAATCCATTAAAGCATTGTCAAGATGCACTAAATTTCATCCCAAATCATCTATCAAAGCTTGTCAAGATCCACTAAAATTCATCTCATCATAATTCGTATTAAAACATCAATATAACTCATCAAGAATTTCACTTATCGCTTTGGTTATTAAATCAACTTATTATTCCAAAAATATTATTTTTCTCCTAATAATTTTCTACATGTCCAAAATTCATATCATAATTATCAACCAAATCTTTATCTATCACCACAACATAAGCTAATAATTTATTTAATATTATCACTAAATTTTTCGTTTTTATTTAGACTACTTAAAGTAAAGCTCACCACGTAGCTCTTAAAGCTACCCGTGGATCACCTCTTTGTATTTCATGTTTCTCTCAGAAATTTTCCTGGTTGTAGATCATCAACACCTGACATAATATTTGTATTGAATTTCTAATTATTTCTTCAATTCCTCATAAACCACACCCTTTGAAAATTCCCACTTTGAATTCACGAAAACTTCATAAATGTCATAAATTCAAAAATAAACATTACATTTTTACCTTCTATTTTTCTGATAGTTTTTCATGATTTTCTATGAAATTCCGCAGAAAATCCTTTCAAAATTTTGCTCTTTCGATTTTTCTTTAGATCCCCAAGAGTTTAGAGACAAACAATAAATTGAAAGAAACTAAACGAAATCGTTCAGTATACAACTTATACATATATATAAGAAAAGTTTGCTTCAACTGTCTCCTCCATTTGCATTTCTCCAGTTGCCACGCCCAGGGCATGTGGTATGCATGCAAAATGCCTTTCTTTCTTTGGTAGCCCCCCGCCCCTCTTACAAAGTCTCCACGTTTTGGAGACTTGGAGAGCATAAACCCTTCACAAATTTTCACTTGGCAGCAAGTGCTGCCACCTGCTGCTGTTTTTCTTGACTTTTTTTTTTTTTTTACTTTTTGAATTTTCCTTCTTTTTTTTTCTTTTGGACGTTCTAGACGTCCAGATTTTGTTTAAAATTTTTTTTCTTTTCTTTTAATGACGTCCACGTCCCATAATTTTTTTTTCAAAAGAATTATTTTATTCAATACTAAATCTTTCGCATAAAAAATATTATTTAAATTTCATGTCATATTTATTAAATTATTTCTTTACCTATACTTTTCGAAAACAGGTATTATAGTAACAATGTCCGAAGACGGAGGAAGGAGCTTAAAAGATGGCGCACATACCTTATGCTAGTGCAGTTGGAAGCTTTATGTACATCATGGTGTGTACGAGACCAGATATTACCTAAGCAGTGGGAGTATTGAGCAGATATATGTCTAATTCTGGGAAAGAGCATTGGATTGCAATCAAGAGAGCTCTTAGATATCTTTGTGGCACGTCAGAGTTTACATTGTGTTATGGAGGTATGGAAGGTAAGAAAAATCTTGATATTGTAGGATCGGCTGATGTTGACTGGGGAGAAGACATTGATAGCAGGAGATTTACAAGCGGATATGTGTTCAATCTGTTTGGTGGGGCAGTGAGTTGGATGAGCAAGAGACAAAGTGTTGTTGCTCTTTCATCCATAAAAGCAGAGTATACAGCGATAACCCATGTTGGAAAGGAAGCGGTTTGGCTTCAAAGGTTGTAGGCTGAGCTTGGGTTTAAACAAGGAGCAGTAAAGGTGAAATGTGACAATCAAAGTGTTATCTTCTTAGCAAAGAATCTTACATTTCATTCACGGACGAAGCACATTGATATCCAATATCACTTCATCCGGGAAAAGATTGAAGAAAATGTGATAATTTTGGAGAAAGTTGATACAATAGTGAACAACGCAAATTTCTTGACTAAAGCAGTTAGTCTAGCAAAGTTTGAGTGGTGTGCTATTGAGATGGGCTTGAAGAAACAAAGTTCTAGGAAGTTTTCCATGTGTGTGAAGTATTTTCCAAATGGGAGATTGTTAGAGTTGGTGCATACTTCATGGGTCCAGATCTGTAGAACCCCGACGACCACAGGTTCTCGCTCTCCGATGAGTGGGTAATGTCCTTGAAAATTTCAGGCCCGGTACATGTTTTTGACATGGTTTTTAGCTTAGCGGTTTAGGCTTGGCTCATGAATAGCCGTGGTTTTACAGCAGGGTGAAAACCTTAATTAAGGCGTTTTAAGTTGCTTATAAATACTCTCTATATACTGAGCGCACATTGTAACGAGAGATTTGTGAGGTTGATTATAGTGAAACTTCTGGCAAGATATAGCCCTATTATGGGGTGAACCTGGGTATATTATGTCTTATTTTCTTTCTGTTTATAATTCGTGTGATTGACAGGTCTCGAATCGTTCAGTATCAAACTGAAGGTTTTGTTGGGGATGAGTCGGTTTTTAGTCTTCTTGTCTGATTTTGTAAATGTGAATCAAATTGTGATAGAGCCTTTTGAAAGATCTGAATAACTGCTTCTTGGGTTGGATTTTGTTGGATTTTGTTGGATTTTATGTCATGAAATGATGAGTGTAACCAGTTAATTGATATTTCCCATATATTTATTTTAAAGGTACGCTTGGTGCGGAAGGTTTGCAAATATACGCTTTCTCTTTATGTAAACTTGGTAAACATGACCCGGCCCTCTCCGTGGTAAGAAATCTGGCTGCAAGTGTTTATACCATGGAACGGACATCTGCAGCTGCATCTGTTAGTTTCATATGTAGATTACTGTACTACATTTCTGGACCAGATGCTGCAATCACTTGCATCCTAAAAATGCCAAAGGAGTTCTTTCGGAGTTCAAAAATTAGCTTTATAGTATCTGCTATCCATGCTCTTGATCCGAGTGATCAACTTCAGTCCCTTGTTTCAAGCAGTCGTTACTTTCTTAGCATCTCATGAAGAGATTACTAGAATGACTATTTGATAGCACTTGGTAAACTAGTAAGTCTTGTGTTTTAGTTGTTTAGATTTGAGTCTTTTAGCCCATGTGGGAAGTTTTGTATTTGTATTTTTTGGCGGATATAATGATGCTTTCTGGCTTTGCAGGTTAAACATGGATCGGAACACCACCTGGGTTATCAAAGTGGAGTGGCTCACCTTAGAAAAGCTCTTCATATGTACCCTAACAGTAATTTGATAAGGTAGAGTGAATCAGTAGCCAGACTTACGTATTAATTTCTAAGCTATCCTGAGGACTAGTCTATTTGTTCATGCATTCTATCTTCTAGATGAAATTCCTATGTTATTTACTTTGGCGCTACCATCTGTTTGTCCAAATGCAATTTTTTGACACTATCTGGAGGGTGGAGATATTTTCTTACTGTGTGGCATTTTATGCAGTGATGCACATTGTTGTTAATCCAGTACCATTACTTTAAATTATTATATCATGTTGTACCGCTGACATAAACTTGCTGGGAACAGGAATCTAATTGTTTATCTTTTGCTGTCCAGTGAAGAATGGAAAGGTAACTACCTTGCTAGTAGATGCTGCATCATAGATGCTTCAGAATATACGGATGCGGAAGGTCTAACATCAACATGGGAGGCCCTTGGTGGAGCAGCAGTTGCTTGCAATGTGATTGGTAATATTGATCCAAAGTTTTCATTCCCGACGTGCAGTTGCCAGTACCTGAATGGACCTGTAGCTGTCCAGGAGCTGCAAAAGTATTTGAACTTTTCCCTGTTGTCTTTAGATTTTTAATTTCCTTCTGCATTGATAACCGTAGTTCATGATATCTTTAAGCCCACGCTGTGTGTTGTCATGATATCTTTAAGCCCACGCTGTGTTTTTCAGCTTTCCAAAATCAGCTGCTCCTGTTGATTCTCTGCAGATTGTACTATCATTCCTGGATTATTCCTCGTAATATGAAAAATTGGTTGGCTGTGATTGAGTCCGGTAGATCTCTTTTATAGATATGTCCATTGCTGCAGTATTCTCATTTAGATATATCGTCGTCTTTTGATAATTTATAAGTTAGGTCATGTGTCCTTGAAAGTAAAAAATAATTCATATAAATTACATTAGGGTTTATACATGCGTTTTAATTGAATATTTACCAATTGCCTGTTTGGGATGTGAAACTTGCAATCGAGATAAAAACAACTGAATCAATTTAGGATTAGGGCAACGAACCTAGGGAGGATTTCTGGAACCTTTTTGGTTTTTTTATTATATTATCCATCAATTATTTACACAATTTTCACACAATCAACAATTCAGATTCTGTCATTTTATCTTTATCGTTTGTGTTCAGGTTCACACCTTCTCTTGTAGTTATCTTGTTTCCCTATAGAATCGACACCCCAAAGCTGTACTACAATTACCGCATTATGTTTTGGGTGTAATCAAGACAATAGGCAAGGGAATGAAAGAACTAGCTTGAGCTTTATTGAGACTCGTTATAGGATATGATAAGAATTTTGAATCATTTAATTGCCTCGTAAGCTCCAGACAGGTGGCACCTGGACCATCAATGATGAATTACTAAGGAGAAAGTAGAAATGAGAGAGAGAATCGAAAAGTTGAAAACTATAACGACCCGACCCCCCACTTGGCACAATATTGTCCGCTTTGGCACACCAGGTCGCACGGCTTTAAAACATGTCATGCAAGTGGCAAAGCCAATGTGGGATATCAAGACTTGACCCCCATCTTGAGGAGTCACAATCTCCCCTCCTTTATGCACAGTTTCCTCGCTGTGTGATCCCACACTTGGCAACCCACCGGTTAAAATCACCGGCCGAGCTTTTGAGAACCTGGCTCTGATACCACTTTAACGACTTGACCTCCTACTTAGCACAATATTGTTCGCTTTAGCACACCAGGCCTCACGGCTTTAAAACGCATTATGCAAGTGGCAAATCACTTATAAATAGCCCAGTTACATCCTCTCTAACCGATGTTGGATACCAAGATTTGACCCTCATCTTGGGGCGTCACGATCTCCCCTCTTTTAGGCACAGTGTCCTCACTGTGTGGTTCCACACTCGACAACCCCTCAGTTAAAACTATCGGCCGAGCTTTCGAGAGTCAGCTCTAATACAACTATAACGACCTGACCTCCCACTTGGCACAATATTTTCCACTTTGGCACACCAGGCCTTACAACTTTAAAATGCGTTATGCAAGTGGAGGTGGCAAATCACTACCATCTCCACTTGCATAACGTATTTTAAAGCCGTGAGGCCTGGTGTGCCAAAGCGGAAAATATTATGCCAAGTGGGAGGTCAGGTCGTTATAGTAGTATCAAAGCCGACTCTCGAAAGCTCGGCCAGTGATTTTAACCGATGGTTTGCCGAGTGTAAGACCACACAGCGAGGACACTGTGCCAAAGGAGGGGAGATTGTGACGCCCCAAGATGGAGTCAAGTCTTGGTATCCCACATCGGCTAGAGATGATGTAACTAGCTATTTATATGTGAATTGCCACCTCCACTTGCATAACGTGTTTTAAAGCCGTGAGACCTGGTATGCCAAAGCAGACAATATTGTGCCAAGTGAGAGGTCAGGTCGTTATATCCTTTATTACATGATACAGGTTAAATGTGGAAAATATTTTCAAAATAGTTAATTCAAATAATGACAAAGAAATGAATCTCAAATGTTTGAAGAAGTGAAAGATGAAAAATGACAGTTTCATTATGAGCAAACTGCAACCAAGAAAAAACACACTAGAATCAATACAAAAATGGAACCAGAAAACACGATTGACCAGACAACTTGACAAAAATGCAGCAAACACCCATCAGGCTATCACATTAATCTAGCCGGATAACAAGACAACAAATAAATTAAATGGCTATGTTTCCTTTCAGAATATTCCATTCAAATGTAGACGAAGGCATCTAAAAAGAAATTTTCAGTAGAAGATGCTTCAGAAATTAACATTTAGATTGTACTATCTAAATGACAATACTGCAGCAATGGACATATCTATAAAAGAGATCTATCGGACTCAATCACACCCAAACAAATACACATAAGAAGAGCATGACTAGATTTATACGGAAAAGAAGCATGCAATCATCGGACTAATAAAGAATCTACTAATTAAATTAAAGAATAAAACATAACAATGTTTAATGAAAATAATATCAAATTACAACTGAATAAAATAAAGGAAAATAAGAACAACTACACCTAGGGATTCATCCCTTCGCCTTGCTTGGAGACTAGCTGGCCATGGGGCTCATGCATCCTCGAGTAGAAGGATTCAACAAGTAATGTTAGGCTTTAATAGGCTTGTAATGTTAGACTAAGGTAAAGGTTAAGAAAAAATAGGAAGGATTCAACAAGTAGAAGAACTTAATCTCTTAGTTTTGAACACAACTCTTTAAGCACTGGATAACCTTACTTCAACACCTAACTCTTTCAACCATTTTTCGAGTATTTTTCATTTTTTTTTTTCAAAATCACCACTTTTCTTTTCTTTTCTTCTTTCTTTGTCGTTATTCACTTTTCTTTTGTATTTTGGCATAATACCATTCACCTCTTTTTTCATTTTTCTTTTCTTTTACATAACTCCCAACTAATCTTCTTTAATGTACTTAGGTTATGGTAGCGATATTTTCTCATATTTCCATCCTTACTCCTTTTAAGTGCTTCTCAACAAATATGTATAGCTAAGTTCTTTTAACAGAAAGGTAAGGATAAAATATTCTCTTTAGACTCATAAAGGTGAGTAAATGAGCTATTGAAAGAAACAAGGCTCACTTCTTTTTCAAGAAAAGGCTCAAATAGGTGACTAGTGGTAAATATAGCAATGGTAGGTTTAACAAGCTCAAACGGTCCAAAAATGGCCTATATCATATCCTAAGTAATGTGCATTCTAGGAATTCGCCTCAAGTGGTTAACAAGTAAGTTCTAGAGCTTGTCGAGACCGCAAAAATATTCACAAAATAATCACACATAAAACTTTTCTAAATGTTTAAGACTAATCATACTATCTTACCACAAACTAGAGTCTTTAACCAAATGAAGATTGATGCTTAAATTAATTTCAAACCGAAGCAAGATTTAACTTCTTCTAAATGCTATATGTTATCTCAATTTAGGCTCATATCATTGACATGTGAATAAACTCTAAGGCTTAACACAAAGCATGCTAAAAACAAATAAAAAAGGGATAACGACTTCAAGCAGTTCAATGGAAAAAAAAATGTATGGAAATAAAGAATATAGAAACAAAGAGATGCGTTTCCTCTATCCCTAACTTAAAAATTGTATTGACCTCAATGTAAAAGAAAGAGTAAAGGAAACTCCCTTTGTAGCCAAAGGTACACAGAAGCTGAAAATTGTGTTCCACCATTTGAACTGCTTCGTATAATTTTCCTTGAAAATGAAATACTAAGTTAATACTAGAAAACAGAAGAAAAAAAATGCGAATAATAAACAAGAAAGAAAAACAATAATAGTAAAAGGATATGTTGTGGGGTGCCTCTCATGAGCGCTAAGTTTTATGTCTTCAGCCAGACGCTTTTATTCCCTCCTAGACAAACATAAGTTGAATGCACCAGCAACTGCTCCACTGTCAAATTGGGTGCTTGTATGCTTTAAAGAGGCCTCAAGGATGTTAACATCTGTAAATTTTGGCTCAATATATACTCTTGTGAACCCATGGGTGTGGATTGACTCCAATGGATTAAGGTGATGGATATTTTCCATTAGTGAGTCAATCATATATACTTGGTGTCTCTCATCAACATCCTCTAATTTGTTCGGTGTTGGGATGAGTAATAATTTACCACTTAGTGTCTCAATGGCATTCACCTCCATTAAATTCGTTTGAGCCAAGTGCTGACCATGGGATGTGGACTGAGCTTGAGAAGGAAACTTACCTCGCTCAATCATACTCAAGTAGCTCATTAACTTGGACACTTGGCTCTTTATCTCTTTATTTTCTTCAATAGCTTGCGTAATTAAATATTCAAGCCTTTGATTAGTTTTACCCTGTGCCTCAATAAAAGCATGTAAAGTGTCTTCTAAAGAACTCCTAGAAGATACAGGTGCATGATATGGTGCAGGATATGATGCAGGGGGTTGTGCAAGCTGCTGGTGTTCAGACTTCCAACTAAAATTGGGGTGATTTCGTCATCCCGAATTATAAGCATCAGAGAAGGGTGTCAAAGGCTTCTTGTACATGCCTAAGGCATTACATTGTTCCTTATACATCCTTCTCATCTCAGCAAATGTGGGACACTCTTAGGCAAGATGATCTACCCTGCCACACATAAATCATGGTTCAAAAGATTTTGCGTGATTAACCACGTGTGTTGGCTTTAAGCTCTTAGTCTTTAATACCTCTAGTTCCCTAGTGAGCATCTCGACCTTGGCCTTAAGGTTATCCCCTTCCCTAAGATGGTAAATTCCACCACCACTTGGGTTCTCTATAGGTCGTGACCTATTTGTGCTCTTAGTAGCACTAGGTCCAGTCCAAGTGTGAGCTTTTTCAGCAAGCTCATTGAGGTACTCTATGGCCTTATCAGGATCTTTCTCCAAGAACCCACCATTACACATTATCTCTACAAATTGGCGTTCTCTATAGATAAGACCCTCATAGAAATAGCTCACTAAACGCCAATTCTCATACCCATAGTGAGGACACATACTCAACAATTCCTTAAATCTCTCCCAAAACTGATATAAGGTCTCACTATCCTTTTGTACAAAGGTGGAGATTTTCCTTTTCAAAACGTTGGTCTTATGTTGGGGAAAGTATTTGTTAAAGAAGGCTCGAGTCATCTCAGCCCACGACCCAATAGATCAAGGTCTTAGTGAGTATAGCCAACTCTTAGCTCTATCCTTCAAAGCGAAAGGAAAGAACTTAAGCCTCACAATGTCATCGGTTTCATCTTGACTATGAAAAGTCGCGACTACTTCCTCAAACTCTCTAATGTGCACATATGGGTTTTCATTATCCAAGCCATGAAATGTAGGGAGTAACTGTATCATCCCTGTTTTAAACTCTAGTTGGCGAGTATTGGCTGGAAACATGATGCATGATGGTGTGGCTGTGCGTGTAGGGTAGAGGTAATCCTGAAGTGTCCTAGCAACATTCTCATTATTGGCCATGTTAACAAAATCCTCTAAATTCTCGTGTGGGGGTGCACTATGGTTTGATCTAAGAGAGGTTTCACTAACGGACATGGAAGGAGAGGGTAATTCTAATTCGGGTCCTCTAATGAATCTACCTCGCAAATCTCTCGGTCTAAGCATGCACTAAATGAATTAGAGAGGAAATAAATAAAACAGAATAATAATAAATAAATAAAATCAGAAAATAAAAACTTAGAAAAAAGAACAACAATAAGAAAACTATAAAAGAAAGAAGGAAAAAATAAAAAATAAATAAATAATGCAGCAAGTTAAAAGAATGAACGAAGTTACCGCCTTTACAGCTGCTGAAAAGAAAAACTATTTACAACTCTTCTACCGTTATGTCTCAAAGTTGACAAACTTCCTTGTACTTAAGCGTGTTTCCCCAGCAACGACGCCAAAATTTGATTACACCCAAAACATAACGCGGTAATTATAGTATAGCTTTGCGGTGTCGATTCCACAGGGAAACAAGATAACTACAAGAGAAGGTATGAAACTCAACACAAATGATAAAGATCAAATGACAGAATTTGAATTGTTGATTGTGTGAAAATTGTGTAAATAATTGATGGATAATATAATAAAAAAAAACAACAATGTTCCAGAAATCCTTCCTAGGTTCGTTGCCCTAATCCTAACTTGATTCAGTTGTTTTTATCTCGATTTCAAGTTTCACATCCCAGACAGGCAATCGGCAAATATTCAACTAAAGCGCATGTATAAACCCTAATGTAATTGATATGAATTATTCTTTACTTTCAAGCACACATGACTTAACTTATAAATTATCAAAAGATGATGATATATCTAAATGACAATACCGCAGCAATTGAAAAATCTATAAAAGAGATCTACCGGACTCAATTACACCCAAACAAATACACATAAGAAGAGTATGACTAGACTTATATGAAAAAGAAGCATGCAATCACCGGACTAATAAGAAATCTACTAATTAAATTAAAGAATAAAACATAACAATGTTTAATGAAAATAATACCAAACTACAACTGAATCAAATAAAGGAAAATAAGAACAACTACACCTAGGGATTCATCCTTTCGCCTTGCTTGGAGACTAACTGGCCATGGGGCTCATGCGTCCTCAAGTTACCTCTGGCCTCTCAACAATCATCTCCCCCTTAGTAGTGAAAGCTTCGACAATTCCTCAGCTTACCCTCCAAAAGTACTTCAGATTCCTAATAAGGGCCCTCTGGATTGCTCCTAAAGACCCTCTGGATTCACTTTTTTGATGATCTCAGATTCTCCGATGGTCCTTAAAGCTGAAGTGAAATGGGTCTTATATAGGAAAATACCATGAGTGCAATGTTTTTCCAATCTGATGTGGGATGTAGGATATAGAAATGTGTTACTAACCGATATGGGATATGGGATTTAGGCCTTCACATGCCCTTCATGCTGAAATCCCACACAACCCGCACAACCTGACCTTTGTCTACTTAAACTATCATAACTTTCTCTAGAAAAATCATTTTTACGAACCATAAAATTCTCTAGAAAATAGACTTCCGGATCTTTCTAAGCATACATGGTTCATCTCCTGGTTCTTCTTGTATCAATACAGTTTAATTTGCAAAGATGATTGATCTGTAAGGGCAATTCTGGCAATTTAGTGAAACTCCTTTCCAATGTGAGCAGTAGCTATTGCTCTTTTAAGCCCTCCATATTATCCTTCCGGAAGCATTCCTTCACTCCAGTATGCCTCAAGTCTTTGTGCTTCAAGCAATGATAACTTTTCCTCATCTTTTGAGCTTAAAGTACCTGAAAATGCACCGAAATAGATCAATGATCCAAGAATGATACTTTAGAGTTATTAACGTATAAAAGTGCAATTAAAACCTAGATTTACCCTAAAATGATAACAATTAAGTATTGTTAAGATGCATTTTATGACTTTCATCGTGTCTCGGCATTGTTGGCTCAAGTAGAAGGAAGCCTTGGTTCTAAAGAAAAGTGAGAGAAAAAGATACGTCTTGAATGGTTTTCCTGGCCACCAGGTTTGATTTTAGTATGATATGCATGTGTGTTGTCCATTTAACATATTGTTAGTTGAATGAATGCATTAGTAACTACCAGTCTACCAATAGGCATAAAGAGAGCAATGCAGTTATAATCTTATGTGTCTCTAAGCGAAATGACACACCAAACGACTGCTTATTGAAAACTAGGATTCTTTCTATAAAGTCGTAAAGAATATTTTCTTGTAAATTTCATTCATCGCATTGATATTTCATTCAACATTTTCAGATCGGAGATTTGTAAATTTTTCTAGTAAGTAGATCAATTATTTACATGTCAATGGATATGTGATGGTTTATTAATAGTTATGTTCAGTATCCACACTAATCAAAGTGGTGTAAAATGCTAGACTATGATGGAGTACAGAATTAAGATTAGAATTAAGAATTTTAATCTAAGAATTTAGGGGTATTTTGTATATGGGGATAATTATATAATTAGAAAATATTAGGGGTATTTAGGGTTTAGGAAATTTTAATATATTTAAGTTAGTTTTCTTATCGGTCTAAGCCTAAGGTTTCTAAGATCTCTATATAAGAGACGTCCTATTTTATTTTTAGTTAGCTTATGAATAAATGAAAACAAATTATTGAAACCAAACAACTTAGATTGGTTTATTATATGATTGGGTTGCGGTGTTCTTAGCGCCTTGTGATTAGTTTGCAGCTCCCATGTGATTTAGATTGGTTTATTATATTTTCTTGGTATTTTTTTTTTTACTGTTCTACATTGACTATAAAAAGCATCACCGTGAAATGCCAACCGTAGAGGTATATGGTTCTTGATGAGAGTCATAAAATGCTTCTCAGCAGTGGTTAATTGTTAGCGTTTTAGGATTGATCTCGATCTTTATTGCGCTTTTATGTGTTAATAACTCTAAAGTAATATTATTGGACCATTGACTTATTTCAGTGCAATTTTCAGGTACTTTGAGTTTAAAAGAGAAAAAAAAGCGATCGTTGCTTAAAAGGCCAAGATCTCATGCTTCTGGAAGGACAAGATGGACTGCTGCCTGTACTGCGATTGAGCACACAAGCAGTGCGATCGAGCGCACATCCCACATTGACCAAGAAGTACTCTGCAGCGCAACTGCGATCGAGCGCACTAAGGCTGCGATCGAGCGCACTCGGGCAGTATCCCACATCAGTCAGAAAACACATAGCATTCTGGGAGCTTGCCTATATAAGACCCACTCTACTTCAGCTTTAAGCATCAATCGGAGCTCATCTGAAATCATTAGAGAGTGACTCCAGAGGGCCTTTAGGAGCAATCCAGAGGGCCTTTAGGAAGAATCCGAAGTATACTTTTGGCGAGCAAGCTGAGGAATCGCCGAAGCTTTCGCTACCAAGGAGGTGATGATCGTTGAGAGGCCATAGGCAACTCAAGGAAGCATGAGCTCTATGGCCAGCTAATCACCAAGCCAGGCGAAGAGATGAATCCCTAGGTGTAGTTGTTCTTATTTTCCTTTATTTGATTCAGTTGTAGTTGGATATTATTTTCATTAAACATTGTTATGTTTTATTCTTTAATTTAATTAGTAGATTTTTTATTAGTCCGGTGATTACATGCTTCTTTTCCATATAAGTCTAGTCATGCTTTTCTTATGTGTATTTGTTTGGGTGTGATTGAGTCCGGTAGATCTCTTTTATAGATTTGTCCATTACTGCGGTATTATCGTCTAGATATACCGTCGTCTTTTGATAATTTATAAGTTAGGTCATGTGTGCTTGAAAGTAAAGAATAATTCATATCAATTACATTAAGGTTCATACATGCACTTTAATTGAACATTTGCCGATTGCCTGTTTGGGATGTGAAACTTGCAATCGAGATAAAAACGACTGAATCAAGTTAGGATTAGGGCAACGAACCTAGGGAGGATTTCGGGAACCTTTTTATTCTTATTTAATCTATTTACACAATTTCCTTCACACTATTTTCACATAATTCAAATTCTTTCAATCAGTCTTTTATCGTCTGTGTTAAAATTCACACATTCTTTTGTAATTAACTTGTTTCCCTGTGGAATCGACACCCCAAAGCTGTACTACAATTACCGCATTATACTTTGGGCGTAATCAGTTCGTGATTGTGGTGATTTTCCTATTGTTCCTGTTAAATAAAGTATATACTTGGTCAAATAATTATGATTACTTGCATTTGCTTGTAAGGCAGTTGAAAGATAGGCCTGAAAATACATCTAGAGTGGACTTATGCCAGAGCCCAGAAAAAAAGGTTCTTCGTGCAATCCATACCAATCCTTCTTGTTTGAGGTATTGGAAGGTCTTGCAGAAGGTTATTCAATGAGTTTTAAACTGAGGTGTGGAATTTGGAAGAAATGGTAAATTTTCCAGATCTTCTTCCGTATGAAGTATTGAAGTGAGCTTCCACATCTGTTTTTCTTGCCGTTTAAGCAAACATACTGGACTAAATGGTTAAGACATAATACCCCATTGGTTTTATTTTTTGTATATTAAGTGAATGTAATTTACTATAGCATGTGCTATTCTGCCACCTGAAAGTTTAGTTTTAGTCATAAACTTTCTCGGAACAAGAATCTACTTGATTATTTTTTGCTATCTAGTGATTATGGTGCTAGGAACTCATCAGGTTTTAGAGCTACATCAGATGAAAATGAAAAATGTTTTTTTGTATGAAAACATTATAAAGAAGTCTATATGGTGTTGCTTAAGGAATTTAAAGAAGATAATGACAATCCATTGTATATGTAGACATACAAAAGTCTATATATAAAAGTTCAAAGCAAGCCACTAGACAGTAATATCTAAAATTTGATGATATAGTGATTTCATATAGATTTGTTGGGAACAAATGTAAAATCAGTATATTAAGGTCACGAGCAATTTTATCTTCTTTATCTTGAAAGAAGATGAGTCTTGCTTGTTGATGATGTCTTAGGATTGTTGCACAAGGTTAAGCCGTTAATATCTAGGTATTCTAACATAAAAGATCTTGAAAAGACATGTTCTTATTGGAATTGAAATCTATAAAGCTAGAGTTTATCATAATGGGATTTTCTTAGGAGTCTAAAGGATCCACATCACTGGATGGTTGCTTAGAAAGTCACAAGGTACTTGAAGAGGTATAAGGATTTCAATCTAGTTTAAAGAAGAGTTCCAAATCCTAAGATAGTGGAGTATATGGATTCAGACTTTACCATTTGACACGACAAAATGAAGTTTTCATAAGATTACATGGTTATGGTGGCAAGAGGTGTTAATTTAGGAAAGTGTCAAGCATACACTTGTTGTTTCTTCTATCATGTAAGCTAAGGTTGTGGCATGCTTTGAGCCACCACATAAGCTTCTTGATTGAAGAATCTATTTTCCAAGTCATTCATGGTTATCTCTATTGTTAGGCTCATATAGTTGTATTGTGATAATAGTTGTTCTCTAAAAAGAATAATGAAGGATATCATAGGGTCTAAGCATATTAAGGTAAAGTTCTTGATAGTTAAGAAAATTAATAAACTAGGGTCACATTAAAGAAAAAATATAATAGAACCTCTAACCAAGGGTATTTGCTCTAATACATTAAAGTGACATGCTTAAAGTATGGGCTTAAGGTATCTTTGAGTATACTTGGTTAGTAGGAGGCATTGTGATGAGAGTCATAAAATGCTTTTCAATAGTGGTTAATTGTTAGCATTTTAGGATTGATCTCGGTCTTTATTGCGTTTTTATGTGTTAATAACTCTAAAGTAATATTATTGGACCACTGACTTATTTCAGTGCAATTTTCAGGTACTTTGAGTTTAAAATAGAAAAAGAAGCGATCGTTGCTTAAAAGGCCAAGATCCTATGCTTCTGGAAGGACAAGATGGACTGCTGCCTGTATTGTGATCGAGTGCACAAGCAGTGCGATCGAGTGCACATCCCACATCGACCAAGAAGTACTCTGCAGCGCAACGGCGATCGAGCACACATGCGATCGAGCGCACTCGGTCAGTATCCCACATCGGTTAGAAAACACATAGCATTCCGGGAGCTTGCCTATATAAGACCCACTCCACTTCAACTTTAAGCATCAATCGGAGCTTATCTGAAATCATTAGAGAGTGACTCCAGAGGGCCTTTAAGAGCAATCCCGAGGGCCTTTAGGAGGAATATGAAAGTATAAATTTGGAGGGCAAGCTGAGGATGATCGTTGAGAGGCCGGAGGAAACTCAATGAAGTATGAGCCCCATGGCTGGCTAGTCTCCAAGCAATGTGAAGGGATGAATCCCTAGATGTAGTTGTTCTTATTTTCCTTTATTTGATTCAGTTGTAGTTGGATATTATTTTCATTAAACATTGTTATGTTTTATTCTTTAATTTAATTAGTAGATTTTTTATTAGTCCGGCGATTGCATGCTTTTTTTCCATATAAGTCTAGTCATGCTCTTCTTATGTGTATCTGTTTAGGTGTGATTGAGTCTAGTAGATCTCTTTTATAGGTTTGTCTATTGCTGCGGTATTGTCATTTAGATATACCGTCGTCTTTTGATAATTTATAAGTTAGGTCATGTGTGCTTGAAGGTAAAGAATAATTCATATCAATTACATTAGGGTTATTATATGCGCTTTAATTGAATATTTTCCGATTGCCTATTTGGGATGTGAAACTTGTAATCGAGATAAAAACAACTGAATCAAGTTAGGATTAGGGCAACAAACCTAGGGAGGATTTCCAGAACCTTGTCGTTTCTTTATTATATTATTCAATCATTCACATAATTTTCATAAAATAAACAATTCAGATTCTTTCAATTAATCTTTTATCGTTTGTGTTCAAGTTTACACCTTTTTCTGTAATTAACTTGTTTCCTTGTAGAATCGACACCCCAAAGCTGTACTACAAATAACTGCGTTATACTTTGGGTGTAATCAAATTTTGGCACCGTTATCGGGGAAACGCGCTTAAGTACAAAGAAGATTGTCAACTTTTGACATGACGGTAGAAAAACTGTAAATATTTTTCTTTTCAGTAGTTTGTAAATACGGTAATATTGTTCCTTTACCTTAGTTTTGATTTTCTGATTTATTTTGTTTTATTTATTTCCCCTCTGATTCATTTGGTATATGCTTAGACCGAGAGATTTGCGAGATAGATTCATTAGAGGACCCGAACTAGAATTACCCTCTCCTTCCGAGTCTGATAGTGAAACCTCGCCTAGATAAACCAATAGTGGAAACCCAAGTGACAATTTAGAGGATTTTGTTAACATGGCTGATATCCTTAATAAGAATATTGCTAGGACACTTCAGGATTACCTTCACCCTACACGCACAGCCACACCATCATGCATCATGTTTCCAGCCAATACTCGCTAATTAGATCTTAAACCAGGGATGATTCAATTACTCCCTACATTTCATGGCTTGGATAATGAAAACCCATATGTGCACATTAAAGAGTTTGAGGAAGTAGTCGCGACTTTTCATAGTCAAGATGAAACCGATGACATTGTGAGGCTTAAGTTCTTTCCTTTCGCTTTGAAAGATAGAGCTAAGAGTTGGCTATACTCACTAAGACCACGATCTATTAGGTCATGGACTGAGATGACTTGGGCTTTCATTAACAAATACTTTCACCAACATAAGACCAACGCTTTGAAAAGAAAAATCTCCACCTTTGCACAAAAGGATAGTGAGACCTTATATCAGTCTTGGGAGAGATTTAAGGAAGTGTTGAGTATGTGTCCTCACTATGGGTATGAGAATTGGCGTTTAGTGAGCTATTTCTATGAGGGTCTTATCTATAGAGAACGCCAATTTGTAGAGATAATGTGTAATGGTGGGTTCTTGGAGAAAGATCCTGATAAGGCCATAGAGTACCTCAATGAGCTTGCTGAAAAAGCTCACACTTGGACTGGACCTAGTGCTACTAAGAGCACAAATAGGTCACGACCTATAGAGAACCCAAGTGGTGGTGGAATTTACCATCTTAGGGAAAGGGATAACCTTAAGGCCAAGATCGAAATGCTCACTAGAGAACTAGAGGTATTAAAGACTAAGAGCATAAAGCCAACACATGTGGTTAATCATGCAAAATCTTTTGAACCATGTTTTATGTGTGGCGGGGTAGATCATCTCGCCCAAGAGTGTCCCACATTTACTGAGATGAGAGGGTTGTATAAGGAACAATGTAATGCCTTAGGCATGTACAAGAAGCCTTTGACACCCTTCTCTGATACTTATAATCCGGGATGGCGAAATCACCCCAACTTCAGCTGGAAGTCTGAAAACCAGCAGCTTGCATAACCCCCTGCACCATATCTTGAACCATATCATGCATCTGTGTCTTCTAGGAGTTCTTTAGAAGACACTTTACATGCTTTTATTGAGGCACATGGTAAGACTAATAAAAGGCTTGAATCTTTAATTGTGCAGGTTGTTGAAGAACATAAAGAGATAAAGAGCTAAGTGTCCAAGTTAATGAGCTACTTGAGTGTGACTGAGCAAGGTAAGTTCCCTTCTCAAGCTCAGTCAACATCTCATGGTCAGCACCTGGTGCATCAGAATGTGAAGGAGGTTAATGCCATTGAGACAATAAGTGGTAAGTTATTACACATCCCAACAACGAAAAAATCAGAGGATGTGAACGAAAGCCACCAAGCATACTTGATGGACTCATTCATGGAAAAGGTCCAGCACCTTAATCCATTAGATTCCACCCTCACTCATGGCTTCACAAAAGCATATATCGAGGCAGAATCTGCGGGTGTTACTGATGATATCCTTGAGGCCTCTCAAAAACATAGAAGCACCAAATTTGGCAATAAAGCAGTGGCTGGTGCATCCAACTCATGTTTTTCGATGAGGGAATAAAAGTGTCTGGCTGAAGACGTAAAACTTAGCGCTCATGGGAGGCAACCCACAACATATCCTTTTATTTTTATTGTTTTTCATATTTCTTTTTCTTGTCTGTTATTATTATTTTGCTGTTTTCCAGTTTTATTTTCGTATTTATTTTTCAAGAACAAATAAACGAAACAGTTCAAATGACCGTGCACAACTTTCAACTGCATGCACCTTTGGTCAAAAAGGGAGTTTCCTTAACTTTTGCTTTTACATTGAGAACAATGCTTATTTTAAGTTGGGGGTGGAGGAAACATATGACTGTTTTTCATGTTTTTCATTGAACTGTTTAGTGTCATTTTCCTTTTTGTTTTTTTTAGCATGCTTGGTGTTAGCCTTAGAGTTAATTCACATGTCAATGATATGAGCCTAATTGAGATAGCATATAGAGGGTTATAAAAAGTTAAATCTTGCTTCGGTTTGAAATTAATTTAAGTATCAATCTTCATTTGGTTTGAGACTCTAATTTGTGGTAAGATTGTATGATTAGTCTAAAACATTTAGAGAAATTTTATGTGTGATTATTTTGTGAATATTTTGCGGTCTCGACAAGCTCTAGAACTTACTTGATAACCACTTGAGGCGAATTCCTACAATGCACATTACTTAGGATATGATATAGGCCATTTTTGGACCGTTTGAGCCTGTTAAACCTGAAAAATAAATTGAGTTTTTTTTTCTTTTGATAAACCATTTACTTACCTTTATGAGCCTAAAAATATTTTATCCTTACCTTTCTTTTAAAAGAACTTAGTTATACATATGTTGTGAGAAGCACTTAAATGGAGTAAGGGTAGAAATATGAAAAAATATCACTACCACAACCCAAGTACATTAAAGGAGATAAGTTGGGGGTTGTGGAAAAGAAAAAAAAAAGATGAAAAAGAAGGTGAATGGTATGTACCAAAATAAAAAATAAATAAAAAAAATGAATTATGGCAAAGAAAGAAGAAAGAAGAAAAAGAAAAGAAAAAAAATGGTGATTTGTTGAAAGAAATGCTCGAAAAATGGTTGAAAGAGTTGGATGTTGAAGTAAAGGTTATCAAGTGCTTAAAGTGATTGTGTTTAAAGCTAAGAGATTGAGTTCTTTTACTTGTGAATCATTCCCATTCTTCCTTAGCCCTTACCTTAGCCTAACGTCGCAAGCTTATTAAAGACCTTTTGATCCAATGTGGTGTGATTTTTCTACAATAGTGGAGAGTGCTTTGATATGTAAGCATATAGAGCTTGTTTTTGTGATTGACGTCACGAAATTTATCATGTTTTAGAGACCAAGACTTGTATTCATGAATGTTATGCATAAAATCATCCGGGTGTTTTGATTAATGGATTGTGGTGAGATGGATGTTAAGAGTCAATAACGATTTTAAGATTGATGTTTGGATTACTTTTGGATTTGGCTGAAATTTAATGATTCTTTGTGTTGTATGCTATGTGCAATTTTTTAGACAAAATGTGAATTACTCTTGGTTAACACTAATATTGCTTTTCATTTACTTTGATTCCCACCGTAGAATTCATCTCTTATTTTTGCTTGAATTGCTAGGGACTAGCAATAAGCTAGTTGGGGGTTGTGATGAGAGTCATAAAATGCTTTTCAACAATGGTTAATTGTTAGCATTTTAGGATTGATCTCGGTCTTTATTGCGCTTTTATGTGTTAATAACTCTAAAGTAATATTATTGGACCACTGACTTATTTCAGTGCAATTTTCAGGTACTTTGAGTTTAAAAGAGAAAAAGAAGCGATCGTTGCTTAAAAGGCCAAGATCCCATGCTTCTAGAAAGACAAGATGGACTGCTTCCTGTACTACGATCGAGCGCACATCCCACATCGACCAAGAAGTACTCTACAGCGAAACTACGATCGAGCGCACCAATCTGCGATTGAGCGCACTAAGGCTGTGATTGAGTGCACTCGGTCAGTATCCCACATCGATTAGAAAACACATAGCATTCCGAGAGCTTACCTATATAAGACCCACTCCACTTCAGCTTTAAGCATCAATCGGAGCTCATCTAAAATCATTAGAGAGTGACTCCAGAGGGCCTTTAGGAGCAATCCAGAGGGCCTTTAGGAGCAATCCGAAAGTATAAATTTGGAGGGCAAGCTGAGGATGATCGTTGAGAGGCCGGACACAACTCAAGGAAGCATGAGCCCCATGGCTGGCTAGTCTCATAGCAAGGTAAAGGGATGAATCCCTAGGTGTAGTTGTTCTTATTTTCTTTTATTTGATTCAGTTGTAGTTGGATATTATTTTCATTAAACATTGTTATGTTTTATTCTTTAATTTAATTAGTAGATTTTTTATTAGTCCGGTGATTGCATGCTTCTTTTCCATATAAGTCTAGTCATGCTCTTCTTATGTGTATTTGTTTGGTGTGATTGAGTCCGATAGATCTCTTTTATAGGTTTGTCCATTGCTGTAGTATTGTCATTTAGATATACCGTCGTCTTTTGATAATTTATAAGTTAGGTCATGTGTGCTTGAAGGTAAAGAATAATTCATATCAATTACATTAGGGTTATTACATGCGCTTTAATTGAATATTTGTCGATTGTCTGTTTGGGATGTGAAACTTGCAATCGAGATAAAAACAACTGAATCAAGTTAGGATTAGGGCAACGAACCTAGGGAGGATTTCCGGAACCTTGTCGGTTCTTTATTATATTATTCAATCATTCACATAATTTTCATAAAATAAACAATTCAGATTCTTTCAATCAATCTTTTATCGTTTGTGTTCAAGTTTATACCTTCTTCTGTAATTAACTTGTTTCCCTGTGGAATCGATACCCCAAAGCTGTACTACAAATAACCGCGTTATACTTTGGGCGTAATTACATTGTGTATACTCTATATGTTTACTGTTGTCAAATTTCCCGTTTCTTGTTTCCTGTTTTCTAGGGATTTGTTTCCTATTAGGCTATTTTTAAATAAAGGGATAAGGAAGATTGTTTCCTATAATCTCTTTAGTTTTAATAATGTGATTTATTTCTTAAATTAAGGGATTGTTAGTTTCTATAATTGTGGAGAATCATTGACAGATTTGTTGTCAAGTTTCTCTATATAAGGCATTTGCCTTTAACATAATAAAGTATCTGAGGAGAATTTTTCTATTCCATAATTCTTCATGGTATCAGAGCTAGGTTACGATACTTTCTGTTAACCATGCCCTTGTCTCTCTCCTCTTGCTCTAATCTCAGCGCCACTTCTCTCCAGTTTTTATGGCAAGCAAACCTCTAATGTTTCCCTAGGGAACGGCCATGACTGGCACCAAAGGGAATGACATCTCGGAGACCTTGTTCTCTTTGCAGCCGACCCTAATGACAGCGGCCACAATTCATGTCCCTTACTCAAATAATTCCTCTATCCAAATCACCTCTCATAAACTCAACGAAAAAAATTACCTACCATGGTCGCGATCTGTAAAGATGGTTATTCGAGAGAAATACAGATATGGCTATCTTGATGGGTTAGCCAAGAAACCTAAAAAGTCAGATTCATCTTTCCAGACTTATGATGCTCAGAATTCAATGGTAATGGCCTGGTTAATCAACTCCATGGATGAGAAGATTAGTGAAAGCTTTACGTGCTACACAACTGCCAAACACATGTCGGAGGCAGCCAAGAGACAATATTCTGATCTTGAAAACTCATATCAACTATTTGAACTACGAAACAAGGCTCGGAATCTAACTCAAGCCGAGATGGACGTTACAACCTATTTCAATGCTCTTACAAAATTATGGCAGGAAGTAGACCGATTTAATAATGGTCATTGGCTATGTTCAGGATGCATTGAGAATCATCAAAATATGGTGATCAATGAAATGATCTATGATTTTCTTTCGAATCTTAACAAGGACCTGGATGAAGTATATGGGTATCTACTTGGCTCTAAGACACTACCAAATATTGAGGACATTTTTGTTGAAGTTCAAAGAGAAGAAACTCGCAAATGCGTAATGCTTGGTACTGTAAAAATGACAACTAAGAACTCTGCCTTCTCAGCCCGTGGACTTGAAAATTCTCGTGGGGAATCTCAGAGTCAAAATAAGAGTGATAATCTTTGGTGTGATCACTGCTAGAGATCAAACCACAGCCGTGCTAGAAATTGCATGGTAAAACTGATAATTGGAAAGATACTTGCAATAATAGAAGGGATTCCCAAAGTCCTCAAGTTACTACAGATACGTCATCCAGGATCAGTGACAAGAACTTCAATTTCTTTCTGAGCAAGGAGCAAATGGAGTAGTTGTACAAGATCCTAAATGCCCAATCATCCAACCAGAGTCAATCCACCTGCCAAGGTCAGCAGTCATAGCCAGCCTCAGGTACCTCACTTTTGGCCTAAAAAGTAATGTCATGACTGCTCTAAGTGGTATATCTGAAATGACTAAACCCTGGGTGATAGACTCCGGGACTACGGATCATATGACAGGTTGTGCAAGTCTCTTCTATTCTTATAAACCTAGTCCAAGGAATTTGAAAATTAAGATTGCAGATGGTTCTCTTGCAACGGTTGCTGGTACCGGCACCATTAATACTAGTCCTCAAATATCTCTCAAAGATGCTCTCCATGTTCCAAAGTTATCATGCAATTTACTATCTGTTAGTAAAATTACCAAAGATCTCAATTGTACTGCCTAGTTCTCACATTCCATTTGTAAATTTCAGGATATGACTTCAGGCATGAGGATTGCCAGTGCTAAGGAACACATTGGTCTCTATTACTTTGAGGAAGGTATTTTTCACGTCAAGTTGTTGTAGATCCCAATCTAGGTTTGCTGCGAGAGATAGAAGTACTCTAACAGTATTGAGCTTGGTAATTGGGGAAAAATTCATTGTAATCAATACCATACATTTGAGTGAAGCCCTTTGCAACCAGTCTTGCTTTGTATCTCTCAATCATCCCATTAGATCGATACTTCACAATAAACACCCATTTACACCCAACCGAAGCTTTCCCTTCAGGTTTCTCTACAAGATTCCAAGTTTGATTCTTTTCAAGAACTTGTATTTCTTCTGTAACTGCCTCTCTCCATTCAGGGATCCTCAAAGCCTCTTGTATATCTCTAGGAATCTTCTCTTCTTACAGGTTAGTAATAAAAGCTTGAAAAGAAGGTGAAAAATGACTGTAGGAAACATAACTGGAAATGGGATGCTAAGTACAAGAACGAACTCATTTTCTTAAAGCAATAGGACAGTCATGATCAGGTGATGAATTCAGTTCTTATTCATGGCAAGGCTTTAGGTCCACAACATTCTCTGTGAAGTTTTTTTCGAGAATAAACACGTAACTCAGGTTGCTGTTATGAATCTCCACTTTTCTTAGAGTTACCAATGTTCATGGCAGTCTCTAGGTCATTTGTGGCTGGTGTGGGTTCTTGTGTTTGCTCGGCTGGTGTAGGTGGATCGACTGGAAGAGGTAGGATAGAGCTTGGTGTAGGTTCCCAAAACGCGGCTTCATTCCTAATCTCTCCCTGAAGCGAATTTTTGTGGTAAAAATGTTGGTTTTCAAAAAAGGTGATATCCATAGTGATAAAGTATTTGCGTTTTTTTGAGGAATAGCAACGGTACCCTTTTTGAGTGGTTGAATACCCAAGGAAAATGCAAGGTAGAGCTCAAGGATCTAGTTTGCTTCGGTTATGATCATGAACATGAACAAAAGACTTACAACCAAACACTTTAAAGGGTAACGAACTTACTGACCTTGTATGTGGGTAGTATTGAAGGAAGAACTGGGAATGTATTTTGTAGTTGAGAACCCGAGTAGGAAGACGGTTTATAAGATAGCAAGCTATAAGAATGGAATCACCTCAAAAGGATTTAGGGATGTTATTAGCAAACATAATAGAGTGAGATACTTCTAAGAGATACTTGTTTTTTCTTTCGGCCACCCCATTCTGTTGAGGAGTATCAACACATGAGCTTTGGTGAGTAATGTCATTTCCAAAAAAATACTCCCCTAGAATGGAATTAAAGTATTCTTTCCCATTATTAGTACATAAAATTTTTATTTTTGCACTGTACTAGTTGTTCACCATCAAATGAAAGTATTTGAAAGTTTGTTCAGCCTCACCTTTTTCTTTTAGAAGATAAACCCAGGTAGTCTGTGTGCGATCATCAATGAATGTGATAAACCATTTTTTTTTCAGTTACATTTGGTACCCGTGAAGGACCCCATATATCACTATGAATTAATGCAAATGGTTTGAATGATTTATATGGTCGAGAAGTGTGTTTACTGTGAAGTATCGATCTAATGGGACGATTGAGAGATATAAAGCAAGACTAGTTGCAAAGGGCTTCACTCAAACTTATGGTATTGATTATAACGAGACTTTTGCCCCAGTTGCCAAGCTCAATACAGTCAGAATACTTCTATCTCTCGTAGCAAACCTAGATTGGGATCTACAACAACTTGACGTGAAAAAATGCCTTCCTCAACGGTGATTTGGAAGAGGAAGTCTATATAGATTTTCCACTGGGATTTGACAAAGACAAGAAGAATGGGACAGTCTGCAGATTGAAAAAAGCACTATATGGTTTGAAGCAGTCCCCAAGGGCCTGGTTTGACAGATTCACAAAGGTGGTCTTACAACAAGGTTATAGGCAAGCTCATACCGACCATACCCTCTTTTATCGACACAAAAATAGTAAGAGTATAATTCTTATTGTCTATGTGGATGACATAATTTTGACAGGAAATGATACAATGGAGATGATAAGACTGAAAACTAGATTGGCAGTTGAATTCGAGATAAAAGATCTTGGACCTTTATGCTACTTTCTTGGTATGGAGGTTGCTAGAAACAAGAAAGGAATATTAGTCACTCAAAGAAAATATGTCTTGGATCTGTTAAAGGAAGCAGGGATGTTAGGCTGTAAACTGGTAGACACACTGATGGACTCCACAACAAAGATATGAGATAAGAAGGATAGAACTCCGGTTGATACTGGGAGATACCAGCGACTAGTTGGAAAGGTCATTTATCTTTCCCATACTAGACCAGATATTGCATTCGCTGTGAGTATTGTTAGTCAATACATGCATGCTCCCTGCGAAGAACACATGGAGGCTGTACTTCGAATCTTAAAGTACTTTAAAGGATCGCCTGGTAAATGTTTGTTTTTCAGCAGAAATGAGTCCAGAAGTATCAAGGGATTCACTGATCCAAATTGGGCAGGTTCTATTGAAGACAGGATGTCTACTTTAGGGTATTGTACATTTGTATAGGGCAATCCGGTCACTTGGTGAAGCAAGAAACAAATAGTTGTGGCCCAGGGTAGTGCTTAGGCTGAATTTCGAGCCGTGGCTCACAGTATTTGTGAAATGCTATGGCTGAAACTATTGTTTGAAGAATTGGAGATTAAAATAAATCTTTCACTGAAAATTTACTGTGATAATAAGGCAGCCATAAGTATTTCCCACAATCTAGTCCATCATGATCGGACAAAATATGTGGAAGTGGATAGACACTTTATCAAAAAAAAATTGAGGATGGTATATTGTGCATAACCTATGTGTCTACAGGTGATCAAGTCGTAGATGTACTAACAAAAGCTTTAGCTAGGAGGATGTTCGAAAGACTGATTGACAAGTTGGGCATGTTCAATCTTGGAAACTTAACTTGAGGGGGAATGTTATCAAATTTCCCGTTTCTTGTTTCCTATTTTCTAAGGATCTGTTTCCTATTAGGTTATTTTTAAATAAAGGGATAAAGAAGATTGTTTCCTATTATCTCTTTAGATTTAATTTTGTGATTTATTCCTTAAATCAAGGGATTGTTAGTTTCTATAATTATGGAGAATCATTGACAGATTTGTTGTCAAGTTTCTCTATATAAGGCCTTTGCCTTTCACGTAATAAAGTATCAGAGGAGAATTTTTCTATTCCATATTTCTTCATTTACATTATTCTCTACATCTTTTGGTGATGTACTTCGTTTATTTACATCTTTTGGTAATGTATTCGAGATTGTAATATTGATAATGATCATGGCATGCTAATTAGTTATATATAGTTTGATATCTATATGGTTTTTTTATATCACTGTGTTATACATAGTGCATGTGGATGCATGTTATTGACATGTCATATAAAAATTGAAAGTCTAAAGTCGTGTGTCAATCTTAAGCGAAGCTTAGGGCATTATGTTTATAGCCTAGTATATGTCTTGTGGCACATAAAATATATCTTGAGATATTAAAGTTGTAGATAAGACATATAGGTTTTTATGTAGAAAACCATAAGGATTTTCTCTAGCATGCATGTGCTGCTTAAAGAAGAGAAAATGAAAGTGATCGAAAAGGGAAAAGCAAAATATAAAGACTACTTTGTAGATGTTGTTTCCTTGCAACATTACTACATTGAATCCAAGTCAGTGGAGTTTGTTGATTCTCGTGACCATGAAAGGTCATGTGTCACTCAAAATATGCAATTACAACCATGATTCGGTGTTGAGAACTCCATTGGACCGAATCAACACTTGAAGCGGTCTCTAGTCCAATGTTTTAAAAGCGCGCATAAAGTTTTACAGTTACCTTTAGCTTAAGAGTCGTTTTTAAAATGATAATAAAAAAATTGTTTTCAAAACTAATCACTAGTAATGTCGTCCAATTAGGAGAATGTTAGAAATATATCTATTGGTGAGCTTACATTATTTGTGGGCTTTTGAGTTTTAACACAAAATGGGCTAAGTGTTGGTCTATCAAATGAGACATAAAGTGAGCCCAATAGAGCAATCTATTTATGGGTCTAACACTCTAATATGACTAACTAGTGTAGGTTATAGTTGACCTTTGAGCCTTTGATGAGGGTAAGCTAGATCCATCTCTAATTCTCAACCGTAGAGACATCATACTCTCTACACATAAAGGATATACACCCATTAGGCTACTGTGTGCTAAAGAAGACACCCATTAAGATCGTGTGTGCTAAAGGAGAACAAAAGACATGAAGATCCTAGTGCTTCCTAATGGAGATTGCTTCATCGCTTCTATTCGTTAAAGATTTTCGTTGCGCTATTAAAGAAGAAGCTAAGGATTTAAGGTATGCATTATTTACTTTCTATCTATGTTTATTTGTTCTCTACTCATTTATAGATTCATGGGGATTAAGGATATTCATATTAAATTCCTACAAGATTTACTCAACATCTTACTCCATACTTGAGCAACTAATTTTTGTGGCTCTTTCTGATGAAATCTACTCATGAAAAGATATATCTTATCAATATTGAAAGTTTCAGCTTCTGCTTTGTGCTTCTGAGATCAATTTGCAAGGTGGGAATATAGTCACTAGTATCAACCATGCCAAGGGTGCGTTTGGTATTGTGGTGGGGTGTCTAAACCCACTTTTCCCACCGCACTATTGCTAAACTTTGTGTTTGGTTAACTATGGTGTTTAACCGGTTGACTAAAAACAACGGTGTGAAACTATGATTTCTCAAAGCTGCTAGGAGTAGTTGTGATAACTCTACTTTTTGAAACGCAATATTCATTTTAATGGATATTAATAAATATCCTAAACTACCTTTATTTTTTTAATAAATTCTTAACCTATACTACTACACATTTTATTTATTATTCTATATATATTTTGTGCATATTTTTGTGATGTGTTATAAAAAAAATATTTATTTACTAATATAGAAAAATAAAAATATTTCATATAAATAACTATTAATACAAAAATGATGAAGTGTCTCATAACTTTTTTTATCTAAAAGGTTCATTTATAAAAGATTTCATTACCATGTCTATTTATATGTTTTTTTTTTATATACCCACAACACTTTCACAACTAATTTTACCAAACATTTTGATTATTAAAATTAATTCTAAAAACACAATTTACCAAACTTTGTATTGCGTTTATCCCACAACACTTCTATAAATACTACAACAATCCCAACCTAAGCCTAAAAATGCTTCCTCACTTTGCTTCCTGATAGCTACTTATTTTTTGGACACTTACAATTATGTCGTGGAAGATAATATTAGAAAAGTTGAGAAGGAATATGAAATATGGTTGAAGCTAAAGACATTTTACCATATTGGCTAGATATGTCTAAAACTCATGGAATGTCAATATGAAATGCGAACTGATTCAAGTATATTAGAGTTAACCTTCTAGGAATGCTCAATGGAGTTTAAGAATTCATGGAGTATGTGGATGGCTATTGTTGATGCCGAAAAATTGCTTACTGCTGACATATTCTTGGTGCTGATGTGGCCTTGGTGCTAACATGGCCTTGGCCCTGTATAAGTAACAGAGATGAACTAAACCCTCGAAAGGAAGGGGGGAGGCTTCCGAGGGGGCTCCGATGCTTAAGTTAGGACGAGGGCTTGAAAGGGGCCGAAGCCGAGAATTGAATATAAAATGGCTTAAGTGCAAATAGATGTGTGTGTATGAATTATGAATTCCATACCTCTGTCTTTTTATAGTCCCCTGAGTAGGTATTGCCCACGTGGGGGGGTATGGCCTTGCCCATACCGTCTCTGCTTTCAGAGATTAGGCCTTAATTGCGTGATCAGTGGATGGAGTATGTCAGAGGTCGCGTGTTGCAGGAGGGTTAGGTATGCTAACCATACTTTGACGTGGCGGTCGTATGACCTGGCCGTTCCACGTGTGCTCAACTGTGTCTAGGAGGCTCGACACGTGTTGCCATCCTATAGGTGACATCCATGCCCATGTGTAGGTTCATTGGGCCATTTCTTGTTGGGCCAGGGCCATCAATGGGTTCTTTATTAGGTTAGAGTGTTATGGGCTACGTCACAGGCCCCCCACTTCCTCAAACACTTATATCTCGAGGAAGTAAGATATGATGTGTCGTGGCCGAGTGTTTATACTTGTGATTTTTGAGAGGCAAGATGGGGCCCTAGGGTTGGTGGATCTAGACCGAGCGTATGACAAGCAGCTCATACACTCGGACTTAGAGAAACTGGGCCGAGCATATGACGAGCAGCTCATACGCTCGGTCTTGAAGTTATTGAGCCGAGGGCACGAAGAACGATCTAGATGTTCGGCCTTGGAGCTCTGGGTGTCCGATCCTGGGGAAATTGCTGCTGATGCAACACGTGGCGTAAATCAATTTTGTATTAAATGTGAGTAGCCGTTCTAAAGAAAATGGCGACCATTGGAAACGTGTTTTTGCCTTTGGGAAGTGAGAAGCCTCCTGGAGAGTTAGCCGGTGTCTAGGGGAACGAAACGTCCCCTAGGTGAGCATGAGAGTGGCTTTGGGATCCGATGAGTCACCTCTTTTTCTGTGTTTGTGTTAAATGTCCTCGTTGGACGTGTTTTTCGCTCCTATATAAGGAGGTTTTTGTTTTCTTTTTTTCTCACTTCAGATCAAAGTGACTTTGCTTTAAGAGAGAAAAGTGAGAGCCTTCGGCCTCATCCCATTATTTTTGAGTTTTCATCCTTATACCCTGGTCCTTGAGAGTCTTAGCGTTTTAGAGCCTGAATTCTAGGGCTCGGAGGCCTACCGGACGGTAGTGGCCTTGGAGGGGAAAGGGCTAGCAATTCCTTGAGGGATTTATGGAAGCCAAGAGGAAGGTCAAGGTTAGGTATCCGAAGACGGACTTCTCGGGCCTTAATCTACTAGAGTCCGAGGAGGATGAGGACCAGCCTGTTTTTGGAAGGGGAGCAGCCCGAGGAGCAAGGACCTCATTCAGATTCCGAGCGGGGCCAGCTGGTTGGGCAAGAAGGACATCCAAGCGCAGGGCAGCCTGCCATGGGGGAGGAGAATCCATGCTTAGGATGAGTGCAGCCAGCCATAGGGGAGAGCCTCAAGACAGAAAGGCTGAGGCAACAAGACAAAAAGGTTGAGGTAGCTCCTATCCTGGACTGCCCTGGATTAGAATTGTTGCTTTTTTCTTTGTACTTCGAGGCCGTTAGGGTCCTCTTTTGCTTGTACTTCGTGGTCGTTAGAGTTCCTGTTGTAATCCTTTTAACAAATTAATAAAACGTCATTCCTTTAAACTTTACTTTGCATATACTGTTTTCTTGCTTTTATACTTTGATTTTCTTCCCTCAAACAAGACGAGAGCATCATGCTTGGGGAGATTAGGCCGAGTGTATGCGAAGCAGTTCATATGCTCGGACTTGGAGAATCTGGGCCGAGCGTATGACGAGCAGCTCATACGCTCGGTCTTGGCGAATCTTGGCCAAGCGTTTGAGAAACAGTTCAAATGCTCGGTCTTGGCGAACCTTGGCCGAGCGTTTGAGGAACAGTTCAAACGCTTGGTTTTGGCGAATCTTGGCCGAGTGTTTGAGGAACAGTTCAAACGCTTGGTCTTAGTGAAATCTGGCCCAGTGTATGCGAAGTAGCTCATACACTCGATCTTGGAGAAATCTGGCCTAGCATTTGACAAGCAGCTCATAAGCTTGGACTTGAAGAAATCTGGTCGAGTGTATACAAAGCAGCTCATACGCTCAGACTTTGAGAAATCTGACCGAGCGTATGCAAAGTAGCTCATACGCTCGGACTTAGAGAAATCTGGCCAAATGTATGCAAAGCAGCTCAAACACTCGGTCTTGGAGAAATCTGGTCGAATGTATGCGAAGCAGCTCATATGCTCGGACTTAGAGAAATTTGGCTGAGCGTATGCAAAGCAACTCATACACTCAGACTTGGAGAAATCTGGTTGAGCGTATGCAAAGCAGCTCATACACTCGGACTTTGAGAAATTTGGTCGAGCGTATGCAAAGCAGCTCATACGCTCGGACTTGGAGAAATCTGGTCGTGCGTATGACAAGCAGCACATACATTCAGACTTGGAGAAATATGGCCGAGCGTATGACAAGAAGCTCATACGCTCGGACTTGGAGAAATCTAGTCGAGCGTATGCAAAGCAGCTCATACGCTCGGTCTTGGAGAAATCTAGCCGAGCGTATGCAAAGCAGCTCATACGCTCAGTCTTAGAGAGTTTATTCACGGGCTTATTCGTCTTGGGCCCATGGGCTTCTCTTTTATTCTTGGGCTATGAGCCTTTTGTGGGCAAAATAATTTATGACAACTATGGTATCTTAAATGGCAGCGCCTCGAGTATTGTGAAAATCACGCCTTTATGGCCGCTGGCACCATGGGAAGTGGGAACAGTGCCTGGGTGACAGCAAACATCGCATCTTTTCGTTCACAGGGCTAAGTTAATGCTCCTCGTTTTTGTTGCCACAGCCTCTATAAAAGGGGATCCACCCTTCCTTCACCCCTCATTTGCATTTTGAGAGATTTTGAGAGCATAAGGTTAGCAAGAAATAGTTTGAGAGCGCTTGGTCTTTTCAGAAGTCACTCAGAGAGATTCCTTGGTGAGTAGGATGTCTGACGGGAGTGAAGTTAGCGGGGATCTGTCGAGGGAGTTGGAGGAAGCAATGGGTGTTTCCTCCAGAGATGGAGTCTCTTCCTTGGAGGTTGCTCCTCGGGATGGGGCCCTAGCTCTTATGCCTTACATTCCAGAGGGAGGAAATGGAGAGGAGGACGAGGATGGAGAGTCATCTAGAGAGAAGGATGTCCGGGCGTCGATGATTATTAGGGACGATGCCATAGATACTGAGAGGGAGGAGTGGACATTCGAAGCGAACTCCATCTCAAGTGCGGTGGAGGAGACTGAACTTGTGGGGATGAGGATTAAGTATAGAATCCTCATGGAGTACCACCTAAGGGCACCAGAAGGAGGAGAGAGAGCTTACGATCCCCTCCCAAGCCAAGTGCCTTACGAGCTGTGCGTTTACGAACAACTGCTGAAGGTCAGGCTCAGGTTCCCTCTGCATCCGTTCTTCTGCTAGGTGCTTAGATACTTTGGTATCGTGCTGAATCAGTTGATGCCCAACTCAATTCGGTTGATCTTAGCATTCATCGCCGTGTGCCAGGAGGTGGGAGGAGTAATGAACCTTAACATGTTCAAAGCCCACTTCCAACTAGCCCGGCTTGGTCATTCGGGTTGGGTTATCGTAAACTTGAGGAGACGGAAGAGGGTATTGAAGAATAAGCCTTATTCCATAAAGATGTGGAAGGGGGCTTTCTTCTTCATTCGAAGTGTTGAGGGATTTGATGTCCCTTTCACTTGGAGCTTGAATCATGTTGGCAAGTGCAAGAGGCCGCACCTTCTACACCGAAAGCAAGAGACATTGAAGGTCATGCTGGTCGGGCCCTTGGATATTGAGGTGCTTGGAGATAACGAAGAACTCCACAAGCGTGGCCTTTGCTCTCCCAGCCTCCCACCGAATCTCAAGCACGGTAGCCCTTAGTCTTTTAGCTTATAGCAATTTTAATTTTTTACTCCAAGTCATTAATGCTCGTTCTTTGTGCAGAGATGGAGATAGCTGCCCAGGCGAATGAGAGGGCCAGACGTATGGCCCGAGAGAAAAAGAAGGCTGCGAAGGTAGGCGGCTCTGGATAGGAGCAAAAGAAGAAGGCACGGGCCCAAACCTCGGTGCCCATTATAGTGGAGAGCCCTTCAAGGCCTCTAGTTTCTGAGGAGAGGGCGGATCCTGTCGCATTCACTCTTCCCCCGGGACCGTCTTCATCCAGGGAAGGGCCTAGGGTAGCTGCCACCTTCGTGCTATGGTGGGCACTGAAGGTGGATAATTCGATGTTTGCGCATCCGAAGGTTGCTCGAGAACACCTTATCATGGGGATCCCTCCCCGTGATATGTTGGAGATCTTGGCGAAGCCCTTCGAGGCGCTTTAATCTGCCGCTGAAACCGCTCTCTCCCAGGTATGGTTTCTTTCCTTCGTCCTGGTTTTTCAATTTATTTGTTTTTCTTTTAACAATGCCATTGTTTCAGGCTGGAGTCCTCGATGGGGTCCTCACTAGGTGAAGTGCTGATATGGCCGAGCGCTTAGCGAAAACTAAGTACAAGCTAGAGGGGACCCGAGAGCTAGTCCGGGCCCTGTCTTCCTCCCTAGAGGCAGCTGAAAGGGCCAATGAGGATGCCATCTTTGAGAAGGATCACCAGCGCAAGATTGAGGATGCCCTCAGGAAGGAGGGGGACCTGATCCATGCTGAGATGGAGGAGCTAGTTACCAAGGCTACCGAAAGAGATGAGGTGGTGGCCAAGGCCGCTGAGAGAGAGGAGGACGAGGCTCAGTTCTTGATGGGCTTTAATAAGGCCAGGAGGAAAGTTGAGTCCCTCTACCCAGAAGTTGATTTTTTCAGCCATGACTTGAGGGCCCTCTCAGGGGAATCAGGTGCCGCTGCTGCTAAAAGGGACGCAGAGGACACTGTTGCTATTGGAGTCCAGGAGATTGCAGAAGGCGAGGCCTAGGAGGTTGAAGGGGGTGAGAGCGAAGAGGTTGTAGGAGGCGAGGGCGAGGCCCATGAAGCCCCTGCTTCTTAGGATAAATTTTCTTTTTGTCTTTTGTATCCAAGGCCGATAGTGCCTAATTTTGTACCTCTATTCTTGACTTAATGAAATTTCATAATTTTTCTTCAAACTTCGAACTTTATTAATTCTTTACTTTCTGCTATTACATTTCACTTATAGAATTTGCGGAGGTTCTCTGTGTTTGAAGTACGAGGAGCTATCTTGCCATCCAATTCCTCGAGCTCGAAAATGCCCATCCGGCAAACTCTTCGGATTTTGTATGAGTCTTCCCAATTTGAAACAAGCTTTCCCGTGTGCCAAGGATGAGACACTTCGCTTTTCCGAAGAATAAGATCGTGGAGCTTGAATTACTTGTTTCGAACTCTGGAGTTGTAGTATCGGGCTGTTCTCTGTTGGTACGTAGCTAAACGAATTTGGGCCCTGTCTCGGGCTTCGTCAACCAAGTCTGCGTTCATCCGTAAGCTTTCTTCATTGTTACTCGATTTAAAAAGTTGCATACGTATCAATGGTACTCCGATTTCGAGGGGGATGATAGCTTCCGAACCATACGTTATGAAGAATGGAGTTTCTCCCGTTGGTGTACGTACAGTTGTGCGATAAGCCCAAAGAACATTGGGGAGCTGATCATCCCATTGTCTATCCTCTTCGTCCAGTCTTTTTTTGATTCCTTGGAAGAGGGTTCTGTTTGTAACTTCGGCCTGACCATGAGCCTGTGGATATCCAACGGACGAGAATCGATGCTCGATGTAGAGGTTTTCACATAATGTTTTAAACCGAGAGCTATCGAACTGCTTTCCATGATCGGTGACCAACACCCAAGGAATCCCGAACTGACACACGATCGATTTTCAAACGAAGTTTCGGGTTTGGTGATCTGTGATGCTGGCCAGTGGTTCTACCTCGACCCACTTGGTGAAATAATCGATGGCTACAATGAGAAGTTTCTTTTGTCAAGTTATTGCAGTGAACGGGCCTAGAATATCCATCCCCCATATAGCGAAGGGGAGAGGGCTGGTGAAGGAGTTAGCGGGCTGGTGCGGTACTGGAGAGTACTGTTGACAGTTCCTGCATTTCTTAACCAGGTTAGCTGCGTCTTCTTTCATTTTGGGCCAATAATACCCTTGGCGAAGAACTTTGAAGGCTAGAGCTCGAGCTCTTAGGTGATTCCCACATACGCCTTCATGGACTTCTCGGAGAGCATAATCGGCCTCGACAGGGTTGAGGTATCTCAAGTAAGGCATAATCAAATCCCTCTTATATAACTGTCCGTCTATAACCGTGTAGCGGGACGCACATGAGATTAGTTTTCTCACTTCTCCCTTCTATTCGGGGACTTCTCCATTCCTCAAATACTGGAGGATTGGGTCCATCCACGTTTCTTCCCTTTCTACTGGTAGGACTAGGGCTTCATCTATGCTAGAAGCGGAGAGGGTTTCCAGGTAGATAGCTTTGGTTGTTTCTAGGTGTTGAGAGGAGGCTAGGTTGGCCAGAGCATCCGCCTCGGAGTTTTCAGCCCGCGATATTTGAGTTATTTGGAAAACCTTGAACTTTGCTATGAGCTCTTTCACCTTTTGGAGATACCGGGCGAGTTTCTCTCCCCGGGCCTCGAATTACCTTGTCACCTAACTTACTACCAGTTGGGAGTCGCTGAACACGTCCACTACCTCGACAGCCAATTTTTTTGGCCAATCTTAGGCCAGCTAACAGAGCTTCGTATTGTGCCTCATTGTTGGAAGTCTTGAATTCAAATCTCAAGGTGTACTCAACCGTGAAGCCGTCAGGGCTGTGGAGGATGAGCCCTGCTCTGCCTCCTGCCACATTTGAAGATCCACCCACATGGAGGGTCCACCTAGGAGGGGGTTTGTAGGATTCTGTTTCCATTGCTTCACCCTGATCTGTGGATAGGGTCATTTCGACTATAAAGTCGGCCAAAGCTTGGCCCTTTATTGCCTTCTGTGGATGGTATCAGATATCAAATTCCCCTAGCTCCACCGCCCACTTTACTATTCTCCAAGAAACACTTGGGTTATGCAGGACCTGCCTCAGAGGCTGATCAGTCAGAAGAATGATTGTGTGCGCCTGAAAAATACGGTTAGAGTTTTCGTGCGGCTATCACCAGAGCATAAGTTATCTTCTCAATAAGGGGATACCTTACTTCTGCATCATGAAGGATCCTACTGACATAGTAGATGGGTCTCTGAATGCCTTCTTCTTCTCAGATCAGGACAGAGGCCACATTGGCTTACCCAGCTGATAAATACAGAAACAGTTCTTTACCCCGGAGTGGTTTGGTTAAGAATAGGGGCGAGCACAAATAATTTTTTAACTCTTCAAATGCTTTTTGGCAATCCTCTGTCCAAAAGAAATCTTTGGCCTTCCTGATGGCCTTGAAGAAGGGTAGACACCTTTCTGCAGACTTAAACATGAAACAACTTTGGGTGGCAATTCTCCCTGTGAGTTGATGTACTTCTTTCACGGACTTAGGAGGGGCTATATAAAGAATGGCCTTTATCTTTTCAACATTGACTTCTATTCCCCTTTGGGTGACCATAAACCCAAGGAACTTTCCTCCTGTTACTCCGAACGTGCACTTCGCAAGATTCAATCTCATGTTGTGCTTGCCTAGCACTCCAAATGCTTCTTCTAAATCAGATTCGTGGTTCTGCACTTCCATACTCTTAACCAACATATCATCCACGTAGACCTCCATGTTTCGCCCTATCTGCCCTTTGAAGATTTTGTTCACTAGCCTTTGATAGGTTGCGCCGGCGTTCTTGAGTCCGAAGGGCATGACCTTATAGCAATACAACCCTCGGTCGGTGATAAAAACGGTCTTCTCTCGGTCTAGCCCGTACATGAAAATTTTATTGTAACCAGAGTACGCGTCCATAAAGGAGAGGAGTTTATATCCCGAAGTAGCGTCCACTAGCTGATCGACTCGCAAGAGAGGAAAGCTATCCTTTACACAGGCTTTGTTTAGGTTGGTAAAGTCGATGTAGATCCTCCATTTACCATTAGCCTTCCGGACCATCACTACGTTCAACACCCACTCAGGGTATTTTGCCTCTCGGATGAAACCAGCCTTAATTAGTTTCTCTACCTCAGTGTGGATGGCAACCTAGCATTCGGAGGTGTAAGTTTTTTTCTTCTGAACAACTGGCTTGTACTTTGGGTCTACGTTTAGGTGATGCTCAATGGTCCTGGGGTCGACCTCAGGCATGACTGACGTAGACCAGGCAAACAAGTCCTAGTTCTTCTGGAGGAGGGAGAGGAGCTCTTCCCTATGCTTTTCGGAGAGGTTTGATCCTATCAAGACGGTTCGGGCAGGGTCTTCCCCCAAGGGCACTGAAGTCAGCTCTTCCGTTGATCGCCCTCTTAGGGTTTTCATTTCATCCCTGAGGTCTTCCACCTCGAGGGGCAGGGCTTTCATCTTCTTTCCTTCTTTGATAGCATTCAGATAGCAGGATTGAGAGGCCCTTTGATCACCTCTGATTACTCCCACTCCCTCACTGGTAGGAAACTTAACCTTCAGATGGTACATGGAGACAACTGCTTTTAGTTTGTTGAGGGTGGGTCGCCCGATGATCATGTTGTAAGAAGAGGGTTGCTTTACCACCAGGAAAGTGGTTTGCACAATGGAGGTCTGTGGCACTGTCCCTGCGGTAACAAAGAGGATTATGCTTCCCTTGGAGAAGACTGGAGATCCGCCGAAACCATAAAAGGGGGTCGGGGCTGGCTCTAGACGCTCATCCTTAAGCTCCATGCGCTGGAAGGCGTCATAGAATAATATATCTACGGAGCTTCCGTTGTCAATCAAAATGTGTTATACTTCATGATTGCCCATTAGGAGGGAGACCACTACTGCGCCATCATGAGGAGTTTGTACATCCTCCAAGTCATCCTCTGTAAAGGAGATCACTAGACCCAACTTTCTTCGCTTGTGGGGGCCACTAATAGAGGTGACAGCTCGGGCGTATATTTTGCTGCTCTTTCCTGATCCTCCTCCGGCGGTTGGTCCTCCGTAAATTGTCTTAATAATTCAGGTGGTAGTTGCCACCTCTTGTTTCTTCTGATTGGACCCTTCTTGCCCGATCCTGGAGTCCCTCCGGTGATCCCTCCCCTCTTGCTGTCGGGAGTGGAGTAGCTCAGAGTCTCTTCTTGGCCGAGCGGGCTCCTCCCTTCTCTAGGGCCTCGTAAATTCCTTCAAGTGCCCTCAGCTGATGAGGGCCTCGATTTGTTCCTTCAAGGCATGACACTCTTCAGTATCATGGCTGTAGTTTTTGTGGAAACGGCACCATTGTCTCTGATCCCAACCAAGGTGTGGTGTCCTAGGCGGCCATTGGAAGACTGACTTGTCTTGAAGTTGCATGAGGACATTGGTCCTGGATGCGTTGAGGGGGGTGAAACTATCGAACCGGGGGTGGGGCTTGTACCTGTTCTCTTGGTGGGGTCTCTTAGCCGCCCCTCTCTATGGATCGACATCTTTTCTCTTCTTTTCTATTTCTCCTTCTCTTTCTCTTCTGAATGTCTAGTCATCTTCTTCCAGCATATACTTCTCTACTCGGGCTAAGACCTCGTTTATGTTCTTGGGTGGGTGTCGGGTGAGCTTGGAACTGAAATTCCCGGACCTTAGCCCATTCTTAAATTCCATCATCTAGATATTTGGGTCGAGGTCTGGGATTTCCCAGGCAGCTGTGTTGAACTTGGATATTTAGGCCCGAAGCCTCTCTCCACAATGTTGGATAATGTTGAACAAGCTCTCTGATGTCTTCTTTAGTCCCTTGCTGCTGAGAATGTGCAAAGCAAAAGCGTAGCTGAGTTCTCTGAAATTGCTAATGCTCCCCAGCCTTCTCGAGGGTCAAGGGGAAGGTGCGACACATGATAGGGTTGGAATATCGGTGTAGCACCATGGTCGCCTTGTAATGTTGCAAATGGTCTAGAGGATCACCCAAATCGTCGTATATTTTGACCTGTGGCATTCTGAAGTTGTGGGGGAGTAGGGTCTCGAGAACATCTTCTGTGAACGGAGGGTCCTGGATGCTAAGCTCATCCAGGATACTGAGACTTCTGTGTTTTAGGGCCAAGTCTATTTTTTCTTCGATCTCTTCGAACCATCTGTCTAGGTCGAAGTTGCTCTTCGAGGAGGAGTTTTCCTTGGACTGGCTGCAACGCAGCGAAGGCTCGGTAGGGAGCTAATTGTAGGTTGGATCATCTCTGTCAGACGACTTCGCTTGCTCGAAAGCTTGGTGGGGAAAGAATGAAGGTTGCTGACCTCTGTCCCGAACTTGAGCTGTCAAGTCGTCTATCATCTGGGAGAGTTCTTGGAATTGGGCTTGTGTCACAAGGGCAACATCAGGATGCGCGATCGCTTCCTCGTAATCAGGAGAGTAGGTTCCGGAGAGATGGGGGCGCTGCTCTCTGACGGGGGGCCGTCTACTCGACCTGGGGGTTGCATGCTCGGGGATTGCAGAAAATCTGGGTCCAGATTGTTGGCTGCGGGTGGTGCCTCGGATAAGAGCGGAGCTTGCTGCTTCCTTGTCGGTCCTTCTCATACTGCTTCTTGGCGGCATCGTAACAGATGAGTTCTTTTGTATTTCTTCGCTTTTGCTATAGCGAGAGATTGTGGTTTCCCACGGACGGCACCAATCTGTTGATGCCGAAAAATTGCTTACTGCTGACGTGGCCTCGGTGCTGACGTAGTCTTGGTGCTGACGTGGCCTTGGTGCTGATATGGCCTTGGCCCTGCACAGGTAACAGAGGTGAACTAAACCCTCGAAAGGAGAGAGGAGGAGGCTTCCGAGGAGGCTCCGATGCTTAAGTTAGGACGAAGGCTTGAGAGGGGTCGAGGCCGAGAATTGAATCTAAAATGGCTTAAGTGCAAATAGATGTGTGTGTATGAATTATGAATTATATACCTCCGTCTTTTTATAGTCCCCTGAGTAGGTATTGCCCACTTGGGGGGGAGTATGGCCTTGCCCATGTCGTCTCTGCTTTCAGAGATTAGGCCTTAATTGCGTGATCAATAGATGGCGTGTGTTAGGGGTCGCGTGTTGCAGAAGGGTTAGGTCTGCTAACCATGCTTTGACGTGGCGGTCGTATGACCTGGCCGTTCCACGTGTGCTCAGCCATGTCTAGAAGGCTCGACACGTGTCGCCGCCTTATAGGTGACATCCGTACCCATGTGTAGGTTCATTGAACCGTTTCTTATTGGGCCAGGGCTGCATCAATGAGTTCTTTATTGGGCTGGAGTGTTATGGGCTACATCAGCTGTATTTAGTTTACTGGTGGGTTTGATTTCTGTATGGAACCGGGACTTTCTTTCTACAGAGAAGATTCTTGCACGAGCTTGTTCATTGGCCGGTTTTGAGAGCTGCATTTTTTCTCTCTTGGCACCTTAGGTTTTCTGAGTGTTTTTATGCATCAAACAACTTCTACTTTAAGATTTCTTTTTAAATGCCTTCATCTAAATTTGAACGGAATATTTTGAAAGGAAAAACCATTAATTTATTTTTTCTCTTGTTATCATATCCAGCTAGATTAATGTGATTGGTGACTCGGAGTAGTGCAATTTTTTCTATTGGAAAACGTGTAAGCATAAAGTCATAACAAGATTCTTAACTTGTTCTTCAACTTCCCATGTAAATTTAATTAGTTTTTCATCAAGCAGGACAACCTTATTTTATGCTCTTCTGCTAGTGAATTCCATGCACTTCTTTTTTTTGGGTATTCTCCTCTACTGGGACTCGGAGGTGGTAACTAAGTCCATGCCATTTGTTATTCATGGATTTTAACTGATCAATTTGATTTAATATATTTAAAGAAGATATAACATCATAACTGCACTGAAGTTAGAGGGAAATTCTCTTCAAGTAAATTTATTGCACCTTATACTTTAGGTTTAAACATCAGTTGGCTGCAAGAGCAGCAATATTTTACATACACTTGGGGTTCGTTTGGCATACTTATCTTGTGTCCTTGAGTATGCTAATTAATGACCATGAGACAGTTATTTGTATGGAAGGACTGTGCTTACGGTGAATGCGCTACAAGGCACTGGTTAAATACCTGGAGCGTTCAAGCTCATCAGATGGATCCCAGTCCAACGTAGACGATAGAATCTTTGATAGCGTCATGAGAACTTCAGGCATGGAAGGGCGCGCATTGAGATCATGAGCAACGCAGTTATTAGCCAGTTGCGCCATGGAGAAGGCAAGATCCAAGGGGTATTCATGCCTCAGAGAAGGATCAATGAAACCTCGGAGTTTCTCTCTCACGTTGTCTCCTTGAAGCACCCTACTTATGGATGCATATAGCAACTCTTCTCCCGCATTCTTATCAGCCTTAGCAGCTTCCTTTCCAGATAAAAGCTCTAATATGACAACACCAAATGCAAATACATCAAGTTTAGGTGTGATCACTCCATTCTCAATGTATTCAGGGGCCATATAACCTTGAGTACCAACCACATGTCTTGTGAGTTGGAGATTGCCCTGATCATCGTTATCCACACTTCTTGCTAATCCAAAATTAGCAATCTTGGCTCTGTAGTTTGCATCCAAGAGGATGTTGCTGGACTTTAAGTTCTTATGGATGTAAGGAGGATTGGTGTAATTGTGGAGGTAATTGAGGGCATCGGCTACATCACGGGCAATCTGAACTCTCTGCTTCCATGCCAGAGTTTGATACTTTTTGGAGTGAAGCCAGTCGCTGACAGAGCCATTATCCGCATACTCATAAACAAGGTAAGTATGCCCCTCATGGACGCAAAACCCCGAAAGTCGAACAATGTTAGAGTGATTGATCTTCTTCAGTAGATTGATCTCTGCAGAGACATCCCCTTTCATCACCTTCACCGCCGCATGGTCACCCTTAAACGAACCCTGGTAAACGGAGCCTTTGATTCTATTAGATTCGCTGAAATTGCTAGTAGCACTCTGCAAGTCTTGGAATTTGTACAGGGTCAAGGATTCAATAGCATATCGAACCCCATCGGAAGATATAGAAACAGACCAGGATTTGTTTTGTGGCAGAGCTGCATAATCGGCAGAATCAGATAGCCTTTTAGATTCTGAAGCAGGGACTGGCTTGTCTTTTTTCTGAGACCGACGTCTGTAGAAGCAGAACATGAAGCCAAAAAGGGAAACAAGGAGAAGCAAACCAGCTCCAACTCCAACACCCACGAATACCCATTTGTTGGAAGAGTTAGAGCTTTCAATAGGGACGGTTGTTGGTATCCCTTGTGTTGGAGGGGGAGAAGGCACCGATACTCGTTGAATCTTGGTTGGCTCTCTGGTTAATGGAACCAGAAGAGGGGTAAATGGGAAAATCAAGTCATCTGCATTGAGCTTGTTGGCATCCAATAACCTATTTTGATCAACGCCAAAGGTTTTAGCAATGGCAGAAACAGAATCCCCCCAGGTGACCATATAGGTGAGCAAGTACTTGACCCCATTGGCAGTCTGGTTAGAAGTAGGGCAAGCACACCTGAGAGGAACGAGCAGCTTCATATTATAATGGAGACTTGTGTCATCATATGGGTTTTGAGACATCATGGCCTGGCAAGTGGAGAGCCCCTGATAGGTATCGTTGGCCACACTGAAATAGGTCTCAACCCTGTCAGGTTGCTTTTCGAGTGTGTAGGTGGCATTTTGCTGGTAGTAAGAAGCAGAACATGAACACTTGATAGGAACAATCACCTGATCGTTAGTGGGGATGGTCTCCACGGAGGAGATGTTGTTGAGGGAGGCGATGAGGGTTGCATCACCTGAGTTCAACAGGTAAGTTATGGACACCGGCGTGTTGTAAGGAGGCTGAGATCTGAAGGTGAGGTAAGATTGGCAAGATGACTTTACTCCGTTGCACAAATACCCTTCTGTTGTGTAATTGTACTTGTTGTCGTAGCAGGCTAGCTGGTGATTGGCCACGTACGTTTGTTGGCCTTGTAGTTGTAGAATACCTAATTGCAACAACGCTGCAAGAAACCAAACAACATATACTTCTTCAAGCAATCTATGGATCTCCATGGAATAAATTAACAAGCTAGAAGACTCTTTTCTTCTCTTGTGGAGGAGACGTGTAATAGAAATGAAGAAAGGAGTGATGAGCCTCGACTCTCACTGTCGGTTTAGATATTTAATTTAGTAAAGTTTTTTTGGAAGACCATGACGAGATAGGACGACTTGGAAATTAAAATTCAATTGAACGCGTGTTACGCGTCTTTAGTTTGACCTTTTGGCTCTATTATTAGTCTTCCAGTCTGCCCTTCTTTTCTGTGGGTGTGCCGTGTAAGTATGAGATAAGTAATGGGAAAATGGGTTTAGCCCATTAATGGGTATGGGCTTGGCCATCTAACTATTGACCTCCAGTCCACATATATGAATGATTAGCACCTCTTTTTCACCATTGCATATTTGCAGCATTCAGCAGCAGATTATGGTAAAAAAAGCAGCAGATTATCCCTTTTGAAGGTAAAGTAAGGTCCTGTCCCTTACTAACCCAAACCCCACATTTTTTTTTCTTTCTATATTTTACTCTCTTCTTTAATTCTTTTCCAAAAAGGTATAGAAGCAAATATGTAGTCTTCACTCTGTAGTTATTTTGTAGAAAAATTCTGAAACACCAGGAATAATCAGCAAGCATAACTGTTATAAGACAGGACTAACTCATATCTGAACCCTACATTAGTAGATTTAATAGCATGGGTACTGCACAGAGCACATTCACGCGACAACATATTCTCATGTATTTCTGCAGTCCTCTGACGCGGCTGTGGATAAAATACCACATGCAGAAAATGCATATTCGCGGGAATATAACATAACATACCATGTTTCTCTTTCAAATTAACTCGAGAAAATCTCATGTGTATATAATATACACGCAAATAGACACATGCACATACATGTTGTGTATATACATATATCAACGTCCCTCATTCTGCTATAACCAGCTTATTCCCTACAGCCCACATGTTTAGCAGCTCAAGATGTGAAATGATTCCAGAAACTGAAAATTCAAGCAGGATGCAATTAGCAAAGACGCTGCAACTATAAGAAAGAGTAATGTACTGGCAACAGCCAGGCAATATCTGACCATACATGGTTAAGTAACTTAAAGAGAGCAGTAACTCCGATATTTGCCAGCTTTATTAGTAGCCAAAGAATTTACACGTCGTGCTTGCGGTTTTGATAACGAAATATTTATACCTACAGGAAATCTATTGACATCCCTCCCTTCAAGTTTCATAGTCACTGGAGTTGCATCCCAATCTATCTCTATTGCTCCAAAATTTGGTTCTCCTACAGGAAATCGAAATTTGGAAGATCAAAATGCAAATATCTTATGAAACCTTCTAGCCAGAAAAAAAATTACAAATGGAAAAGATGCGGAAAAGATGCAGAAAATAGCATACGTGCATGATCTGTATCTGCACTTTTGGTCCATAATTAACTCTCATTATGCTTGGTGTGAACCATGCCTAAAAACTAACAATGAAATGTGATGATGCTGGGACTGCCTTCTCAACAGCTTGGGTATAAGACCACTTGAGGTAATGTCATACAATGGATATCCAACGTGTAATTTCACCAAAATGAACATCTCCACTAATGAACAATACTCCACCTCTCTGCAAAAGTAAAGGGGAAAAGTTGATATAAATTGATATGCTTGGAGTTTCCTCCACTTCTTGGCCAAAGGGAAGAGGGGAAAGTTGTATGAAACACAGCTTGCATCAATAAAAAAAGAGAACAGAAAGTAAAATTTAGTTTTATTGGAAGTATACTGCACTAACATATATGAATTGTTATGACCCTCGGAAAACGTCCCCAAGACTCGATATAAAACAATGGACCAGTAGCAGCTGAAAGATTTGGTATAACCTGAACCATTGGGAAAGATAATTATCCAAGTATACAATTATGCAAAGCATAATAACATCACGGAACATACTTTCAGAACCTTGTGGTAACAAATCTAAAATCTATAAACTGAAGGGACTCAAAAAAGAAGATATTGTAAATTCAGTATCACCAGGCTTACCAACCGATTAGTTAAGATATCAACATTTCTTCTAGCAATTGACAAAATTAAGGTTGTTCATTATAAGGGTAAGCAAGGCAATTTAGGTCCCAAAGGATCATCTTCAATTTAAAAGCACAGGTTGGAACTTCAAACACTGTCACATTTTTCACCAGAGTGGTGTTAAAGTTTGAGGGGCCAAGGTGCTTCAGGTCAGAACGTGAGGGAAAATTTTGGCATGTACACAAGGGGTGTGACTATTACCTGAATAGAAGATCCAATTATGGTAATGGCAGAGGCTGGACCCCTCAATTCTTTTCCAACCACGTCCATTGTGAACTTCCCAAGATACTTCCATCACTGCGCAAAGGGTCTCTGCGATTTCTAGTATCTAACAGTATAACCTGAAGATAGAAATTGCCCACAGTTATTATTACAAGACATACGCATAAGTTTCCATATTCACAAAATCAGCAGTTTGTCACACAAAAAGTAAATGAAGTCACACAAAGTAGTGCCCCAATTATGTTATGCTACCAGAAAGAATCGTTATCAACAAAGCATATGAAACCAGTTGGTTACTACCTTTATTTGCCTGCCAACAGGACCAAAAGTATAAGATGCATAAACTCCAGCCTGCTTCCGCCTAAAATATCAAAGCCATGATGTGGATTTGAAAAGCACAAAAAGCAGAGGGGATTGGGAACATGTGATATGGCTATATGAGTACTTGGAAACTCAAAAAAAAAAATCAGGAAATCAATATACAAGAATTCCTCAACGTGGACAATCTTGAGGTTCATCTAAGAAATCGAGCAGAACCCTTTGGTTAGTGATTTTGCCAACGAATTCTTTTCCAGCATCATTTAATCCATAATCATGATCATCCCACATACCAATCACCTAAAAACTTCCATGCATTTCTGTATTAGACTTGAGATGGTTAATTACATTATCATACTTGAGTTTAGGGTAAATTCAGAAACATACCTGTAGTATTAGAATACTTTGACCAATTTAACTTCACGGAAAATGAGAATTGCTCTTGCTTAAAAGCATAAAACCCCAATTGACTCATCTATCTCCTCCCTCTCTCTTCCATACGTCACTCGTGCTGGCAAAGGGAGGAGTCCACGGCAACAAGAAACAGAGGAGAAGAGAACGAGAGGTTTGATATTGAGCAGGAACTTGAGCAGTTTTTTCCTTCAATTTAGATGGAGAAAATGGGTAACAGGGGTGTTTGGTGAGCGAGAAAATGATAGAAAATCATTTCTTCTCTCTCTTTCAGCCGAGCAAAGCCAAGGTGACTGAAAAAAAAAATCCCCATAATTTTCCCTTACTCAAAATCACAAGGTGCGTTATACTTACCCATTTGGTGTGGATCCTACATGGCATCGTACCGCAGTGAGTTTCCATTTCTCAAATCTTTGAAGATTAGATGCCAATCCTTCTTGGGGTGGCCCAAATGAATCTTGGAATCATATTCAGTTATTTCAATGCGAAATTCTTTCGAAATAGCCTAAACATCTGGTAAATTTTGATATGCCAATCTGGATCTTCGCTTGCTTCACCATCTTTCAAGCTTTTCCAGAGTAGTTAAATTGATTACTAACTAAAAGGTAGTTTCTTGTCTTGTATTGCTCCGGGTTTCAATTTATTCCCCAAATGATATTATTAAACAGCATGCTTATCTATTTTTCACTCCTCAGAAGTGAGTCACTGGTTCGTCTAGTAATTTTAAATTTATTGTCATGAATTTGAGTTATTGGCATCCTGTTCGTTCATTTTGTGCATTTCTTGCTTTTGAAGATGTATTAATGTACAGTAAAAATCTTTTGTCAAATCAAGAGTCATGCAATTTTGTTCCTCTTTCTTGGCTCGAATACGGAGGGTTGGGTCTTGAAAACATTCTGTCTTTGCTTTTCATCTCCAAAAAAAAATGAGTGCATCTTGCAATTTTTTTTTTTCATTTGAATTGAAAATGGTATGGATCTTTGAAAAAATTTGGGCATATTTAGGTTCAAGTTTTCTATTTTCAATTTTTAATTTTTAAAAAATATTTTCGAAAATGAAAACTGAAAACAGTTTTCTAATATTTTACGAAGGAAACATGTTTGGATAACTGTAACTCGAAAATTGTTTTCAAAAATAGAAATTTGAGAATGTTGTTTGGATAATTTTAATTTGAAAACTGTTTTGAAAATAAAAAAAGTGTTTGGATACACCTTGTAACTGTTTTCAATTTTGAGTTTAAATTTAAAATTTATATTAATTTTATTTATCATATTTACTAAATATATTTTTCTAGCACACATCAAATATTTGAAAATAATTAATATTATTTTATTTTCAAAATTTTAATATTTTTTATATACCATGGATCAAACATGCCCAAACCCTTCCCCCTTCCCATATCACTTATGTTTGTTTGTTAAATAAATTCTCAAAAATTAAAATAAAAAATATAACACAACTTTTACAATTTGATAAACTGAGAATAACCTAGATCATAATCTTTCTCAGTGTAACTTACCTTATTGTTATTTATCAATGTTCTTTCTAATTCAAGCTTTCTAAACTTATTGAAATATTTTTGCATTCAATTACAAGTTCCATGTCAACTACAACCATAGTAGACAAAACAAGTATACTTGATCCAATAAAGAACATTGCACTTACAAGTGCAAAAGTTAAAGGTAAATCAAGATAGTGCCATTAAAAAAAGATAGTGTAGTCTTTACAAGTGCAAACTTCAAACATTACAAAAACTGACCATTACAAAAAAAAAAAAAATGTCTTTCATTAAGTATTACATCGACCCAACTGCTATATAATCAAACTTAAAGATTATAAGTGTTTTGCCAATTGCCCATATTTTTGCACCTCACTGTGTGGACCTCTTCCTCATAGTTGATGGTCATGCTTCACTTGAAAAATAGACTGGATTTTCCAATAAAGAAACTAAAAAAATAATATTTGCCTAAAATTTATGATCCATTCTTGCATGGACACTATCGTGGAAGAATCAAAGAATGCTTTCACTCCCAATCGTAACTAAGACTTGTATAAAAAATAACATAGTAACGTTTTGTATAAATAAGATTCATAGTATACTTCTTAATACCAATTATCACGAATTTAAACAAACAGTTGATTCAAAAGCTCAAATAAAGATTTTAAAATTGTTAGTTGATGCCACCACTCTTTTTTCCTTTTACTATCTGCTCTCCCAAGCTTGATATTGATCTTTGGAGCTTAAGTTGCATCTTCATCAATCTTAAGATGTATCAAAAAAAAGTTCTTCCGTCACTGATAACCAATTTTCTTGTAGTGCGCTCAACTAATGGTCGTGGTGCTACAAGCGGATGATTTCTCTCTCACTAGCTATGGTAATTTTATTGATGAGGCCCATGATCTTCTTCGGCACTTCCAAGCCATCAAATGCTATCATGTTCGCTGTAATAATAACAGGGTGGCTCATGCTTTGGTCAGGCTTTCATGTTCATTTGATGAGGTGTTGTTCTAGATAGAGAAAGTCCTCGATTCAGTTTGACAATTGGTTTTTGATGACATTGTTGCTCTTAACGCCTATTCATTGTAGTTATGTCTTTTGTTATAAAAAAAGATTTTTCCATTAAAAGAGTTCTAAAATCTTTTAAGTCTTTGGCATCAAAACCTTAAAAGATTTCATTCTATTATTTCCTAAACTCAATGTTACTCCGTATAAATTTGGACTTTCTTTTTTTATGTCTTCTCTTGCAAAAATTTTTTATAGGTAAGTTTTACAATGCCTCACTTAAAAGTGAGACATTATACTTCATTAGATACATTTTCAAGTAAAACAATACATTTAGTATTAAAAACACGGATACTCGGTGGTAAACCAGTATGTTTAATGATAAAAAAAAATATCACCAATTATATAGGTTTTACCACCAAATATGAGGATTTTTTACATCCAAATATATTATTTTATCAAAAAATTATAATAGTACTTTTGAATTAGTCATCGCAGTAAGCACCTTTTCAATATTCTACAACTTCATTTTTTGCATTGGGTTGTTTTATTAACCTTTGTTTCAATGTTTTTTGCCGGTATCATATGTGCATTGATTTAGGTTCTCTATTAATTTACTCCCCAATATATCATTAGATGACGTGATATTCATCTAATGGTGCATTAAGGTAAAATTTTCCTTGAATTATTAGAGAGGATCCTCACCTCATTTTTATATATATACAATGAGAGGTAGCTCTCTCTCATTATTATTCCTTAATTTTTGGTGTGAATAGGATTTGATCTTAAATCTTTTGTACCACGATAAGTGACTTTTTCGACACAAGTTACACGGATTAGGTGTGGCGATTCGGGTTGACAGATTGTGTACATGTCGTGTCGAAATTGAGTATAACACTAAATGGGTCGACACAAACACGACACGATTATTAATCGTGTCAAGAAAACTTAACACTAACATAACCTATTTATTAAACGGGTAACACAACACGACATATTTAACCCGTTTAGTAAACTGGTCGTGTTAAACCTGACACGACTAATTTGTCAAGCACGACAACCCGACATGAAACGACTAACATGTTAAACACGACAACCTGATACGATTAACCAAACACGGCATGTTTATTACATAAACAAATATAAGTTATATTACATAACCATCCATCTAATTATTCATAATCCAAATTCCAACATATTCATGATCCAAATACACATAAAAAAAGAGTCTAATTAACATAAACATTATCTTATCAACTGTCATCCATATTGGGAGAGGGGAGAGAGTCTGTAGACTTTGTGATGCGCCGCTATTGAATGTGTCTGTGAGAGAGTGTTTTGTGTTTGTAATGTGATGAAAATAAGAATTATGATTTATTTTCGTATATATATATAGACACACACATTAAGATTTTTTTTTTAAGTACTAGACAAATTTTTTAAATGGGTTATAAACAGGTCATGGGTCATAATCGTGTCAACACGGCCCATCAGAACCATGAATTTTATCTTGTCATTTTGGGTTAGCAAGTTAACCCGCAACACGACACGATTTTTTCATGTCATAATCGTGTCAACATGAACTCGATTATACTCAACACTAACATTTTTTATTTTGTGTCGTGTCGGGTTCACATGTCGTGTCCCAAATTGTCATCCCTAACACGGATAGTGTGTGAAAACAATGCACCGACGAATATGAAAGTGAATGTTACATGTTACATGTGTATAGTTAATATATCGAAGTCATCCCATGTGCTAACATGAATGATAGTTTATAGGTCAAAATTGTGCAAAGTCTCCTAAGGCCTGACCCTATGTATTGTCGTTTTAGTTAAATTATTACTCCATTTTTTTTTCTTTTGTTATTGCGAGGTTAATTCCCCCTTTTCTATTTGTACATTTTAGAAGGGGAAGGAATAAGAAGGAAAAAGAAATATCTAACGAATGGAAATGGAGTCCTGCCTACACACCAATTTCCAAAAGAAAAGAACAGGAAAAAAAACATATGGGAACCTCAGCCACTAGAAGTAGTGTTGTACAAAAATCTACCTAAATTAATAAGGAAATAATTGAATGGTTTTACTTGTAAGTGCACAAGGTCAATATAGTAGTATAGTGTGCAAATGCGAAATCATCTCCACAGAGATTAGTAAATTTTGATTTAGAATTAAATTCGCAATATAAAATGAGAGAAATAAATATTGAGTTTGAATCGAAAATGATCCACCACCAATCATGCTACCACAATAAAACAATTTGCCAATGCTTTAATCACGTCATGAATACCTAATGTTTGTCAACCTAAGGGCATGGTGTATGCTCTAACTCTTTTCTTTCTTAAAGGATTTAGCATGATGTATACTAAGTTATTCTCTATTATTCTCTAAGAAAACATAATATCTGTACAAATCGACAAACACATGAGACCTAGGGCATGGTATATACTCCCGGTTTCCCATGTTGATTAACCCAAGAACTCGATATGGATTCTTTTGTTACTATTATTAAACCCAGGACTCGATCATCCAAATTAATTTAACTAACTAGTCCATACCACATGTATATGTTGATCAGGCAAACACATATTAAGAATCAAGAAAACAGGCATTAATCAAGTTAAGCATCATAATATAACTATCGCAAAGGCACCAATACTGAATTATTGAGTAAACATAATCAGGATTTCAATCGAGCCCTTACTAGTAAATTAGTTACACATGAGTTTGATGTTAAACATCTTCATAAAATAAAATAAAGGGAGAAGATTAAACTCAAAAATACTATGGAGAAGAGTCGTCAATTCATCTCCAAAATCTCTCTTTGAATTCTCCTCTCTCCTTCTGTGTTTACAGGCCTATTTATAAGGTTTAAAAACATTTGGAAACCCTAAACTCGCAAAACAAAGCCCTACACTACTTTCTAAAATAGGTTCTGCCGTTTTAATGTTTCACTGATGCACATGTTCGCTCGATCACAGGTTGGTGCGCTCGAGCCTTCTTCTTTTGCACGCAAGTGCAGGTGTGCTCGATCCTGGCATGGGCGCTTGATCGTTGTTGTGCTCGATCGCAGATCTTTGTGCTCGATCGCACTAGGCAGACACCAGCTTTTCCCATATTTTATTTTTAAGCCAGAAATTTCCATAATGCTCCATTTTCTCCAAAAAACTATAAAAATATAGAAAACACATAAAGAAAATAAAATAGAATGAAATAGAATGAAATATCACAAATTAATAGCTTAACAAATGTAAATTAAGGTGCTTGAATATGAATATTTAAGCACTTATCACACCCCCAAACTTACATATTGCTAGTCCCTTTGCAATACGAAACTAAAAACTAAATGAAAAACAAAGAACACAAAGATAAATCCATCATCATAGCATCCAAAAATTTAGGTGTCACATAAAACCATGATATTCTTTCATTAACAAGCTTAAAATATAAACCCATCTTAGCAATGAATAGGAATTTTAAAATCTAATTACTTACAAGAGGTAGGCTAAGGCATCACAAGTCCGAATCAGTGTAAAGTGAATTAGCACATAAAAATGAAGCTTCCAAATAACCAATGTGTAATGTCTTCATGTCTCAAGATTCACCGAATTTCCCATCAGAATGAACAACGATGGCATAGTTTTTATTTCTTTCTTTTATTATGAGACATTGCCATGTTAGTTCCCTTAAGCTTTCTAATTGATCCATGTAGCGAGTGTTGAGTCAATGACTTCCAAACCAGATGGTTTTAGGGAATTAGGTATAAAGACACCCTAATGACTTACTAACTCGAGTTAAAAAGGCTACGAAACTAACTGGCCTTAATGTGACCAAGCAAAATTCCCACCTTTTGACATGAACACTTACTGCTTACTGAGGCAAGAGGTCTAGTTAGTCAGTGAAAAGTTTATCAATGATCATTATGAGCAAAATTCTCACCTTTTGACATGAACACTCACTGCTTACTGTGGCAAGAGGTCCAGTTACTCAATGGAAAGTTTATTAATGATTATCATGAGCATTTTTCTCTTTTTATGCAAAATTTTGTTTTTTTTTTTTACTTTTCTATGCCACAGTGTTCATCTAACAAGTCATTCAGTTTCAGTTAAGCTATGGAAACATACACATTAAAATCATATGTCATACCTCACATAATTATGTGCTAATGTTCTCGTGTCAGATTAGATCAAACATGTGAATTTTTAAATGCCTAAAGTAAGTAACTAACTTTAAAACTCTATTATCAGATTATGTATTCAAGATTTTAAGCTTACTAATGAAATCATATCATAGTATTTGTTTAGAACAACCAAAATTCAAAACAACATGACATTCATTTATCTTCTCTGTAGCTCGAGGTTTCAACCCAAGAGGGGGGGTGAATTGGGTTTTTAAAAACTTTTTGCGGAATTAATATAAATTTATAAAAACTAATAAGCAACAAATAATAAATACAAGTAATGAGCTGTAAATAAAGAGTTTAAGGAAAGAGGATGAAAACACAGTTATAGTGGTTCGACAATATCGGATTCGTTCCGACCCTACGTCCACTCTCTTCAAGGAACTCCTTGAAGTAATCCACTAAAAAAACTTAGTCGCACAACTTAGCCGGGTGTTGCACAAACCGTACACAAGCAAATTACAGGAATTGCTTAAACCGAAAAATCCCCTTCCTTTCGGAAGTTTTCCCTTCCTCTCGGAAGTAATCCCTTTACAAAGATGGTGTAAAGTAAAAGGTAGAGAGACAGCAAATGAAAGCTTATTACAACAGAAATGTCTCTCTTTCAAAGTAAAGCTTGAAGAAATGGCTCAACAAGATTATTTCAAAGCTTTTTGTGTTTCAAGAGTATAAAAACTTGATTATGTGAGATCAACTCTTTTTGAATATGTGCTGCTTGTTTTTGAATGCTTAACTGAATGGGTTTATATAGCAATCAATTAATATGGCCATTTAAGACTTTAATTTGAAAAAGATTTATTTTAAAACGTTCAAATTTGGAGTCCAACGGTCATATTTTTGAACTACCAGTCAGCTGGGTCGAGATACCAGTCGACTGGGTTCACTTGAAAAATACTCGTTTTCAGACCTTCTGGGTATCCAGTCGACTGGTATATATCATCCAGTTGACTGGGGACTTTCTATCCATTTTACCAGTCGACTGGGTTGATTCATCCAGTCGACTGGAAACTTACTGGCCAAAGTACCAGTCGACTGGGTACTTTCTGACCTATATACCAGTCGACTGGTATATGTACCCAGTCGACTGGGTTGTCTTCCAACCCAGTTTTTCTTCTGTTTTTCATCAAAAACATTTTAAAAATAATGGTTTTAGAAAAACCTTTTGTGTTTGAGCCATTGAACAAGCTAATACAATGTATGAGTGAGACTTACATTGGTTCTAAACCTTAAGACCTATACTAGATCTTCAGTCTTCACTTGATACTTGATTTGGTTCGAGTTTTTGCACTTTGTTCCTTGGTTGAATGTGTTTGATCCTTAATACAACTTAGTTTAAACATGTTAGTTAAATAACAGTTGTGTTTTGCTATCATTAAAATACGGGCGAGGGTCAACAATCTCCCCCTTTTTTATGATGACAAAACTAATAAAGTAAAAACAGTTTTAAAAACTAAGTGATAGGATTTTACAAAAATTTGGACATAGTTTCCTCTGTTTTTCGAGTAAAACCACCCTGTAAACAAGCAAACACAGTTTATATTTCTTTCAACCAATCCAAAATCAAACTCAACTAATCAATAAACATTTTAACAAAGTTATGGAACAATACTCTCCCTAAATCTATGCATTGGTTGCGTTTTACTTAGATTTTCTCGTTTTTCTCATTTTTCTCCCCCGTTTTGACAACAGCAACCAAAGGGGGTATAACATAAAAAATAAGATACTTAGCCAATACAATCAAATAGAGTATAAGAAAACAAAATTGTACACGAAGATTTGGCTTCATTCGAGTTTCGAAAGTCTTCCCGGGAAGAACCGAAAGTTTTTTAAGCGTATAAGCATTTTATAACAGTTTTAGTGACCAAACTGAGTTTTAAAACAGTGCTAACATATCACAAATAGCGTAAATAAATGCAAGAAGTATGGCTAATAGTAATACATCATCATAGAGAAAAAGTCAATATAATCAAGGCTTCACATAGCCATAACTAAGAAAAAATAGTACATGAGATGTCCGTGCTATGTGATAAGAACTGGAAAACCGCTAAGTACAAATAAAAGATAGAGACTCAAGGTGCGGGAGAGTCCAAGCTGTCATGAAGAAGTTCCCTAATCTTAGCTAGGAAACCCTCGGTGTGCTCTCGATGTAACTCGAAGTCGTCCCGTAGGTGGTCTATGGAGGAGCTCAGTCTCTGGTAATCAGACTGCATGGACTGAAAACCGGACTCCATCGTCATCTGAAGACTCGTGATAGCTCGTAGGATGTCACCGTAACCAGTCTGACCAGTACTCGAGTCACTAATGGGAGGTGCTCGGGTATCCGTTTCTATCTCAGCAGCCGTATCAGCATCCTCATCACTGTCGCTCGCATCCTCTCGGATCCTTAGGCGCTTTTCGGCCTTCAGATAGAGGAACCCTTCACGAACAGTACATCCCATCTTCTTTAGAGATGAGATATTGATGATGTCCGTCAATCCGATATCCTGAGCCTCGGAGGCAAGCAAAGGTACTCGGAAGTGCTGGAGGATGAGTGTAATGAGCATCCCATAAGGAAGACACCCGGAGTCGTTTGCTTTGCCGTTTATCATGTTGGCGAGTAGCAGAGGATATATATTGAAGTGGTGCCCAGATTTTAGGCACCAAATCAATACCGTATCTATTTTAGATAGATACCCTCGACTCCCGAGTCTCGGGTGGATGGTCCAACTGACAATCAACTGAAACATCTTTGAGTCGAGGGGCAAGTCACTACATGTGTGAAATGTAGTGGGTCTGTACACATAGTTAGGGTCGCCCCTGACTATCCGACGGGCCTCCTCAACTTCAAAGTTGTCTGGCCATCCATCCAGACTCCATTGAACCCCCCTTATAGGGATTCTCAGAATGCTCATCAAGAGGTTAGTGTTGACCTCAAACTCCACACCGCTAACTCTGGTTCTGAATCTCAGAGCCAGAGGACTGGGTTTCACCAAGTTCGCATAGAACTGGTGAATCAGTCGCGAGTAATATTTTTCATGAATTCTGACCAGTGGGGTCAGATTTATTGCCTCAAAGGCTGGTAGAATATCGAAATTACCATGGCGAATAGAGTCGAAATCAATGACTCTACCCGTCATGATTTTATTGTGACGGATTATAGAATTATACCTCTTATGAGCCGCTGGGCTGTAAAACAGAGTCTGCTCCAACTCTGTTCTGGGCTCCTTGCTGGATGAGCCTGCTGCTCCCTTCCCTTTCGACTCCGAAGCCGAAGGTTTTGAAGACCTTGGCTTTTTAGGCGCATTAGGTCCACTTGTTGTGAGTTTTATTCGGATTTTGTCACTCATTTTGGAGAAATCTGGAGTTTTTGGAAAAAGTGATTTTGGTAAAAATGAGAGATTTTAACCGTAGAAAGTTAAAAATCTCTTTAGGAATGAGTAGATCGGTGTGTTTATAAGGGATTTGGATGGTTTTTGGATCAAAATGATGAATTTTTCTAGAGAGAGAAAGCTTGGGCTCTTTGAAAATGGCTTAAAAATGGCGAAAATGAGCAGTCCCTTTTATAGAATCGCGATACCAGTCGACTGGGGTTGATATACCAGTCGACTGGGTCCCTTTGAAAAGATGAACAGTTTCTTTACCAGTCGACTGGGTAAACTGGCAGTGAGTTACCAGTCGACTGGGCTATCTTTACCAGTCGACTAGAGAACAAGAGTTTTTCAAAAAATTGGCTTCAAACAGGATTTGATCTTATAGATGACTAGAGAAGACTTACCAATCGTCTGGAGTATTTGGCAGAGAATTACCAGTCGACTGGGTTAAAAGTACCAGTCGACTGGGTTAAAAGTACCAGTCGACTGGAAGATCAGGTAGAGACTTACCAGTCGACTGGAGCACATTTATCAGTCGACTGGACCCTTAGTAAAATTTCTAGTCCTAAATTTTTTAGCACGATTTTGTTTATCTATGATATTTTTGAGTGAGGGGAATAATTAAACATGGATTAATACTCTATCACTCAATGTCAAACATGCAAATGATGAAATGAGATGCAATCAAACATTCAATTTATCAAAATCAAGCAATCCCATCAACATTCTAATCTTACAAAAACTAGCTTCACTTAAGGGTTTTGTAAGAATATCAGCTATTTGATCTTCTGAATGTATGAATTCTAATCTTATATCACCTTTTTGAGCATGATCTCTTAGGAAATGATGTCTAATCTCTATATGCTTGGTTCTAGAGTGCTGAATAGGATTTTTGGTTAGGTTGATGGCACTAGTATTATCACAAAATATAGGAATATTTTTTAGACTCATGCCATAGTCTTCTAGTTGTTGTTTCATCCATAATACTTGGGCACAACAACTGCCAGCTGCTACATATTCCGCCTCAGCGGTTGATAGTGCAACGAAATTCTGTTTCTTGGAGAACCAAGAAGTTAACATAGCACCTAAGAATTGGCATGTTCCACTTGTGCTCTTTCTATCCAACCTACATCCAGCAAAATCAGTATCTGAATATCCTACTAGCTCAAAAGATGATTCTCTAGAGTACCATAATCCTATGGTCTGGGTCCCTTGTAGATATCTAAGGATTCTTTTTACTGCAACTACATGTGATTCCTTAGGATTAGACTGAAATCTAGCACACATGCATACATTGAACATTATATCAGGTCTACTTGCAGTCAAATAAAGTAAATCACCTATCATGCTTTTATAATATTTTGAATCTACAGTTTTACCTCCTTCATCAAGATCAAGTTTAGTAGTTATGCTCATAGGTGTTCCAATTAGCTTTGAGCTTTCCATCCCGAACCTCTTTAGTAGATCTTTGATGTACTTTTGTTGATTGATGAAGATACCTCCTTTTAGTTGCTTGATTTGCAGTCCAAGGGTGTAGGTAAGTTCTCCCATCATGCTCATTTCAAATTCACCTTGCATGCACTTTGCAAACTCTTGACACATAGATTCATTAGTAGCACCAAATATAATATCATCAACATATATTTGAACTATCAAAGTGTCATTTTTGTGAGTTTTTGTGAAGAGAATTGTGTCTATTTTACCTCTTACAAAATCATTGTCAATCAAAAATTTACTTAATCTTTCATACCATACTCTTGGAGCTTGCTTCAACCCATATAGAGCTTTAGAAAGTTTATAGACATGATTTGGAAGACTAGGATTTTCAAATCCAAGAGGTTGTTCAACATAAACCTCTTCTTCTATAAAGCCATTTAAAAAGGCACTTTTCACATCTATTTGAAATAGCTTGAATTTATTAAAGCATGCAAAGGCTAATAACATTCAAATAGCTTCTAATCTAGCTACGGGAGCATAGGTTTCATCAAAATCTATTCCTTCCTCTTGGTTATATCCCTTAGCAACTAGTCTAACCTTATTTCTAGTTACTATACCATTTTCATCCATTTTATTTCTATATACCCATTTAGTTCCAATAATTGAATGATCTTTAGGTCTTGGAACTAGTTTCCAAACATTATTTCTCTCAAATTGATTTATCTCTTCCTACATTGCAATTATCCAATCATTATCTTTTTCAGCTTCTATAAATGTCTTAGGTTCTACTTGAGACAAATAAGCTACAAAATTGCAAATATTTCTAATGGAAGAGCGAGTTCTTACCCCTTGTGAAGGATCACCAATTACTTGATCAATTGGATGATGATTTACATACCTCCAATCCTTGGGTAGATTTTCCTCTTGTTGACTTGAGGATGGTTGGTCCAAATTGGGAGTTGCCATCCCTTCATTTGTTTGAGAAGAACTCACTTTTGGGTCAACAATGGGAGTAGGAGTTTCCATTCTTGGAATAAAATCTGCATCATCTTTAAAGGAAACTTCTCCACTACTCATTGGGTTAGATTCATCAATAGTTACATGCACAGATTCTTCTACTACTAGAGATCTCTTATTGAAAACTCTATAAGCCTTACTAGTAGTTGAATATCCTAAAAATATCCCTTCATCGGTCTTGGAATCAAATTTACCAAAGTTAGTTTTATTGTTATTTAAGATGAAGCACTTACTACCAAAGGCACGAAAATAGGAAATATTGGGCTTTCTCCCTTTCCATAGTTCATATGGTGTTTTATCAAGCAAAGGCCTTATCAAAATTCTATTTAAAATATAGCAAGAAGTATTCACGGCTTCAGCCCAAAAATATTTTGGTAAATTATTTTCACAAAGCATTATTCTTGAAAATTCTTCTAGAACTCTATTTTTCCTCTCAACAACTCCATTTTGTTGAGGAGTTCTAGGAGCTAAAAAGTTGTGATTAATTCCATTTTCATCACAAAATTTTGAAAAGCTTTGATTTTCAAATTCTTTGCCATGATCACTTCTTATGTTTGAAATACAAATTCCTTTTTTTCATTTTGTACCTTTTTGCAAAACTTTTCAAATCCTTTGAAAGCTTCATCCTTATAAGCAATAAAAATAACAAAGGTATATCTTGAATAGTCATCAACAATAACAAGAGCATATTAATGGCCACCTAGACTAATGGTACTAATTGGACCAAATAAGTCCATATGCAAAAGTTCCAAAGGTCTAGTAGTTGAGACTACATTTTTTGCTTTAAAAGATATCCTAGTTTGTTTTCCCATTTGACAAGCATTACAAATTTTGTCTTTTTCAAAATTGATTTTAGGAAGTCCAATAACTAAATCTTTTCTTGAAACAATTTTTAACAAATTCATGTTTACATGACCAAGCCTTCTATGCCATAGCCATTGATTTTCACTAAAGGCAGGAAAACATTTTTCATTATCAGAATGCAAGGATTTCAAATCAACTATATAGACATTTTCATGTCTATGGCCAATGAATTTGATCTTGTTGCTCTTGATGTCTATAACTAGACAATGAGAGGTCTCAAATGTGACTTTGTATCCTTTGTCACATAATTGACTAATGCTAAGTAAATTTGGCTTAAGGCCTTGTACTAGCAATACATTATCTAAGGTTGAGAAATCATTACCGACTTTTCCATGCCCGATGATCTTTATTTTAGTATTGTCTCCAATGGTCACAAGTCCACCATCTCTTAGAGTTAGCTCATTGAATACGCTTTTATCATCGGTCATATGCTTCGAGCAACCGCTATCAAGGTACCAACAGTTACCTTTCTCCTTGGTGTGAAGGCAAATCTACATCACACAAGGATATACGATAGCACTTTTAGGTACCCAAAATTTCTTGGGTCCTTTGGGGTTAGTCCTAGAAAATACGGTTCCTTTCGGGACCCATACTTTCTTAACATGAGGTGCTCTATGAACAAGTTGATGATACACAGTCCTAGCATGATAGTCATAGAAATTTCTAGGATGTCTTACATGTGAATTCCTATAAACCTTAGGATAATAGTTCCTAGGATACATGTTTCTATGGTAAGGAGTATGGAAATTCATGTCATTTCTATAAAGAGTATGATGATGCATTCTAGGATACCCATGATGATAATTCCTAGGATGAGCATGAGCATAATGCATTTTTTGATTATACACATTGTTCCTAGAATGAGCATGATAATTATTTCTAGGATGTGTATGAGTATTTCTAGAATGAGCATACATATAAGCATGAGTATTTTTAGGATGCTTCAATTTAGTATGATCATTTAAGTTTCTAGACTTCCTAGCATTTATCGAGGGAGTGCTTTTAACAATGCTAGGAGCTTTTGAAGTAGAAGATCCATCTACACAAGAAGCTTTCATGAATAAGCTCTCTTTTGTTTTTTGTTTTTCTAATGGAGAATATCCTACACCAGATTTTCCTCCGCTTAATCTTTGGGAAGAAAGCACTTCATCAAGTTTTTCTTTACCAAGCATAAGTCTAGATATAGTGCTGTTTAATTCAAAAATTTTATTTTTCAAATTCTCATTTTCATCTTTAAGAAAATCTTGAGACGAATCATACAGTAAAGATGATAATTTTTCTTTTTCTTCTCTAAGAATTATCATTTCTTTAGAAAGAGATGATACTTCTTTCTTAAGAACAGAATTTCTAGAATCAAATTTCTTTAATTCTTCATGCATTTCATTTATGACTTCTAGCAGTTCTTCACTACTAGTAACAATATTATTTTTTGAAGAGGGAGAAGATGTTACCTCACTTTCATCATCGATTGCCATCAAACAAAGGTTGGCGATTTCCTCGTATCCGATTTCTTTGTCTGATGACTCATCTTCTTCGTCGTCGCTCCAGGTAGTTGCTACCATAGCTTTCTTCTTGAAGCCCTTGTATGGTTTGTTTGAAACCGGACAGTCAGCTTTTATATGTCCTGGCTTCTTGCAGCCATAGCACATAAGTGGTTCCCTTTTTGAGGTGGGATCCTTTGAGTAAGGTTTCTTGCTTTTCTTCAAGAACCTATGGAATCGTCTGGTGATTAAAGCCATTTCACCATCCTCTTCACTGCTCTCTGCTTCTTGTTCTAATTTCTTTTCTTTGTTGCTCGTGGAAGCTTTGAGAGCAATTTGCTTTTTCTTCTTCTCATCATCATTGATGATGGGAGTCATTTCTTCCATCTCGTATGTCAATAATGACCCAAGCAGTGTCTCAACATCAAGCTTGTCAAGATTTTTGGCCTCCTGAATGGCTGTCCTCTTTGGTTTCCATTCTGGTGGCAGAGATCTTAAGATTTTTCTGGTTAGTTCAACTTCCTCAATATTCTTGCCAAGCAATTTTAAACCATTCATAATAGTAGTGAATCGTGAGTGCATTTCGGAAATGGTTTCGTTAGGAGACATCTTAAAAGATTCATACTCAGAAATTAGCATGTAAATTTTAGACTTTTTTACTTCACTTGTTCCTTCATATGTGACTTGTAATTTGTCCCATATTTCTTTAGAAGAAACGCATGCAGATATTTTGTTATATTCAGAAATATCTAATGCACAATGTAGCATGCTTGTTGCTCTGCTATTGAGAGACATCGTTCTACAATCCTCGTCAGTAAACTCAGTTTTGAGTTTAGGCATTGTATAAAGAGTTTCTTCAATAACTATTTCTTTTGAAGAAATTTTAGGTCCTTCTTCTATAATTCTCCATAGATTGTAATCTTGTCATTCGACGAAGATTTTCATTCTATTTTTCCAATAGTTATAATTTGAGCCATTGAATAATGGTGGTCTAGTATAAGAGTGTCCCTCAGAGTAGCTATTTGCTGCCATTGGATCAACTCTAGGATTTTAAGCCTAATAAAGAGAACGAGGCTCTGATACCAATTGTAGCTCGAGGTTTCAACCCAAGAGGGGGGGTGAATTGGGTTTTTAAAAACTTTTTGCGGAATTAATATAAGTTTATAAAAACTAATAAGCAACAAATAATAAATACAAGTAATGAGCTGTAAATAAAGAGTTTAAGGAAAGAGGATGTAAACACAGTTATAGTGGTTCGGCAATATCGGATTCGTTCCGACCTTACGTCCACTCTCTTCAAGGAACTCCTTGAAGTAATCCACTAAGAAAACTTAGTCGCACAACTTAGCCGGGTGTTGCACAAACCGTACACAAGCAAATTACAGGAATTGCTTAAACCGAAAAATCCCCTTCCTTTCGGAAGTTTCCCCTTCCTCTCGGAAGTAATCCCTTTACAAAGATGATGTAAAGTAAAAGGTAGAGAGACAGCAAATGAAAGCTTATTACAATAGAAATGTCTCTCTTTCAAAGTAAATCTTGAAGAAATGGCTCAACAAGATTATTTCAAAGCTTTTTGTGTTTCAAGAGTATAAAAACTTGATTATGTGAGATCAATTGTTTTTGAATATGTGCTGCTTGTTTTTGAATGCTTAACTGAATGGGTTTATATAGCAATCAATTAATATGGCCGTTTAGGACTTTAATTTGAAAAAGATTTACTTTAAAACGTTCAGATTTGGAGTCCAACGGTCATATTTTTTAACTACCAGTCGACTGGGTCGAGATACTAGTCGACTGGGTTCACTTGAAAAATACTCGTTTTCAGACCTTCTGGGTATCCAGTCGACTGGTATATATCATCCAGTCGACTGGGGACTTTCTGTCCATTTTACCAGTCGACTGGGTTGATTCATCCAGTCGACTGGAAACTTACTGGTCAAAGTACCAATCGACTGGGTTGTTTCATCCAGTCGATTGGGTACCTTCTGACCTATATACCAGTTGACTGGTATATGTACCTAGTCGACCAGGTTGTCTTCCAACCCAGTTTTTCTTCTGTTTTTCATCAAAAACATTTTAAAAATAATGGTTTTAGAAAAACCTTTTGTGTTTGAGCCATTGAACAAGCTAATACAATGTATGAGTGAGACTTACATTGGTTCTAAACCTTAAGACCTATACTAGATCTTCAGTCTTCACTTGATACTTGATTTGGTTCGAGTTTTTGCACTTTGTTCCTTGGCTGAATATGTTCGATCCTTAATACAACTTAGTTTAAACATTTTAGTTAAATAACAGTTGTGTTTTGCCATCATTAAAATATGGGCGAGGGTCAACATTCTCTTTTAAACAATAATAAATAAATAAATAAACTGGGACAAAGTGTGTGTGAATGTGTCTCCCATACCCCCAAACTTAATTTACACATTGTCCCCAATATGTGAAAATCATGGAAAGAGCTGACCTGGGAGATGGAGAACTAGCTTGACTGGCATGGCTCATAACATACCCTCAAACTTGAACTGATGCACACATTGTCCCTGAAAAAAAAATACGAAGGTAATACTGGAAAACAAAAAATACCAAAAATAAATAGTAATATGAAATATGAAAAACAATAAAAACAAAAGGATATGCTGTGGGGTGCCTCCCATGAGCTCTAAGTTTTATATCTTCAGCCAGACGGTGCACTCTCTCATTGTTGTCCTTCATGTGATACCAACCTCCTTCATGTGTGGGTTGAGTCTTCTTTGTGCATCCCTGAGAAGAGTAGCATTAGTTGGCACAAGAGTTTCAAATGGAGGGGTGTTTATGAGGGCATGGCTAACAAATAGCATCTTCCTATTCAAGTTCCAATTGGTCCAGTTACAAGGGCTCGAGCTAAAAGGTTCAATGAAACTCTCAATGGGCTTATTCAACACATTTGGGCTAAGAACCATCTTTGGGGGCCCAAGGATAATGCTATACATGATCCATAAGGATGAGTTTCTATAATTCAAGCTTTGGAATAATCTAGCGACTCAAGATTGTGAATTAAAATCTCAGTTTCCAAAAATTGGAGACTTACTCGTTTTGGTTGGCTCATCAAGGAAAATGGCTGGTTACAATTTTTCTTATTACATTTTCTTAAATGTTTCCTAATTAATTTAATTGCTAAATTGTAAGGCTTGCATGCCAAGCTAGGTACTTTCCTTATTTGGATTTTAGGTTACCAGAATTTTATTTAGGTTTACTTCATATTTCTTAGTTTCCTATTCCTACCAGAATTCTATTTAGGTTTATTTCATATTTCTTAGTTTCTTTTTTCTAATTGGTTACGAATTCTCATGTATTTAAATAGCCATTGACTTTTTGGAATAAGACAATTCAGATTTGGTTCATATTTTTGGAGAGAAAATTCTCTTTGGTTCTTTTAGAACTTCTGAACTTATCGGAGTTTCTGTGGCGTTCATCTTCGACTTATCAATCAATCCTTCCATAATTGATTATGGTGTCTTCATTATACCAAGGTTCTTCCTTCAACATAAGCAACAGGTCGCGGTCTCAGTCTTCATTATACCAAGGTTTTTGCTTCAATATAAGCAATGGGTTGTGGTCTCATATAAATCTACTTCTAGACGATCTTAGAAGTCTTCTTGATCCATCAATTTTTAGTTTTTAGCATGGATCATATCAGTCGGTATCAGAGCCTTCTAGTTGTAGGTTTGCTTAATCTTTTTTTTTGATTCATTAAAAAAAAGGTGAAAAAAAAACGAAATTAAAAAAAAGTGATATTTAGATTCAATCCTTTCAATTCTTGTTTCAATTTCTCATCTTTGTTTCCTTGTATTCTAGCCTTTAAGTCAAAATTTCTTTGTGAGTTGTTGGTGAATTGTTGCTGGAAACTTGATACTTGTTTGGTTAGTTCGATAAGAACCTATAGAAGATTATTACGAGTGGAAAAAGGCAAAAGTTGTGAGCACATAAGAGGGTAAAAGCCAATCTGATTTTGTGTAAAAACACGAGTAAAATTAAGTGACACATTCTTTGAGTGAAACATATGAGGGAGTGTGTGAGGTTCTTTTTTTTTTTTCTTCTCTAACCTTGTTTTTGCAGCAAACATGTCAGACAGCAAGAACAAAAATCATTCCGGAGATACATGAAGATCAAGTGAGGTTACTGATTACGCCCAAAGTATAATGCGGTTATTTGTAGTACAGTTTTGGGGTGTCGATTCCACAGGGAAACAAGTTAATTACAGAAGAAGGGGTAAATTTTAACACAGACGATAAAAGATTGATTGAAAGAATTTGAATTATGTGAAAAATAGTGTGAAGGAAATTATCAAGAGACGACAATATATCTAAACGACAATACCGCAGCAATGGACAAATCTATAAAAGAAATCTACCGGACTCAATCACACCCAAACAGGTACACATAAGAAAAGCATGACTGAACTTATATGGAAAAGAAGCATGCAATCACCGGAGTAATAATAAATCTACTAATTAAATTAAGAATAAAACATAACAATGTTTAACAAAAATAATATCCAACTACAACCGAATCAAATAAAGAAAAATAAGAACAACTACACCTAGGGATTCATCCCTTCGCCTTGCTTGGAGACTAGCCAGCCATGGGGCTCATGCTTCCTTGAGTTGCCTCCGGCCTCTCAAGGATCATCCTCAGCTTGCCCTCCAAATCTATACTTTCGGATTGCTCCTAAAGGCCCTCTGGAGTCACTCTCTGATAATTTCAGATGAGCTCCGATTGATGCTCAAAGCTAAAGTGGAGTGGGTCTTATATAGGAAAATACCAAGAGTGCAATGTGTTTCCCATCCGACGTGAGATGTGGGATATAGAAATGTGTTTTCCAACCGATGTAGGATGTGGGATTTAAGCTCAAAATCACGCTGAAATCCCGCACAGCCCGCACAGCCTGACCTTTGTCTACTAAAACTGCCATAACTTTCTCTAGAAAAATCCTTTTGACGAACCGTAAAATTATTCAGAAAATAGAATTCCGGATCTTTCTAAGCATATATGGCTCATCTCCTGGTTTTTCTTGTATCAATACAGTTTAATTTTCAAAGATGATTGATCTGTACGGGCAATTCTCGCAATTTAGTGAAACTTCTTTCCAATGCGGGCAGCAGCTGTTGCTCTTTTAAGCCCTCCATTTTGTCCTTCCGAAAGTATTCCTTCACTCCAGTATGCTTCGAGTCTTTGTGCTTCAAGCAATGATAACTTTTCCTCCTCTTTTAAGTTTAAAGTACCTGAAAATGCACCGAAGTAGATCAATGATCCAAGAATGATACTTTAGAGTTGTTAACGTATAAAAGTGCAATTAAAACCTAGATAAACCCTAAAATGCTAACAATTAAGTACTGTTAAGATGCATTTTATGACTTTCATCACAACCCCCAACTAGCTTATTGCTAGTCCCTAGCAATTCAAGCGAAAATAAGAGATGAATTATATGGTAGGAGTTAAAAACAAAGTAAAACAATGCTAGCGTTGAACCAAGAGTAATTCACTTTTTGTCCCAAAAATTGCACATAACATACGGCGCATAGAATCATTAAAGTTCACCTAAGTCCAAAAGTAATCCAAAGATCAATCTTAAAATCGTTATTGACTCTTAACATCCATCTTACCACAAACCATTAATCCAAACACCCAGATGATTTTATGCATAAGATTCATGAATACAAGTCTTGGCCTCTAAAAACATAATAATTTGCGTGACATCAATCACAAAAACAAGCTCCATAGGCTCACTTTTCAAATCACTCTCCACTATTGTAGAAAAATCACACTACATTGGATCAAAAGGTCTTTAATAAGCTTGTAACATTAGGCTAAGGTAAAGGTTAAGAAAGAACGGGAAGGATTCAACAAGTAGAAGAACTTAATCTCTTAGTTTTGAACACAACTTTTTAAGCACTGGATAACCTTACTTCAACACCCAACTCTTTCAACATTTTTTTATAAGAGCATATCTCTCAATAAATCACCACTTTTCTTTTCTTTTCTTCTTTCTTTGCCATAATTCATTTTTTTTTCTTTTCTTTTGTATTTTGGCATAAGACCATTCACCTCATTTTTTATTTTTTTTTCCACAACCCCCAACTTATCTTCTTTAATGTACCTGGGTTATGGTAGTAATACTTTTTTTCATATTTCCACCCTTACTCCTTTTAAGTGCTTCTCACAACATGTGTATAACTAAGTTCTTTTAAAAGAAAAGTAAGGATAAAATATTTTTAGGCTCATAAAGATGAGTAAATGGTTTATCGAAAGAAACAAGGCTCAATTTTTCTTTTCAAGAAAAAGGTTCAAATAGGTGACTAGTGATAAATATAGCAATGGTAGGTTTGAAAGGCTCAAACGGTCCAAAAATGGCCTATATCATATCCTAAGTAATGTGCATTCTAGGAATTCGCCTCAAGTGATTATCAAGTACGTTCTAGAGCTCGTCAAGACCGCAAAATTATTCACAAAATAATCACACATAAAACTTTTCTAAATGTTTAAGACTAATCATACAATCTTACCACAAGCTAAAGGCTCAAACCAAATGAAGATTGATACTTAAATTAATTGCAAACCGAAGCAAGATTTAACTCCTTCTAAATGCTATCTACTATCTCAATTAAGTTTATATCATTTACATATGAATTAACTCTAAGGCAACCACAAAGCATGCTTAAAACAAAAAGAGACGAAAAATGATACCAAGCAGTTCAATGGAAAAAGAAAAAAAAATGTATGAAAATAAAGAATATGGAAACAAAGAAATGCATTTTGTCCACCCCCCTAACTTAAAAATTGCATTGACCTCAATGTAAAAGAAAGAGTAAAGGAAACTCCCCTTGTAGCCAAAGGTGCACAGAAGCTGAAAATTATGCTCCACCATTTGAACTGCTTCGTATTTTTGTCCCTGAAAAAAAAATACGAAAGTAAAACTGGAAAACAACAAGATAATAATAATAAACAATAAAAAAATATAAAAATATAAAAAACAATAAAAATAAAAGGATACTTTGTGGGTTACCTCACATAAGCGCTAAGTTTTACGTCTTCAACCAGACGCTCTTATTCCCTCCTTGAAAAATATAGGTTGAATGCATCTGCCACTGCTTCATTGCCAAATTTGGTGCTTCTATGCTTTTGGGGGGCCTCAAGGATGTCATCAGTAACATCCACAAATTCTGGCTCGATGTATGCTTTAGTGAAGCCATGGATGAGGGTGGACTCAAATTGATTAAGGTATTGCATATTTTCCATGAATGAGTCAATCATGTATGCTTGTGCTTGATGGATTTCATCCACATCCTCTGATTTTCTCATTGTTGGGATGTGTAATGACTTACCCATCAGTGTCTCAATGGCATTCACCTCCTTCAAATTATTTTGTGCTAGGTGCTGACCATGGGGTATGGACTGAGCTTGAGAAGGGAACTTACCTCGCTCAGTCACACTCAAGTAGCTCATCAACTTTGACACTTGGCTCTTTATCTCTTTATGTTCTTCAACAACCTGCGTAATCAAATATTCAAGTCTTTGATTAGTCTTACCCTGTGCCTCAATAAAAGCATGTAAAGTTTCTTCTAAAGGACTCCTAGAAGATGAAGGTGTATGATATGGTGCAGAATATGATCTAGGGAGTTGTGCAAGCTGCTGATTTTCAGATTTCCAACTGAAGGTTGGGTTATCGTGCCATCCCGGATTATAGGTATTAGAGAAGGGTGTAAAAGGATTCGTGTACATACCAAAGGCATTACATTGTTCTTCATACATCCTTCTCATATCAACAAATGTGGGGCACTCTTGAGCGGGATGACCTACCCCGCCACACACAAAACATGGTTTCAAAGATTCGGCATAGTTAGCCATATATGTTGGCTTTGAGCATTTAGTTTTTAATGCCTCTAGTTCCCTGGTGAGCATCTCGACCTTGGCTTTAAGGTTATCATCTTCCCTAAGATGGTAAATTCCACCACCATTTGGGTGCCCTATAGGTCGTGAACTATTTGTGCTTTCAGTAGCACTAGGTCCAGTCCAAGTGTGAGCTTTTTCAGCAAGCTCATTGAGGCACTCTATGGCCTCATCAGGATCTTTCTCTAAAAACTCACTATTACACATCATCTCTACAAATTGGCGCTCTCTATATATAAGTCCCTCATAAAAATAGCTCACTAAGCACCAACTCTCAGACCCATGGTGAGGGCACATACTCAATAACTCTTTAAAGCTCTCCCAAGACTGATACAAAGTCTCACTGTCCTTTTGTGCAAAGGTAGAGATTTGTCTTTTTAAAGCATTGGTCTTATGTTGGGGAAAATATTTATTAAAAAAAATCCGAGTCATCTCAGTCCACGACCCAATAGATTGTGGTCTAAGTGAGTATAGCCAACTTTTGGCTCTATCCTTCAAAGCGAAAGGAAAGAACTTAAGCCTCACAATATCATCGGTTTTGTCTTGACTATGAAAAGACGCGACTACTTCCTCAAACTCTCTAATGTGCACATATGGGTTTTCATTATCCAAGCCATGAAATGTAGGGAGTAAATGTATCATCCCTGTTTTAAACTCTAATGGGCGAGTATTGGCTGGAAATATGATGCATGATGGTGTGGCTGTGCGTGTAGGGTTAAGGTAATCCTGAGGGGTCCTAGGGGGTTGATATTCATGTTCACTCATTTCTTCGGGACTAGATGGACTGTCAAATAAAGGATTTAGAAATGAATTGAATTCTGACTCTAGCACAGGCCTACAAGCATCTCTATGTCTTTGCATTCAAAGTAACAAAATAATGAAAAAAATTACTATAAAAGGAAAGAATAAGATAAAATTAAATTAAATTAATGCAGCAAGCTAAAAGAGGGAACGAAGTTACCGCCTTTACAAACTGTTGAAAAGAAAAACTATTTACAACTCTCCTACCATCATGTCAAAAGTTGACATTCTTTTTTGTACTGAAGTGCGTTTCTTCGGCAACTGCGCCAAAATTTGATTACGCCCAAAGTATAACGCGGTTATTTGTAGTACAGCTTTGGGGTGTCGATTCCACAGGGAAACAAGTTAATTACAGAAGAAGGTGTAAATTTTAACACAAAAGATAAAAAGATTGATTGAAAGAATTTGAATTATGTGAAAATAGTGTGAAGGAAATTGTGTAAATAGATTTAATAAGAAATAACAAGGTTCTGGAAATCCTCCCTAGGTTCGTTGCCCTAATCCTAACTTGATTCAGTTGTTTTTATCTTGATTGCAAGTTTCACATCCCAAACAGGCAATCGGAAAATATTCGATTAAAGCGCATTTATAAATCCTAATGTAATTGTTACGAAATATTCTTTACTTTCAAGAACACATGACCTAACTTATAAATTATCAAGAGACGACGATATATCTAAACGACAATACCGCAGCAATGGACAAATCTATAAAAGAGATCTATCAGACTCAATCACACCCAAACAGGTACACATAAGAAAAGTATGACTGAACTTATATAGAAAAGAAGCATGCAATCACCGAAGTAATAATAAATTTACTAATTAAATTAAGAATAAAAATAACAATGTTTAACGAAAATAATATCCAACCACAACCGAATCAAATAAAGAAAAATAAGAACAACTACACCTAGGGATTCATCCCTTCCCCTTGCTTGGAGACTAGCCAGCCATGGGGCTCATGCTTCTTTGAGTTGCCTCCGGCCTCTCAAGGATCATCCTCAGCTTACCCTCCAAATTTATACTTTCAGATTCCTCTTAAAGGCCCTCTGGATTGCTCCTAAAGGCCCTCTGGAGTCACTCTCTGATAATTTCAGATGAGCTCCGATTGATGCTCAAAGTTAAAGTGGAGTGGGTCTTATATAGGCAAATACCAAGAGTGCAATGTGTTTTCCATCTGATGTGAGATGTGGGATATAGAAATGCGTTTTCCAACCAATGTGGGATGTGGGATTTAAGCCCAAAATCACGCTGAAATCCCGCACAGCCCACACAGCCTGACCTTTGTCTACTAAAGCTGTCATAACTTTCTCTAGAAAAATCCTTTTGATGAACCGTAAAATTCTCTAGAAAATAGACTTCCGGATCTTTCTAAACATATATGGCTCATCTCCTAGTTCTTCTTTTATCAATACAGTTTAATTTTCAAAGATGATTGATCTATACGGGCAATTCTCACAATTTAGTGAAAATCCTTTCCAATGCAGGCAGCAGCTGTTGCTCTTTTAAGCCCTCAATCTTATCCTTCTGGAAGTATTCCTTCACTCTAGTATGCCTCGAGTCTTTGTGCTTCAAGCAATAATAACTTTTCCTCCTCTTTTGAGTTTAAAGTACCTAAAAATGCACCGAAGTAGATCAATGATCCAAGAATGATACTTTAGAGTTGTTAACGTATAAAAGTGCAATTAAAACCTAGATCACCCCTAAAATGCTAACAATTAAGTACTGTTAAGATGCATTTTATGACTCTCATCAGTTACAAAAAGAGAGTGAGAAAAAAAGAACAATTGAAAATCAAAAAGAGAAAATGAGATAGGCTGGAAAAATTGAGAGAGAAAATAAGAGAGCTGATTTGGTCATTGAGAGAAAAACAAATTTCTATGCAAGAACAAGTGAAATGAAAAGAGCAATGGCTTTAAATCAGCCAATGGTTGTACTTTTATACAAAGAGGTGTTAAACACTAACCAATTTGACTCATCTTTGCCTAGTTCTATTGTTTCTCTTTTACAGGAGTTTGATGATATCTTTCCTGAGAAGATTCCATATGGCTTACCTCCTATTCGAGGAATTAAACATCAAATTTATTTCGTGCCCGGTGCTATAATTCCAAACCGACTAGCCTATCGAAGTAATCCCGATGAGACAAAGGAGCTACAAAGGCAGGTTAGTGAATTGATGGAAACGGGGTACGTAAGAGAAAGCATGAGTCCATGCGCTGTTCCGGTGATTTTGATTCCTAAAAAGGATAGGACATGGAGAATGTGCGTTGATTGCCGAGCAGTCAACAATATCACGGTAAAGTATCGACATCCTATTCCTCACTTAGATGATATGCTATATGAACTGCATGGTGCTTGTGTATTTTTAAAAATTGATTTAAAAGGTGGATATCATCAAATAAGAATAAAAGAGAGTGATGAATGGAAAGTTGTTTTTAAAACAAAACATGGTTTATATGAGTGGTTAGTTATGCCATTTGGACTAACAAATGCACCAAGTACCTTCATGAGATTAGTAAACCATGTTTTGCGAGCTTTTATAGGCAGATTCATTGTTGTTTATTTTGATGATATTCTCATTTATAGCACAAACTTATATGATCGTGTTGTGCATTTAAAATCAAATTTGGATGTGCTTAGAAAAGAGAATTTGTTTGCTAACTTGAAGAAGTGCACTTTTTGCATCGATAAGCTTATGTTTCTTGGTTTTGTTGTGAGTGCACAAGGAATACAGGTTAATGAAGAGAAGATCCGTGCGATTAAAGAATGACCAAATCCCACGAGTATAGGTCAAGTTCGTAGTTTTCATGGACTTGCTAGTTTTTACAAGAGGTTCGTGAAAAACTTTAGCAGTATTGTCGCACCACTTACCGAAGTCATCAAGAAGAACATTGGGGTCACATGGGGAGTTGAGCAAGAGAAGGCGTTCCAATTGATCAAAGGTCATCGACAGCTGATTTTTTTAACCCATATATTAGGTTTGGTTACACATGAGGAAAGAAAGATTTCCAGCACAAAGGTATTCAAAGTTACTTCCTAAAGGAGATGGGCCTTTTTCTATCCTTGAGCGCATTAATGACAATGCGTACAAATTAGGTTTGCCAGGTGAGTACAATGTTAGTGCCACTTTCAATGTTTCTGATTTAAGACCTTTTGATGTAGGTGATGATTTGAGGACAAATCCTTTTCAAGAGGAGGGGAATGATGAGGACACGATTAACAAATAGCATCTTCCTATTCAAGTTCCAATTAGTCCAGTTACAAGTGCTCGAGCTAAAAGGTTCAAGGAAACTCTCAATGAACTGATTCAACACATTTGGGCTAAGAACCATCTTTGGGGGCCCAAGGATGATGCTATACATGATCCACAATGATAGGTTCCCATAATTCAAGCTTTGGAATAATCTAGCGACTCAGGATTATGAATTAAAATCTTAGTTTCCAAAAATTGGAGATTTACTCGTTTTGGTTGGCTCATCAAGGAAAATAGCTAGCTACAATTTTTCTTATTACATTTTCTTAAATGTTTCCTAATTAATTTAATTGCTGAATTGTAAGGCTTGCATGCCAAGTCAGGTACTTTCCTTATTTGGATTTTAGGTTACCAGAATTCTATTTAGGTTTATTTCCTATTTTTTAGTTTCATTTTTCTAATTGGTTATGAATTCTCATGTATTTAAATAGCCATTGGCTTTTTGGAATAAGACAATTCAGATTTGATTCATACTTTTGGAGAGAAAATTCTCTTTGGTTTTTTTAGAACTTCTGAACTTATCAGAGTTTCTGTGGCGTTCATCTTCAACTTATCAATCAATCCTTCCATAATTGATTGTGGCATCTTCATTATACTAAAGTTCTTGCTTCAACATAGGCAACGGGTCACGGTCTCAGTCTTCATTATACCAAGATTCTTACTTCAATATAAGCAACGGGTCGCGGTCTCATATAAATTTGCTTCTAGATGATCTTGGAAGTCTTCTTGATCCATTAATTTCTTAGCTCTTGGTGTGGATCATATCAGGTGTACTTACTTGGAGGTTTTGGAGAGGCCTCAAGGAGGTGCACAACTTCTATGATGTCATCAGTAACATCTTAGGATTTAGGCTTAATATCCAATCTTATGAAACTATGGGTGAAGGTGGTCTCCAACGGATTAGTGTGCTAGACTTGAAAAGCTTTCTCAACAATACCTTGCATCATACATACATTAAAACATTTCATATCATCTTGGGGTAATTTTAATGCATCAAATATATGAATTCTATTTTCTCACCATTTACCTTCATACTTACGATACCCTTTTTCACACAAATTTTTGTATCAGTATTCTCATAAAGGATCTTCCTAAGATGATGGGCAATGGTAATGGCATAAGACATTCTTTCATATCTAATACAATAAAATCAGCAGGTAAAATAAATTCACCTACCTTCATCAAGACATCCTCAAGAATACCTATTGGTCGTTTGATGCTTCTGTCTGCTAATTGCAGGGTGATGGAAGTTGGTTGAAGCTCCCCCAAACCTAGTGTTTCAAATATAGTGTATGGCAACAAATTGACACCTGCCCCTAGGTCCAGTAGTGCATGCTCAAAAAGTTGGTCACCTATACTGCAAGGAATGGTAAAACTACTTGGATCTTTTAGCTTTGTTGGTAGTTTCCTTAGCAACACCGCACTTACCTCTTCAGTTAAAGCCACTGTTTCATGCTCCTGAAACTTCCTTTTATTAGTGTAACAATCTTTCAAAAATTTAGCATATGCAGGAATTTGTTGAATTATATCTAATAAAGGAATATTAATTTCTATATTTTATGGGTTTTTGGAGAAAAGAAAGCATTTAATTCTCTCGTTTCTGTCAAACTCAATATTTATTTCTCTCGTTTTATATTGAGAATTTAATTCTAAATCAAAATTTACCAATCCTTGTGGAGATGATCTCGTATTTGCACACTATACTACTATGTTGACCTTGTGCACTTGCAAGTAAAACCGTTCAATTATTTGCTTATTAATTTAGGTAGATTTTTGTACAACAAGCTTTTGGCGCCGTTACCGGGGATTGCGCTAAATTTCTGTTTAGAATTATTTTTCGTTCAGTTTTATTTTTTTGTTCTATTTTATTTTGTTTCATCAAATATCTAATTTATTTCATCTTTTTGTTTTCTATTTTTCTATTTCAGGTGTGCAGTAGAGTAATCTCTAGCATTGCGATTGAGCGTAGTACTTAGTGCGATCGAGTGCACTCGGGGCAAAGACTACCCGAACAGCAGTACTAAAACTGCTGCACTGAAGCGTTTCAGCTAATTCATGCAAGGGCTTCGATCAAGGGATCCAACCTTCTTTCTACTCGATACAGAGCTTGAGCGAACCATTCGACAAAGGCTTAGAGACAACGTTGAAGAGGTAGAAGAAGAATTCGAGGGAGAAGCGCCAATGGCGGAACAACTTGATAATCAACTGCCGCTAGAGCGAAGACCCATGAACCAATTCTTCATCCCATGGAACCTCAATTAGCCCTTCTGCATTGCTTATCAACCTGAGATGGAAGTCAATTATTACATATCCCCGCAGATACTCAGTGCTTTGACTCATTTCAGGGGTACACTTGCTAAGGACCCACATTTGTATCTTCGAGAATTCTTTGTGCTCTTCAAGTTCCAGCACATCCAGGGCCTAGATCAAGAAGGAATCATGTTAATTCTTTTTCCTTTTTCGTTAAAAGATAATGCTAAGTTGTGGTACAATTCATTGCCTGCATTTTCTATCCACACTTGGGAAGAGTTGTCTAGTAAGTTTCTAAGGAAGTTTTTCCCAACCCAAAAGACAAGACAGACGAGGAAGGAGATTCAATCTTTTCAACAGAGAGATGGAGACTTTTTCTTCGAAGTATGGGGACACTTCAATGAGCTGCTTCTCAAACTAAGAGCTTAACAAATATAAATTAAGAGGCTTAAATATGAATATTTAAGCACTTATCAAGTAGTAACCCCAACCATTCATGACAAAGGGCCCATCAGGGTAGAAGATGTGCGGTAGAAGTCCACCAATAGGATTATTTTTTCTCATAAGCTGATAAGCCTCACAAATTAATGATCGTCGTTGCTATTATTATTGGGCCTAAAATATTTAAGAGGTGTGGTGGGGTGGGCTCAGAGGAAAACATGCAGCGATATTCTTAGCTGGAAAACCTACTGTTCGTGTGAATTCTCCCTTCACTACTGCAAATCCCACCAATTTAATTTCCATGGCTGCCACTGTCACCACCCCTAAGTGGGCTCAGAAGACCATAACTTTGCCTCCCCAACGCCAATGCTTTCATCTTATTACTCCTAAGGTACCTAACCAGCCATACATTTCTTTTTGTTTCATATTTTATTTTTATTTTTCCCCTGGGTTTACCTTTCCTTTAGTTTTACTCGTAATCATGGAGATTCTGATTGTTTTGCTCCCTAGATGATATATTTCTGCTTTAATGAGGCATTATTATAATCATCTATTGACTATTTGTTTGCTACCTCTTTAATTTGTTATTTTCCTTTTGGCTTCCCAAATTTAGAGTAGTATTTATCTGTAATTTGTTTTCACAACTGGATTATTCATATAAAATTCACCGATTAACATCATCAAAATTAGATTTTCCTTGTGTATTACAAGTATCCTTTATGAAAAACATCTTAGCAACCTACGAGGCTAATGTTTTCACAGCAATTATGTTTCTTAACGTTTGATATTTGAATCAGATATTGAAGGAAATTAGACAAGATTTGTTAAGAGTTTAAGTGTGGTCTTCCTCATCTGTTCTGTAAGTGTTGATGCTAAAAACGTGATGCTGAGTTGGGAGCCGGGCCTCGGGGAAATCTATAGAGGGAATACGAGGTAAGCTAAGGAGTTGTCGGAGGAGGATGCCTCTGAAGACGCTCCGAGGCCTTAGTTAGTGTGATTTTTTAGAAAAGTGGGGATGGCGATGCGGTTTAGTAGGTAAAAAAAATGTGATGCCTTGGATACGCATACATGGGCCCTTTTATAGGGCTTTTGGGATAAGGCAGCCCGTGTGCCAAGGTGGAGATCCTGTTGTTTGAATCAGGGCTGCCCACGTGTCGTTTTGCTATTTTGGCCTGAGGCTGTCCATGTGTTGTTTTGCTGTTTTGGCCTGAGGCTGTACACGTGTTGCTTTTTCATTGGGTGTATGTTTTTGGGCTGTATCAGAGCCCCCCCCCCCTACCTTAAGTACATTTATGTGCTTCAAGGAAGTTTTGTAGGGTTCAACCCTGGTAAAAAGGCAATCAATCTGCCGGGGCTTGGGGGTGCTAGGTCGAACGTACGAGGAGTGGTCAACATACTCGGCCTTGGAGACCCTAAGCCGAGCATTTGAGAAGCAATCAATATGCTCAGCCGTGGAGACATCAGTCCAAGCATATGAGTAGCAGTCAACATGTTCGGCCTTGGAGACTTTGAGCCGAGCATATAAGAAGTAGTCAATATGCTCGGCTTTGAAGACCTTGAGCCTCGCATATAAGAAGTAATCAATATGCTCGACCTTAGAGACATTAGTCCGAGCATGTGAGCAGCAGTCAACATGCTCAGCCTTGGAGACCTTAAGCAGAGCATATGATAAGCAGTAAATATGTTCGGCCTTGAAGACATTGATTCGAGCATGTGAGCAGCGGTCAACATGCTCAGCCTTGGAGACTTTGAGCCGAGCATATGAGAAGCAGTCAATATGCTCAGCCTTGGAGACCTTGAGCCGAGCATATGAGAAGCAATCAATATGCTCGACCTATGAGACATCGGTCCGAGCATGTGAGCAGCAGTCAACATGCTCGGCCTTGGAGACTTTGAGCCAAGCATATGAGAAGCAGTTAATATGCTCGCCTTTAGAGACCTTGAGCCGAGCATATAAGAAGCAATCAATATGCTTGGCCTTGGAGACATCGGTCCGAGCATGTGAGTAGTAATCAACATGCTCAGCCTTAGAGACTTTGAGCCGAACATATGAGAAACAGTCAATATGCTCGGCGTTGGAGACATTGAGCTGAGCATATGAGAAGCAATCAATATTCTCGGCCTTGGAGACATTGGTACGAGCATGTGAGTAGCAGTAAACATGCTCGGCCTTAGAGACCTTGAGCCAAGCATATGAAAAACAGTCAATATACTCGGCTTTAGAGACCTTGAGCCGAGCATATGAGAAGCAATCAATATGCTCGATATTAGAGACTCTAGTCCAAGCATGTGAGCAGTAGTCAACATGCTCGGCCATGGAGACATTGAGTCGAGCATATGAGAAGTAGTCAATATGCTCGAATTTAGAGATCTTAAGCCAAGCACCTGAAAAGCAGTCAATATGCTCGACCTTAGAGACATTGGTCTAAGTATGTGAACAACAGTCAATATGCTCGGCCTTGGAGACTTTGAGCCGAGCATATGAGAAGCAATCAATATGCTTGGCCTTAGAGACCTTGAACCGAGCATATGAGAAGCAATCAATATGCTCGGCCTTGGAGACACGGCTCGAGCATGTGAGCAGCAGTCAACATGCTCAGCCTTGGGGACTTTGAGCCGAGCATATGAGAAACAGTGAATATGCTCGGTGTTGGAGACCTTGAGCCAAGCATATGACAAGCAATCAATATGCTCGGCCTTGGAGACATTGGTCTGAGCATATGAGTAGCAGTCAACATGCTTGGCCTTGGAGACCTTGAGCCGAGCATTGGAGAAACAGTCAATATGCTTGGCTTTGGAAACCTTGAGCTGAGCATATGAGAAGTAATCAATATGCTCGGCCTTGGAGATGTTGGTCCGAGCGTGTGAGAAGCAATTAACATGCTCAGCTTTGGAGACTTTGAGCCGAACATATGAGAAATAGTTAATATGCTCGGCTTTGGAGACCTTGAGCCAAGCATATGAGAAACAATCAATATGCTCAGCCTTGGAGACGTTGGTCCTAGCATGTGAGCGGCAATCAACATGCTCGCTTAGAGACTTTGAGCCGAGCATATGAGAAGCAATCAATATGCTCAGCCTTAAAGACCTTAAGTCGAGCACATGAGAAGTAATTAGTATGCTCAGCCTTGGAGACATTGGTCCGAGCATGTGAGCATCAGTCAATATGCTCAGCCTTGGAGACCATTAGCCGAGCATATGAGAAGCAGTCAATATGCTCGGCTTTGGAGACCTTGACTCGAGCATATGAGAAGCAATCAATATGCCTGGCCTTGGAGACATTGGTCCGAGCATGTGAGCAGCAGTCAACATGCTCGTCCTTGGGGACTTTGAGCCGAGCATATGAGAAGCAATCAATATGCTTGGCCTTGGAGACCTTAAGCTGAGCATATGAGAAGCAATCAATATGCTCGGCCTTTGAGACGTTGGTCCAAGCATGTGAGCAGCAGTCAACATGCTAGGCCTTTGAGACTTTGAGCCGAGCATATGAGAAGTAGTTAATATGCTCGGCTTTGGAGACCTTGAGCCAAGCATATGAGAAACAATCAATATGCTCAGCCTTGGAGATGTTGGTCCTAGCATGTGAGCAGCAATCAACATACTCGCTTAGAGACTTTGAGCCGAGCATATAAGAAGCAGTCAATATGCTCGGCCTTAAAGACATTAAGTTGAGCACATGAGAAGTAATCAGTATGCTCAGCCTTGGAGACATTGGTCCGAGCATGTGAGCATCAGTCAACATGCTTGGCCTTGGAGACCTTGAGCCGAACATATGAGAAGCAGTCAATATGCTCGGCTTTGGAGACCTTCAACCTTGAATATGAGAAGCAGTCAATATGCTTGGCCTTGGAGACATGGGTCCGAGCATGTGAGTAGTAGTCAACATGCTTGACCTTGGAGATTTTAAGTCGAGCATATGAGAAGCAGCCAATATGCTCGGCCTTGGAGACCTTGAGTTGATCATATGAGAAACAATCAATATACTTAGCCATAGAGACATCGGTCCGAGCATTTGAGCAGCAGTCAACATGCTAGGTCTTGGAGACTTTGAGCCGAGCATATGAGAAAGCAGTCAATATGCTCGGCCTTGGAGACCTTGAGCTGAGCATATGAGAAGCAATCAATATGCTCAGCCTTGGAGACATCGGTCTGAGCATGTGAGCAGCAGTCAACATACTCGGTTTTAGAGACTTTGAGCCGAGCATATGAGAAGCAGTCAATATGCTCGGCCTTGGAGACCTTGAACCGAGCATATGAAAAGCAATCAATATGCTTAGCTTTAGAGACATCGATTCAAGTATGTCAGCAGCAGTCAACATGCTCGATCTTGGAGACCTTAAGCTGAGCATATTAGAAGTAGTCAATATGCTCGACCTTGGAGACCTTGAGTCGAGCATATGAGAAGCAATCAATATGCCAGGTGATTATGCACAAAACATAACGTGTTAGTTGTAGTACAATTTTGGGGTGTCGATTCTACAGGGAAACAAGTTAATTACAAAAGAAGGTATAAATCTCAATACATACGATAAAAGTTAAAGTGACAAAATCTGATTTGTTAATTGTATGGAAATTGTGTAAATAATTGATGGATAGTATAATAAAGAAACAACAAGGTTCCAAAAATCCTCCCTAGGTTCGTTGCCCTAATCCTAACTTGATTCAGTTGCTTTTATCTCGATTGCAAGTTTCACATCCCAAATAGGCAATCGGCAAATATTCAATTAAAGCGCATGTATAAACCCTAATGTAATTGATATGAATTATTCTTTACTTTCAAGCACATATGACCTAACTTATAAATTATCAAAAGATGACGATATATTTAAATGACAATATCGCAATAATGGACAAATCTATAAAAGAGATCTACCGAACTCAATCACACCCAAACAAATACACATAAGAAGAGCATGACTAGACTTATATGGAAAAGAAGCATGCAATCACCGGACTAATAAAAATCTACTAATTAAATTAAAGAATAAAACATAACAATATTTAATGAAAATAATATCAAACTACAACTGAATCAAATTAAGGAAAATAAGAACAACTACACCTAGGGATTCATCTCTTCGCCTTGCTTGGAGACTAGTCGGCCATGGAGCTCATGCTTCCTTGAGTTGCCTCCGGCCTCTCAACGATCATCTCCTCCTTGGTAGCGAAAGCTTCGGTGATTCCTCAACTTGCCCTCCAAAATTATACTTCGGATTCGTCCTAAAGGCCCTCTGGATTGCTCCTAAATGCCCTCTGGATTCACTCTCTGATGATTTCAGATGAGCTCCGATTGATGCTTCAAAGCTGAAGTGGAATAGGCCTTTTGTAGGGAAATACCACGAGTGCAATGTGTTTCCAATCCAATGTGGGATGTGGGATATAAAAATTTGTTTTCCAACCGATGTGGGATGTGGGATTTAAGCCCAAAAAACACTGAAATCCTGCACAGCCCGCACAGCCTGACCTTTGTCTACAAAAACTGCCATAACTTTCTCTAGAAAAATTATTTTTATAAACCGTAAAATTCTCCAAAAAATAGACTTCCGGATCTTTCTAAGCATATATGGATCATCTCCTGGCTCTTCTTGTATAAATACAGTTTAATTTTCAAAGATGATTGATCTGTACGGAAATTATGGCAATTTAGTGAAAACTTCTTTCTTGGTTTCTCTTCATCTTGGCTCTTCTGCGACCATTATCTTACTCGAGTATGTGTTTAAAATGATGATAGCTTTTTATCTCTTTTTTAAGCTCAAAGTATCTGAAAATGTACTGAAATAAGTCAACGATTCAAGAATAACACTTTAGAGTTATTGAGGTATAAAAGTGTAATTCCAACCTCGATCAACCCTAAAATACTAACAATTAAGTATTGTTTAGATGCATTTTATGACTCTCATCATAACCTCCAACTAGCTTATTACTAGACCCTAGCAATTGAAGCGAAAATAAGAGATGAATTCTATGGTAGGAGTTAAAAACAAAGTAAAGCAATGCTAGGGTTGAACCAAGAGTAATTCACTTTTTGTCTCAAAAATTGCACATAATATATGGCACATAGAATCATTAAATTTCACTTAAGTCCAAAAGTAATCCAAACATCAATCTTAAAATCGTTATTGACTCTTAACATCCATCTTACCACAAACCATTAATCCGAACACCCGAATGATTTTATGCATAACATTCATGAATACAAGTCTTGGCCTCTAAAAACATAATAAATTGCGTGACATCAATCAAAAAAACAAGCTCCATAGGCTCACTTTTCAAATCACCCTCCACTATTGTAGAAAAAACACACTACATTGGATCAAAAGGTCTTTAATAAGCTTGTAACGTTAGGCTAAGGTAAAGGCTAAGAAAGAACAGGAAGGATTCACAAGTAAAAGAACTCAATCTCTTAGCTTTAAACACAATCACTTTAAGCACTTGATAACCTTTACTTCAACACCCAACTCTTTCAACCATTTTTCGAGCATTTCTTTCAACAAATCACCATTTTTTTTCTTTTCTTTCTTTCTTCTTTCTTTGCCATAATTCTTTTTTTTATTTTGGCACGTAACCATTCACCTTCTTTTTCATCATTTTTTTTTATTTTTCTTTTCTTTTCCACAACCCCCAACTTATCTCCTTTAATGTACTTAGGTTGTGGTAGCGATATTTTTTTTTCATATTTCCACCCCTTACTCCTTTTAAGTGCTTCTCACAACATGTGTATAACTAAGTTCTTTTAAAAGAAAGGTAAGGATAAAATATTTTTAGGCTCATAAAGGTAGGTAAATGGTTTATTGAAAGAAACAATGCTAATTTTTTTTTCAAGAAAAAGGTTCAAATAGGTGACTAGTGATAAATATAGCAATGGTAGGTTTGAAAGGCTCAAACTGTTCAAAAATGGCCTATATCATATCCTAAGTAGTGTGCATTCTAGGAATTCGCCTCAAGTAGTTATCAAGTAAGTTCTAGAGCTTGTCGAGACCGCAAAAATATTCAAAAAATAATCACACATAAAACTTCTCTAAATGTTTAAAACTAATCATACAATCTTACCACAAACTAGAGTCTCTAACCAAATGAAGATTGATGCTTAAATTAATTTCAAACCAAAGCAAGATTTAACTTCTTCTACATGCTATCTACTATCTCAATCAAGCTCATATCATTGACATGTGAATTAACTCTAAGGCTAACACCAAGCATGCTAGAAACAAACAAAAAGGAAAATGACACCAAGCAGTTCAATGGAAAAAGAAAAAAAATGTATGGAAATAAAGAATATGGAAACAAAGAGATGCATTTTCTCCACCCCCAACTTAAAAATTGCATTGACCTCAATGTAAAAGAAACAGTAAATAAGACTCCCCTTGTAGCCAAAGGTGCACAGAAGCTGAAAATTGTGCTCCACCATTTGGATTGCTTCGTATATTTGTCCCTGAAAAATAAATACTAAAGTAAAACTGGAAAACAGCAAAATCATAATAATAAACAAGAAAAAGAAATATGAAAAAGAAAAAAATAAAAGAATGTGTTATGGGGTGCCTCCCATAAGCGCTAAGTTTTACGTCTTCAGCCAGACACTCTTATTCCCTCATCGAAAAACATGAGTTGGATGCACCAGCCACTACTTTGCTACAAAATTTTGTGCTTATATGCTTTGGTAATGGCAAGGAATACTTAAAGTCCACCACATGTGGCTCAAGTGTTTTTGGTGATGCCCATTGTTGAGCGATTATCTACCTAAATAAATAAGCAAATAATCGCACTCGTTTTACTTGCAAGTGCACAAGGTCAACAGTATAGTATAGTGTGCGAAAGCAAGGTCATCTCCACAGGGATTAGTAAAGTTTCTTTTAGAATCAGTTTCTCTAAAGTAAAAAGAGATAAATAACTGTTGAAAGGTGATTTGATAATAATAAAGACATAGGGCTTTGATATCCACCACTAGTCATACTTTCCCAATTGTAATAGGTCAATGCATTAGCCTTATCATGTATACCTAATGGTCGCCAACCTAAGGGCATGGTATCTACTTCTTAAGCTATTGATTTCCATAAGCAACGAGTTAGGCATGGTATCTACTCTAACTCTTTTCTTCCTTAAGGGATTCAGCATGGTATCTGCTTGAGTTGTTCCTTAAGAAAGCATAAGTACTATGGAAATCGACAATCACATGAGACCTAGGGTATGGTATCTACTCCCGGTTTCCCATGTTGATTAACCTGGGTATCTGAATAAGATATCTCTCATTACTAATGTTAGATCCAAGACTCGATCATCCAAATTGATCTAACTAATAGGTCTATACCACATGCATACACTGGCCATACACATACATATGAGGAATTTAAATAAGCACAGGCATTAATCAAGTTAAGTAACATAATAAAGGCTATTAGCAAAGATTTATCAATGAATAAATATATGAGAAAGCATAACTAGGGCTTCAATCGAGCCCTATAAGAAAGTTAGTTACACATACTGTCTAAAATAAACATCATATATAAACAAGCATGAAATATAAAACCCGAAGAATACTAGGGAGACGGGTTGTCAATCCTCTCCAAAGCCTAAAACTCTGAGCTTAAGCAAAAGATAAAAGTGATCTCTAAGAGGTGGTGATCTTTGTGTGTGCTTTACAGGTGTATTTATAGGTCTTTGAGAAGTCCTAAGAGGCCCATGAGTTCCTAAAACTTTCCTAAAAACAAAACTCTTTTATTTCCAAAATAAGGTTCTGCAGTTTACTGTTCACACCCGTACATGTGCGCTCGATTGCATGTGTCTTGCGCTCGATCGCAGTGCTGCGCTCGATCCCTCTTGTGCGCGCACGATCGCAATGTGTGCTCGATCGCATTGCATATTGCGATCGATCGCAGTTTGTCCAGAGACTGTTTCAGGGATTCCAGGCTTCTTCCTTTAAGTGTCAAAACTGCTTCTTTTTCTCCAAGACCCTATAAAAACATGTAAGACACACAAATTGAGTAAAAAAGATAAAATTAACGTAATTAAGGACCTAACAAATGTAAATAAGGGGGCTTAAATATGAATATTTAAGCACCTATCACACCCCCAAACTTACATATTGCTAGTCCCTTAGCAATACTAAATTAAAAACTAAAACGAAAAAAACACAAATAAATCCAATGTTAATGGTGTCAATCAAAAGTTTAGATTTTACACAAAACTATGATGCGCATTCATGAGCAAGCTTAACAAGTATGAACATATTTTTGCAATGTATAAGAGTTTTGAACGTAAATCATTTTCATGAGGTAGTTTAAGACATCACAATTTTGACTTTAGTGTGTGGTGACTAGCACACAAAAGATTGGGTTTCCAAGAAATTCAAACGTGTAGTGTTTCGATGACTCAAGATTCACCAAACTTCCTATTAGAGTCAACAAATATGGCATAGACTTTTATTTGTGAGATTTTTGCCAAGTTAGTTCCCTTAAGCTTTCTTGTTGACTCGTGTACCGAGCGTTTAGCCAATGACTCCCAAACCAGATGGTTTTAGAGCATTAGGTGTAAAGACACCCCTAAGGACTTACTAGCTCGAGTCAACAAGGCTACGAAACTAACTGGTTTTAATGCTACCACTTAGAATTTTCCACCTTTTGACGTGACACTCAATGCTTACTGAGGCAAGAGGGCCAGTTACTCAGCGGAAAGTTCTTTTTAATGATCACTTAGAATTTTCCACCTTTTGACGTGACACTCAATGCTTACTGAGGCAAGATGGCCAGTTACTCAGCGGAAGATTTGTTTTTATTGATTATTAAGAGCATTTTTTTCTTTTTTGAGTACTAATCAATCTTTTCTATTTTTATATGCCAAAATGTCAATCTAATAGGTCATCTAGTTCACAGTCAAGCAAAAGAAACATACCAATCCAAATAACATGTCAAACCCCACACAATTATGTGCTAATGTGCTCGTGATAGTTTAAGTTAAACTTGTGAATCTTTAAATGCCTAAAAGGCAGTGATCTAGGTTCAAAACTTGATTATTGGCCTATATGTTCAAAGTGTTAAGCTCACTGATGAAGTCGAATCATAAAGTTTTGTTTAGATCTAAAAAAAAAAGTTTATTGGACAGAATGAACATGCATTTATCTATGAAAATAGCAACAAAAAAAAATTGTGTCACATAGTGAGTGTGTGAATGTGTCCCCATACCCCCAAACTTAAAATGCACATTATCCCCAATGTGTGAGTAGCATGGAAGGATCTGACCTGGGAGATGGAGAGCTATTTGGCCGGCATGGCTTGGAGCACGCCCTCAAACTTCAACTGGATGCACTAACACTGTCCTTGAAAAAGAAAAAAAAACAAACATAAAATGGAAAACAAGTAATAAAAAATAAAAAGAAAAGTAAACTATGAAATACTAATAATAACATAAACTATAAAAAAAGGATATGCTTTGAGGTGCCTCCCATGAGCTCTAAGTTTAACGTCTTCAGCCAGACGTGGTACCCTCTCACTGCTGGTCATCAGGTCGTGTAGTCGAAGAGGGACCGGGTGCCAGAGGTAGGTGATCAAGGATAGCCTTTAGCATAGCCTCCTGTCGTGTAAATCGGGCCTCCAGACTATCGATGCACTGATGGACAAGTGTGGTAGCGGCAGCGACCTCGCCTCGGAATGAGGATAGCTCAGCTAGAAAGTGCGGGAACTCGGTGGGTCCCATGTCCGAATGGTCTTTCTCTTGTACTGGGCTAATAATCGGGGGCTCGGTCTCCATACGATTTACCTCAACTCTCTCAGCTGCTGGAGCAGGTGCCGGGAGTCCTCGAGGCATGTGCGAGATGCTGTGTCCACTGAGCCTTCCCGAAGAAGGGATGCTCTTGCACTGGTCTATCGCTAGAGGTCCCCTTTATCCCTTTCTTCTTGAGGATGGAGGAGAGTAGGAACGGGAAAGGGAGGCCCCAAGCATTGGCCGTGGTGGTCTGATGGCCATGTACGTGATCCCAAAACTTGTGTAGCTGGCTCCAAATAACAGCCGGGATGGAGTACCAGTGGCCTCTATGGAAGGCATATAAAGACTGGAGAAATTGGTCTCACCGCTATGTCTTGTAACCCAATGGACACACATTACGCTGCAGGATCGTGTCGACAAGCCACAGTCGTGGAGGCAGCTTAGACCGGCTAGCCGAATTGTTATGCCTGTCGACATACTGGCCAGCGAACATGTCTGTGATGATCTCAGCCAGGGCAAAGGACTCTGACTATTCCTCGATATCTGTGTCCTCATGAGGGGACTCGTTGGTGCAATGAAGAGCAGCGGCTATATCGGCACTAGTTACCTCGATGGGTGTGCCCCGGACTGAAGAAGTGAGAACTCCTGGTCTGTTGCAGTCAAATGATAGGTTCGCGTAGAACTGGACTACGAGCTGGGAGTAAGCAGTGGAACAGACCGGCTTAAACAGCCTCTTTAACCCTCGATGTTGGAATGCTTGGACGGCCCATTGAGTGGCGTCCATGTGCTGGAATACGTCATCGATGGCGAAGGTAGTCTCGAATAAAAGCTCTTTTTGCTCTATGCTGGGCTGGGATGACGAGGCACGACTCCTGGATGCACCAGAAGTGGAAACAGACGGTCTAGACATGCTTTTCTTTAGTTTCTGCCTGATTTGCGATCGATCTTAATGATGTGCGCTCGATCGCACACTGGCTATGCGCTCGATCGCAAATACCGTGCGCTCGATCGCACACGGTCAGACTTTTTCTCGAACCGGTGGTGTGCACCAAAAAACCAAGCTATGGTTTGTATGGTTTGAATTCGTTCCTAACCTCCTGCAAACAAAACAAGTATCCCATCACACATATGATAATTTATATTTACTGAAAATGTAAATAAAGCAAAAAAAATGTGTGTGTATGCATGAAATGGGTACCTCGTGTATGGGAGGAATGTGGAATAGGGAGGGGGTACACGGTGGTGATGGGGGAGGATGGTGGTGATAGGGATAGGTTTAGGTGGTGATGGAGAGTGGTGGATGAGTGCGAGGGAGAGAGATGTGGGTAGACGGGAAAGGGTGAGTGAGAAAGAGATTGTGAGTGCGAGTGCGAGTCAACAGAGGGAAAATGTGAGTGCAAGTCAACAGGGGGAAAATGTGAGTGCGTGGGAGTGAATTTTCAAACTTATAGCTAACCTTCTGCCACGAGTGCGCTCGATCGCACGCTTGGTGCGCTCGATCGCATTTGTGCGCTCGAGCATATGTAAGGACACGCTCAATCACACACTTGCGCTCGATCGCACTGGATGATGCGATCAATCGTAAGCAATGTGTCTGGGCAAAAATAACAACTTACCTCAGCTGAAAATGATAATTTTGGAACAGTACAACCTTACCATTTGTTAGTGGCCTCAGTACCACTAACCTTTGTAGAGATGCTTGAGCGGTATGAATAATCGAAATGAATTTTTGCTCAAGCACTCTCATGTTTCTGTGCTAGTTGGTTGGAGGGGGGCACTTAGAGCCCACCTCTTGTGGCTCTAATGCTTGTGTGTCAGCTGTATACTGAACCTCTTCAAGTGCCAAGTCTTCATCTCTTGGAGAAAATTGAATGTCGAGGTAAGGTTTGGCTCTGTGTCCATTTATTGTAAAGGGCTGATTCCCGCTTGGGCCACAGACTTCTAATGCACCATGAGGGAAGACCTTGGTGACCATGTACGAACCATACCATCTGGATTTGAGCTTGCCTGGGAACAGTCTCAAGATAGAAGAAGGAGTTGAGGAAGAAATACGAATGGCAGAATAGATAGCTGAACAACAACCACCTGAACGGAGGCCGATGAAGCAATCCTTCATCCCTCAAAACCTCGAACAACCTTTGTGCATTGCATATCAACCTGAGGCGAAAGGAAATTATTACATATCCCCGCAGATACTTAGTGCACTGACTCACTTTAGGGGTACACCTAGTGAGGATCCACATTTGCACCTTCGAGAGTTCTTCGACCTCTGCAAGTTCCAGCACATCCGAGGCCTAGACCAAGAAGGAATAAGGTTAATTCTTTTCCCTTTTTCCTTGAAAGATGATGCTAAATTATGGTATAATTCTTTGACTGCAGTTTTCATCCACACTTGGGAGGAGTTGGCGAGTAAATTTCTAAGGAAGTTCTTTCCAGCCCAGAAGACAAAGCAAATGAGGAAAGAAATACAATCCTTCCAACAAAATGATGGAGATCTGTTCTTCGAGGCCTAGGGACACTTCAACGAGCTACTACTCAAGTGCCCACACCATAACCTACCCCAAAACGAACTGGTACAAGCCTTTTACGAAGGTTTAAGTGATTCTAACAAAAACATTGTTGATTCAGGTTGCGGAGGGGTGTTGATGGAAATGAGCAGCAAAGAGGCAATGGAACTTTTCGAAACCCTAAGTGAACACACGCAGCAGTTCTTTTCCCGAGGTAGACATCTAACTAAAAGTATGGGTATTTATGAGGTAAGCTTAAATAGAGGATCATCTCCTCAAATGGCCGCGGTAGAAAGAAAACTTGACCTATTAGTTAAAGCCATGGCCGCTCAAAACACCGCCACTAACCCGTCTGCTGCACCACTACAGGTATGTGCCATTTGCTCACAGTTTGATCATAATACTGATACATGTCCTCTATATTCTGTAGATCATAAGCAAGCCAACTTTGTGGGACCAAATAATTATCCACCGAAGAAAAACCCTTATGCCAACACATACAACCCTGGTTGGCGGAATCACCCGAACTTCTCATGGAGCAACAACCAAAACAGTTAAGGGCAGCAAATAAATTTCCAACCAGCAGCCTAATCTGCTCCTGAACCAAAGAAGAATGACCTCGAAAGCCTTGTGAAGCAACTAGCAACTCAACAACAACAAATCCTAAATAAACATGAAAAATTCATGGAAGAGTCAAGGCAATTTCGAACAAAAATAAGGCAAATCACTGCCAAACACGATCAAGCCATTCAAGGACTAGAGGTACAAATGGGACAGTTGGCCAAGGAATTAAGTAACAGAAAGCAAGGAGAGCTCCTGGCCCAGCCACTACCTAATCCAAGAGGACACCAGCAGCTGAATGCTATAATGACCTTAAGAAGTGGAAAGGTCATCGGTACCAACGAGCCTACACAAGCGTCTCCAGACCAAACCTCTACATCTAAGGTAAGATAGATAGAAAAGATAAATACACCTCCACCCTTCCCTCAAAGGTTGGTGAAGCCTAAAAAGGAAACTAAAATGATTGACATATTTGAAACCTTGAAAAAGGTAGAAATAAATATTCCTTTATTAGAGGCAATAAAACAACTACCTGCTTATGCTAAGTTTTTAAAAGATTGTTGCACTAACAAACAGAAGTTTCAGGAGCATGAGACGGTAGCCTTGACCGAAGAGGTAAGTGCTGTATTATTGAGAAAGCTACCACCTAAACTAAAAGATCCTGGTAGCTTCACTATTCCTTGCAGGCTAGGTGACCAGCTTTTTGAGCACGCATTATTGGATCTAGGAGCAAGTGTCAATTTGCTACCTTACAGTGTATTCGAGACACTAGGTTTAGGGGAGCTCTAACCAACCTCCACTATATTACGATTGGCTGACAGAAGCATCAAACGACCAAGAAGAATCCTCGAGGATGTTTTGGTAAGATTAGGTAAATTTATTTTACCAGCTGATTTTATTGTATTAGACATGGAGGAGTGCCATATGCCTGTACCACTCCCTATTATTTTAGGTAGACCATTTATGATCACTGCTGACACAAACATTAATGCAAAAAAAAGCATTATCACAATGAGAGTAAATGATGAAGAGATAGATTTAAAATCTTTAATACACTAGACTCCACAAACACTAATGATAAGTGTCATAATGTGAGCTTCCTACAAGGTATTGATGAGAAAATTGCTAAGGCCCATTACACAGTTCCATTGGAGACCATTCCCAACTAGGCTGACACAAGATTGGACGTTAGGCCAGAAGATGATAATGTGATTAAAGATATCAAAGGGGCTGTGCACACCATCAATAACACACCCAAGCATTCAAGTAAGTATAATCCTCAAGATAAAAATCGTGCACTTACTAATACCATGTCTCCTTATTTCATTGACCAAGTACCAAAATGGGAGACAAAGCAGCTATCAATGGAACTCAAACCACCGGATGGGGGCCCTAAGTGCCTCATTCAAAGGAAATAGCCTTAAAAGCTACCATAGAGAGCACTTGAGCAAATTCCACTTGCATAACAAAGGGATCAAGTGCCTCTATCGAGGTTAGTGGTACTGAGGCCACTACAAGCTGGTACGACTATATCGTTCCTACTGTTATTTTAATTCATTTCTTTATATTAAACTCTTTTTACTATTAGCAAATTTTTACCTTGCGATAGAGTGCACACCACATGCGCTCGCGCACCACCTCTCCGTGCATTGTGCACGAGCTCATTACCCCTCGCACCAACGCATCAGTACGATCGAGCGCACTACGCTCTAACGCACTCGGGGTAGAGCAGCCACGTGATGGTTTTTAAAACACTTATCTTGCCCATTTTCGCCATTACACTCAATTGCAAGCTACTTTCTCCTCGTTCGCACTCACGCCTTCTCCAACTCCAAAGAAGCATTACCAACTCACCACAACCCTCAATACCACTCTAAAAATCACTGCTCACACCACCACAAACCTCCCCCATCCTGCTTACATACGTTAAAACCCATCCCCTTCCTTGTTCACAACCACCTCAAATCCACACGGTAGGCATTTTAAATTGTTTTCCAAATATCACGAGCACACATCAGTTTCTTTACAATATTTTTCTCTTCTTATATGTTATTCTGTGTGTTGATGGAATTTTTCATGTTTATAGGAGGCGGGGGCCATCTTTGGATACTATACACAAGCTTCATATATTTGGTGCTTAGCAACTATTTGCTAAATTGCCTAAGCGAAAGCACTCGAGCTCCCAATATCTATAATTGAGCGCACTACCCTTCTTGCGATTGAGCGCACAGTATCTATGATCAAGCACAATTTTGACAGTAACAAAGATCCGGATTCTGAAACATAGCTTCAATATCTCGTGCCTCTAGCAGTCGACATCATTCATCCCGGCCCAATTTCGAACAACGTGAAATACTGTTTGAGACAATATTTAATGTAGAAGAGGACTTCAAGACTTTGGACGCCACAAGATGGGCGGTCCAAGAATTCAAGCACTAGGGTCTCAAGCGGCTATTCAAGCCAGTCTGCTCGACGGCATACACACGATTTGTGGTCAATTTCTACGAGAACCTGACCTACGACTGCACCAGGCCAGAGATTTTATCTTCCTCGGTCTAAGGCAGGTTCATAGAGTTGACCACCACTGACATAGCCAGCTCTCTACATTTCTGCGATGAGTCCTCACCAGAGGTCAGCCACATAGAAGAGCAGCCCGACTCGTTCCCTTTCCCACACATCATTGAGGACATGTGTACGGGGTAATATGCTGACCACCATAACAATGCGGGAAGTCGGTCAAGGTTGCCTCCCTGTCTATGGTTCGTCGATTCAGTCCTGCAACGTAATGTGTACCCTTTGGGGCACAAGACACAGAGGCGGGATCAGTTCTTACAGGCTCTCTACACCTTTCACCAAGGTCATTGGTACTCCATCCCAGCTGTCATATAGAGTCAGATACATAAGTTATGGGATGGAGTGTATAACCGATAGACGACCACAGCTAATGCTTGGGATCTTTCTTTCCCCTTCTTGCTCAGTCATATCTTCAAGAAGAAGGGGATTAGAGGATCCTCTATAAATGGCCCGGTTAGTGACCATCCTTTCTTTGGGAGAGCACAGTGGAGCCTCAGCAAGTCGTGCATGCCCCGAGAACCCAGGGCATAGATACCAGTCGTCGAGTCTATTGCGGATGATCCGATGGAGGCTGAGCAGCCACCGGTGAGCCCTTCCTGGGAGGAGGATCAGACAGACATAGGATCCATAGAGTATCAGCATCTCCTAGATGAGCTATCTTCCTTTCGCTGTGAGCTGTCTGACATTTACCGGGAGGATCGTGAGGCAACCCTTCTGATCCATCAGCGAATCGATGGGTTAGAGGCACAGTTCACATAACAGAAGGTGATACTGCAGGCCATCCTTGACCGCCTACCTCCTGCACCCAATACCTCTTCGATTGCACCCACAGACGATCAGTAGTGAGAGATACCCGGTCTGACTGAAGACATGAAACTTAGCACTTATTGGAGGCACCCCAGGCATATCTTTTTCATCTTTTAGTATAGTATATTTACATATCTACTTTTCATATTTTGTGTTCCGGCACAAAATTTATTTTTCTTTGTCAAATACCTAGTGCGTGCATCCAGTTCAAGTTTGGGGGTGTATACAAGCATGCAAGCAATCTAGTTCTCCATCTCCTAGGTCAGATCTTTCCATGCCATACACATTGGGGACAATGTGCATTTTAAGTTTGGGAGTAGTTGGAGATGCTAGATACTATCACACGCACTTGAAACATATGCACACACTAAAGTCCCAGTTTTTTTTAGGAAGATAAATACACGATCAATGGGTAAAACAAAAATTTTGGTTGATTTAAAAATTTGATAACACTTCATTATTAAGCTTAAAATTAGAACACATAGTCTTATAATAGGAATTTTACAAAGTTTAGTTACCTGCCTCAAGGCATATAAGAATTCACGAGTTTGATCCAAATTTACACGGGCACATTTAACACGCATTTGTGTGGGGTATGATATATAATTCTCTTGTATATGTTTCCATAATCTAACTATAATCGGATAACTTGTTGAAAAGAACCCTTTGGCACAAGAAAAATAAAGAAAAATGTTCATCATGAAAAAAGTGATTAAAAAGCTACTAAAATGATCATTAAAAACTTTCCACTGAGTAACTGGGCCTCTTGCCTCAGTAAGCAATGAGTGTTCACGTCAAAAGGTGGGAAGTAAGCCCTTAACGATCATAATAACAAATTTTCACTGAGTAACTGGGCCTCTTGCCTCAGTAAACATTGAGTGTTCACGTCAAAAGGTGGGAATTTCATTTAGAAGCATTAAAACCTGTTAGTTCCGTAGCCTTTTTATTCGAGTTTGTAAGTCCTTAGGGGTGTCTTTACACCTAATGTCCTAAAACCATCTGGTTTGGGAGTCATTGGCTAAACATTCATTATAAGGGTACAATAAAAAGCTCGATGGAACTCAACATAGCAAAGATCACATAATAAAAAAGACCAGTTAGTTCCATAGCCTTTTTTATTCGAGTTAGTAAGTCCTTAAGGGTGTCTTTACACCTAATACCCTAAAGCCATCTGGTTTGGGAGTCATTGGCTAAACACTCGTTACAAGGGTAAAATAGAAAGCTCGATGAACTCAACATGGCAAAGATCAAATGATAAAAAGAAAAAGAAAAAAAAGAAGCAAGTATTATGATATTTTTATTCTCGTTGATAAAGAATTTGATAAAAGTATGGGCATCGAAACCCTATACGCCAAAATTATGTGGAAGCCCCATCTTATATGTGCTAACTCATCGCACACAAATCAAACTTGCGATGCCTTAAGCCGACCTTAGGTAAGTAACTTAAAATTTTTGAAAGTCTTTTTGCAATCCAAAATGTGTTTTTATTCTAAGCTTACTCATGAACGGTTATCATTGTTTTATGTGCAACCCAAATCTTTAAGTATCATGGAAATGAATTTATCTTCAAATTTTTGTTCTAAACATAGTTTTTTTTTATTTTGTATTGCTAAGGGACTAGCAATATATAAGTTTGGGGGTGTGATAAGTGCTTAAATAGTCATATTTAAGCCCCTTAATTTACATTTGTTAGGTTCTTTAGTCATCTATTTATATAGATTTTACTTTATTTTCGTGTTTTATGTGTTTTTCACAGGACTTGGACAAAAAGGTAATAATTTGGAGCTTTTCAGAGCAAAAGTCAAGTTCTGCCATCCAGCAAGGTGTGCTTGAGTGCACCTCCCTTGGGATCGAGCACACAATAGCACGAGCGCACTTGAAGAAGGCTCAAGTGCACACTTGCGCTCGATCGCATACCGTATACGCTCGAGTGCAATCACTCCAGAGGCGGCAGAACCAGAATTGGAAAGAAGTCTTCCGGCTCCAAAAAGGAATTAGGGTTTCGGACACCATGAAGACCCTATAAATAGCCCTGTAAAACACATAACATATACCTTTTGTTCGAGATTCGAAGTAGAGAGCTTAGGAGAGGAATTGACGACTTGTCTCCCGAGTCTTCTTCAGTTTTAGTTTTCTGTTTTTATTTAATTATGTCTAGCATGTTTAGTTTACTTAGTATGTGTAACTAAACCCTTATAGGGCTCGATTGAAGCCCTAGTTATGCTTTACCACATATTAATTCATTGATTATCTTTGTTATAGCCTTGTTAGAATATTTAACTTGATTAATACCTGTTTATATTTACATTCCTCATATGCATGTGCCTGATCAACGTATGCATGTGGTATGGATAGGTTAGTCGAATCAATTTGAATGACGGAGTCTTGGGTTCGACATTAGTAACAAGGGATAGCTTATCTGAATTCCTGGGTTAATCAACATGGAAAACCAGGAGCGAACTAAGCCCTAGGTCCCATGTGGTTGTCGATCTCTACAGCCCTCATGCACTCTTACGGAACAACTCAGTATACACCCATGCTGAATCCCTTAAGAGAGAAAAGAGTTAGAGTATACACCATGCCTAACTCGTTGCATAGGGAGATCAATAGCTTAAGGTGTGGACCAAGCCCTTAGGTTGGCAACCATTAGATATTCATGATAAGGCTAGAGCATTGAAACCTTAGTTAGTGGGAAAATATAATTAGTGGTGGATATCATAGTCTTATGATCTCATTATTATTATTTACTCACACTCAAACTGTTATTTCTCTTTTAAACTTGAAGAAACTAATTCTAGATAGGAATTCACCAATCCTTGTGGAAATGATCTCGCACTTGCACACTATGCTACCACAGACCTTGTGCACTTGCAAGTAAAAGTAGTACGATTATCCGCTTATTAATTTAGGTATATTTTCGTCCAACAAGTTTTTGGCACCGTTGCTGAGGATTACGCTTAAATTTCTTTTAGAATTATTTTCATTTAGTAATTTTACTTTATTTTATTCTATTTTATTTTATCAAAACCTCAAACTTTAAGTTTTGTTTTTCAAACTTTATTTTTACTCTATCAAAAACCTAATCGAATTCTTTCTGTTTTTTGTTTTAGGCACTCCAGGAGAACTTTCTGTGCCACTTGCGATCGATCGCACTCTCCTGTGCGATCGAGCGCAATTGAGGCAGAGAGTTACCTGGGTAGTAGTGTTTTGCTGCTGCACTGAAGCTGTTTTACCCGATTCATGAACGGACTTCGATCCAAGCATCCAAAATTCTTTCCCCTTGATACCGAGCTCGAGCGAACTATTAGACAAAGGCTTAGAGACAACTCGGAAGAAGTACTTGAGGAAACAATACCAATGGCAGAACAGCTCGAAAACCAGCAACCACCTACACGAATATCGATGAAGCAATCCTTCACCCCACGGAACCTTGATCAGCCATCATGCATTGCATATCAACCTGAGGCGGAAGGCAATTATTACATATCTCTGCAAATATTGAGTGCACTAACTCACTTTCGGGGTACACCCAACGAAGATCCACACTTACACTTCCGGGAATTTTTCGATCTTTGCAAGTTCCAGCATATCCAAGGCCTAGACCAAGAAGGAATAAGGTTAATTCTATTTCCTTTTTCCTTAAAAGATAATTCTAAACTATGGTATAATTCTTTGCCTGCAGTTTCAATCCACACTTGGGAGGAGTTGGCTGGCAAATTCCCAAGGAAGTTCTTCCCAGCCCAAAAGACGAGGCAAATGAGGAAGGAGATCCAATCCTTCCAATAAAGGGATGGAGATCTGTTCTTCGAGGCATGGGGACACTTCAACGAGCTACTACTCAAATGCCCACACCACAACCTACCTCAAGATGAGCTCGTACTAGCCTTTTATGAAGGTCTAAATGACATGAATAAAGGTATTGCTGATTTTGGTTGTAGAGGTGTGCTGATGGAGAAGAGCAGTGAAGAAGTCATGGAGCCCAACAATTCTCCTCTAGAGGTAGACAAAGAGTCAAGAGCAAAGGGATATATAAGGTTACTCTGAATAGGGGACCCTCTGCCCAAATAGCTGCTTTGGAAAGGAAGCTAGATATGAGGCTAGATATGATTGTAAAAGCCATGTCTACTCAAAACATCTCTCCTTGACCACAAGCTACACAAAGCCAGGTATGTACTTTATGTTCTCAATTTGATCACACTACTGAAACCTGCTATTTGTATTCATCTACAGATCCCAAACAAGCAAACTATATGGGACCGAACAGTGCATATGCAAATACATACAACCTTGGATGGCGAGACCACCCCAACCTCTCATGAAGCAACAATCAAAACACCTTGAACCTTTAAGGGCAACAAAGGAACTTCCATAAAGCAGCCCAACCAGTTCCAGAACCCAAGAAAAATGGTCTAGAAGGTCTTGTAAAGCAATTAGCCACTCAACAACAGCAACTAATAACAACATTAATGACTTCATTAGATCACCAAAAACAAACCACTCAAAGGCTAGAAGAACAAATGGGGCAATTGGCTAAGGAGCTAAGGGAAAGAAAGCGAGGTGAGCTTCCAGCTTAAACACTACCCAACCCTGGGGGGCATCAACAACTGAAAGTTGTCACAACTTTGAGAAATGGCAAGGCGATAGGACCTGATGAATCTGCAACAGCATCTAAAGAAAAACCATCGGCACCAAGGGTAATTGAAACGGAGAAGGTGAATGCTCCACCCTTCCTGCAAAGGTTAGTAAAACAAAAGAAAGACAATAAACTGATTGATATTTTTGAAACCTTGCGGAAAGTTGAAATTAATATTCCTTTATTAGATGAAATTCACCAAATACCTGCCTATGCTAAGTTCCTAAAAGATTGTTGCACTCATAAGAGAAAATTTCAAGAGCATGAAACTATAGCATTAACTGAAGAAGTAAGTGTTGTACTATTAAAAAAACTCCCGCCAAAACTGAAAGATCCGGGTAGTTTTACTATTCCCTATAAAATAGGTGATCAGCTATTTGAAAAAGCATCACTAGATTTGGGAGCGGGTGTAAACTTATTACCATACAGGGTATTCGAAACCCTAGGTTTGGGGATCTACAACCGACTTCCATCACCTTACAATTGGCATATAGGAGTATTAAAAGACCTAGAGGTATTCTTGAGGATGTCCTAGTTAAGGTAGGAAAATTTATTTTGCCTACTAATTTCATTGTACTAGATATAGAGGAATGCCCTATGCCATTACCCCTGCCCATCATATTAGGGAGACCCTTCATGAGAACTACCGATACTAAGATTTGTGTGAAAAATGGCATAGTAAGTATGAAGATCAATGGTGAGAAAATAGAATTTAAAATATTTGATGCGTTAAAGCTACCTCTAGATGACATGGAATGTGTTAATGTAAGTATGATGTAAAGTTTTGTTGAGAAAGCTTTTCATGTCCAGCACGATGATCCACTAGAGACTACTATCACTCATAGCTTTACAACAATGGATATTGAGCAAGAACTTGAAGATGTTACTGATGACATCATCAAAGCTGTGCACCACTTTGAAGCTTCTCCAAAACACTCAAGTAAGTATGCTCCTCCATTTGAATCTCTCATACCTACTAATGCTACTCTTTTACCATCTATTGTCCAGGCACCCACTTTGGAATTAAAGCAGCTGCCAGAGCACCTAACTTATGCCTATCTAGGAGAAAAAAAGACTTTACCTGTGATCATGGCTGCTAATTTGAGTGTTAGAGAAAAAGAGAAATTGTTAAGAGTTCTTAGGGAGCATAAATCTGCTATTGGATGGACCATTGCTGACATTAAGGGAATAAGTCCAGCCAAGTGCATGCATAATATTTACCTTGAAGATGGAGCAAGGCCCACTCGAAATGCTCAAAGAAGACTTAAACCACACATGAAAGAGGTAGTAAAGGCCAAGGTATTAAAGCTACTAGATGTTGGCATTATCTACCCCATCTCAGATAGTAAATGGGTAAGTCCGGTCCAAGTCGTTCCGAAAAAGACTGGGATAACCGTTGTGAAAAATGAAAATGAGGAGCTTATACCTATAAGAAAGACAACTGGTTGGAGGGTCTGCATTGATTACCGAAGATTAAACAAAGTGACCAGAAAAGATCATTTCCCCTTGCCATTCATTGATCAGATGTTAGAAAGATTGGCCGGTCACAGCTATTACTGCTTCTTGGATGGGTACAGTGGGTACAACCAAATTGCCATAGCACCCGAGGATCAAGAAAAGACTACCTTCACATGTCCTTTCGGTACATTTGCTTATCGAAGGATGCCATTCGGTTTATGCAACGCACCAGTCACTTTTCAAAGATGTATGGTGAGCATATTTTCCGATATGGTAGAGAAATACATTGAGGTATTCATGGATGATTTCAGTGTCTTTGGTTCTAATTTTGATGAATGCCTAAATCATTTAGAAAATGACCTAAAGAGATATGAAGAGAGCAATTTAGTGTTGAATTAGGAGAAATGTCACTTTATAGTCCAACAAGGCATTGTGTTGGGTCATTCCATCTCCAACAGAGGTATTGAGGTAGACAAGACTAAAATAGACATCATTTCAAAGCTGCCTCCTCCTCTCACAGTTAAGGGTATTAGGAGTTTCCTTGGACATGCGGGTTTCTATAGAAGAATCATCAAGGATTTCTCCAAGATCTCGAGACCCTTTTGTGCATTGTTAGCTAAAGATACCAGATTTGAATGGAATGATAACTGTATAACAGCTTTCAACACATTAAAGAATATACTCACCTCCGCTCCAATAATGATGGCACCAGATTGGAATCTTCCATTTGAATTAATGTGCGATGCCAGTGACTTCGCTTTGGGAGCTGTCTTAGGTCAAAGAGTCAATAAGGTACCTCATGCTATTTACTATGCTTCTAGAACTTTAAATGATGCTCTGCTTAACTATTCTACTACTGAAAAAGAATTGTTAACTGTTATTTTTGCTTTAGAGAAGTTTAGATCATATCTTATTGGTTCTAAAGTTATTGTATTCACTGACCATGCTGCTTTAAGATATTTGTTTTCTAAGAAAGATGCAAAGCCTAGGCTAATCAGATGGGTGCTCCTATTACAAGAATTTGATTTAGAGATCAAAGACAAGAAAGGCAGTGAGAATGTGGTTACAGATCATTTATCAAGGTTACCCTATGAGAATGATGACAATGAGCTACCTTTAAATGAGAACTTCCCTCATAAGCAACTATTCACACTAGAGGTAAAACTTCCATGGTATGCTGATATTGTCAATTATCTAACTACTAAGGTCTTTCCCCCAGATATGACTACGCAAGAAAAGAAACGGCTAATATCCATGTCTAGACACTACCATTGGGATGATCCTTACCTTTTCAAATTATGCCCTGATTAAATCATCAGACAATGTGTCTCAGAAGAGGAGCACTTGAGCCTATTACAACACTGCCATCAGTTGGCTTGTGGAGGACATTTTGGGGCTAAGCAAACAGCTCTTAAAGTATTACAATCTGGTTTTTATTGGCCTAACTTGTTTAAATATGTTTTCTCCTTTTGCAGCTCATGTTATAGATGCCAACAGACAGGTAATATCTCTTCCCGAAATCAAATGCCCCTCCAAAATATCCATATAGTAGAACTTTTTGATGTATGGGGCATTGATTTCATGGGTCCATTTCCTAACTCCTTTGGGTATTTATATATTCTAGTGGGTGTGGATTATGTGTCCAAATAGGTCAAGGTTATCCCTTCAGAGACTAATGATCACAAAGTAGTTGTCAAGTTTCTGCAAGCTAACATCTTTACCAGGTTTGGGACTCCAAGAGCAATCATCAATGATGGGGGCAGCTACTTTCATCATCGTTCTTTTGTCGCAATACTCCGGAAATATGGGATCACTCATAAAGTTGGCACCCCTTATCATCTTCAAACCAGTGGCCAAGTGGAGATAAGTAACCGAGAGATCAAAGGAATCCTAGAGAGGATTGTACAGCCTAATCGGAAGGATTGGTCTTTACGCCTAAATGATGCTTTATGGGCATATAGGACTACTTATAAAACTTCAATTGGCATGTCTCCATACCGCCTAGTCTTCGGGAAGCATGCCATCTTCCGATAGAATTAGAGCATCGAGCATATTGGGCCATAAAGCAATTCAATTTTAATATGAAACAAGCGGAAGAGAAGAAGAAACTGCATTTAAATGAGCTAGAGGAACTAAGATATGACGCCTATGAAAATGCCAAGCTCTACAAAGAACGGACAAAAGTCTATCATGACAAGCAACTAGTGCGTAAAGAGTTTCACATAGGACAAAGGGTGCTACTCTACAATTCAAGATTAAGGCTATTCCCAGGCAAACTAAAATCCCATTGGGCTGGTCCGTATATGGTCACCAAGGTCTTTCCTCATGGAGCCTTGGAGATTCATGACTCGAATCGCAATTAGACATTTACAGTCAATGGACACCGAGTCAACCATACCTCGATCTCACCATACCTCCTCGGGACGAGGACTTGACACTTCAAACTGTCCAATATACAGCTGATCCACAGACACCTAACCCACTTGAATTCCCAGTTTCTGTTGCATATAACGTTACTACTTGATGCATTGCGATCGAACGCACCTACACCTTGCGATCGAGCACATTTACTCCAGAAGCTAAACTCCACTACCTAAGCAAACAGTCTGCACTACATGATGATCAGCAGAGAGAGGATACTCTGTCCGGCTGAAGACGTTAAACTTAGCGCTCATGGGAGGCACCCCAGACATATCCTTTACATTTTAGTACTTTTATTTTAGTTATAGTTATATTTACATGTCTATTGTTTATATTTTGTTTTCCGGCACAACGTTTATTTTTTCTTTGTCAGGTACTTAGTGTGTGCTTCCAATTCAAGTTTGGGGGCGTAGACAAGCAAGCGAACAACCAAGTTCTCCATCTCCTAGGTCGGATCTTTCCATGCCACACATGCGTTGGGGACAATGTGTATTTTAAGTTTGAGGGTAGTAGGAGATACTAGATACTATCACACACACTTGAAATACATGCACACACTAAGTTCCAGTTTTTTTAGGAAGATAAAAGCATGTTCTTTTGGTAAACAAAAACTTTGGTTGATTTAAAATTTTGATAACGCTCCATTAGTAAGCTTACAAACTAGAACACATAGTCTTGTTTTAAGGAATTTTACAAAGTTGAGGTAACTACCTCAAGGCACCTAAGAAGTCACAAGTTTGCTTTAAAATTGCACGAGCACATTTAGCACGCATTTGTGTGAGGTATGACATATAATTATTTTGTATATGTTTCCATTGCCTAAACTGTAGTCGGATAACTTGTTGAAAAGAACCCTTTGGCATAAGAAAAATAAAGAAAAAAAAATATATATGTCCATCATGCGAAAATAAAATCAAAAAGCTTCCAAAAATCAACTTTCCACTGAGTAACTGGGCATCTTGCCTCAGTAAGCATTGAGTGTTCACGTCAAAAGGTGGGAGTTTCATTAAGAAGCATTAAAAACCTGTTAAGTTCCGTAGCCTTTTTGACTCGAGCTAGTAAGTCCTCAAGGGTGTCTTTACACCTAATTCCCTAAAACCATCTAGTTTGGGAGTCATTGGCCAAACGCTCGTTACAAGGGTCAAATAGAAAGCTAGATGGAACTCAACATGGTAAAGATTGCATGATAAAAGGAAAAGAAAAAGAAGCAAGTATTATGTCATTTTGTTCTCTTTGATAAGAAATTTGATAAAAGTTTAGGCACCGAAACACCATCCACTAAACTTATGTGAAAACCCCATCTTATATGTGCTAATTCATCACACACAAATCAAACTTGCGATGCCTTAAGCTAGCCTTAAGTAAGTAACATAAAGCTTTTGAAAGTCCTTTTGCAATCCAAAAATGTGTTTTTATTATAAGCTTACTCATGAACGGTTATCATGGTTTTATACACAACCCAAATCTCTGAGTATCATGGAAATGAATTTATCTTTGATTTTGTTTTTCGTTAAGTTTGGGGGTGTGATAAGTGCTTAAATATTCATATTTAAGCCCTTTCATTTACATTTGTTAAGTCCTATTTTATGTTAATTTAGTTCATTTTACTTCATTTCTGTGTTTTACATGCTTTTATAGGGTTTTGGAGAAGAAAGAAGCATTTTGAAGCTTAAAAGGAAGAAAACTGGAAATCTTGGAGCAGCTACAGCCTGGAGTGCGATCGAGCGCACCAGGCATGCGATCGAGCGCAACAGCACATGTGCACACAGGCGATCGAGCACAGCAGCAATCACGCACACAGGCCAGATCGAGTGCATAATTGCGATCGAGCGTACCACGTGTGCGATCGAGTGCATAGTTATGATCGAGCTCACCGTGTGTACGATCGAGTGCACCTGTACGGGCGTGAACAGTAAAGTGGCAGAACCAGTTTTGGAAATAAAAGAGTTTTGTGTTTTAGGAAAGTTTAGGAATTCATGAGCCTTCTAGGACTATTCAGCCCCTATAAATACACTTGTAAAACACAAAAATAAGACATCCTTTCTTTTACCTTTTGTTTAGTTTGGAGTTGTAAACTTTGGGAGAGAATTGACGCCTCTTCTCTCTGGTTTACTCTTTCCTCTTTATTTTATGAATATGTTTAGATTAGCAAGCATGTGTAACTAAACTCTTATAGGGCTCGATTGAAGCCCTAGTTATGCTTTTCCACATATACATTCATTGATTATCTTTGCTATAGCCTAGTTAGAATGTTTAACTTGATTAATGCCTATTTATATTTACATTCCTTATATGTATGTGCCTGATCAACGTATGCATGTGGCATGGATAGGTTAGTCGAATCAATTTGGATGACCGAGTCCTGGGTTCGATATTAGTAACAAGGGATATCTTATCCGGATACCCAGGTTAATCAACATGGGAAACAGGGTGCGGACCAAGCCCTAGGTCCCGTGTGGTTGTCGATCTCCACAGCCCTCATGCTTTCTTAAGGAACAACTCAGTATACACCCATGTTGAATCCCTTAAGAGAGAAAAGAGTTAGATTATACACCATGCCTAACTTGTTGCGTAGGGAGATCAATAGCTTAAGGTGTGGACCAAGCCCTTAGGTTGGCAACCATTAGATATTCATGATAAGGCTAGAGCATTGAAACTTTAGTTAGTGGGAAAGTATAATTAGTGGTGGATGCCGTAGCCCTATGATCTTATTGTTATTATTTACTCACACTCAAACTGTTATTTCTCTTTTAAACTTAAAGAAACTAATTCTAGATAGAAATTCACCAATCCTTGTGGAAATGATCTCGCACTTGCACACTATACTACCACAGACCTTGTGTACTTGCAAGTAAAACTAGTACGATTATCTGCTTATTAATCTAGGTATATTTTTGTCTAACACCATCCCATAAATATCGGAGAATAGGGTAAACCTAAGTCTCTATGCTGGTTAGAGGTAGTACAGTGGCCTCATCGATACTTGGCACAGTGAGTGTCTCAAGGTAGACTGCCCACTTGGACTCAGACTATCGAAAATAGGTAAGCCCAGCAAGGGAGATATGGTTGATCCGGAACATTTTGGACTTGGTGACGAGTTCTTTGGCTTTTTCTAGATAGCGGGTGATTTTCTCTCCTCGGGTTTCAAATCCTCCTTTGATCTAGTTCACCACCAACTGTGAGTCACTGTATGTATCCAGGGCCTCAACGAACAATATCCTAGCTAGCTTCATTCCGTTTAATAATGCCTCGTACTCGACTTCGTTGTTCGATGCACTAAATGTGAATCTTAAGGCATCTGGGCCATATAGGATGAGTCGTGCATCGCTTCCGACGTTGTTGGAAGATCTGTCGATGTGGAGTGTCCATTGAGGGATTGGCCTGGTAGGGTCGGGAACCGAGGTAGGATCCACCTAGTTTTGGAGAGTGGTTTCCACGATAAATTCGGCCAAGGCCTAGGCTTTGATAGTGTTGCAGGGATGGTAATGGATGTCGAATTCTCTAAGTTCCATAGACCATTTAACCATACCTTCAGAGACATCTGGCTTGTTGAGCACTTGTCGGAGGGGTTAGTCTGTTAGAAAGACGATTGTGTCTGCTTGAAAGTACAGTTAGAGTTTACGGGCCGTGACCAGGAATGCATACACCATTTTTTCCACAGGAAGGTACCTTATTTCTGCGTCATGAAAGATCTTACTTACATAGTACATGGCCTTTTTGACACCTACCTTCTCTTAAATTAAGATGGGGACCACCACTTCATGTCCGGCTTAGAGCTTGGTAAGGGGGTGAGCCCAAGTACTGTTTGAGTTCATCGAATGCCTTTTGGCAATCCTCGGTCCAGATGAAGTTCTTAACTTTCCTTATGGCTTTGAAGAAAAGGAGGAATTTTTCTGCAGATTTTAACATAAATTAGCTCAAGGCAGCTATCCACCCGGTGAGTCGCTGGACTTCCTTCACGGTTTGGGGTAGACTTATGTAGAGGACGGTCTCTTTTTTTTTAGGTTCGCCTCTATACCCTTTTAGGTCACCATGAAGCCGAGTAACTTCCCCCCAGTGACCCCAAAAGTGCACTTCGTGGGGTTAAGTTTCATCCGATGGTGTCGAAGAACTTCGAATACTTCTTTTAGGTTGGTTTCATGGTCTCTAATCTTGACGCTTTTACCAACATATCATCCACATAGACTTTCATATTTCGGCTTATTTGCTCTTGAAAGATTTTGTTTACTAATCTTTGGTAAGTCAGCCCAGCGTTCTTCAGGCCGAAAGGTATGACTTTGTAACCGTACAATCTCTGCTCGATGACAAAAGCCGTTTTCTCTTGGTCGGACCTGTACATAAGGATCTAGTTGTAACTGGAGTATGCATCCATGAAGGTTAGCAATTCATGCCCTGACGTCGCGTCGACGAGCTGGTCGACTCGCGGCAGATGAAGGCTGTCTTTTGGGCAAGCTTTGTTCAGGTCCGATAAATTGATGCAAATTCGTTATTTGCCATTGGCTTTCTTTACCATCACCATGTTAGATACGCAGTCTGGGTAGTGTGCTTCTCGAATGAAATTGGCCACTAGTAGTTTATCCATCTCGACCTTGATAGCTGCTTGTCATTCGAAGGCGAACGATCTCTTCTTCTGGATTACCAGCTTGTGGTTTGGGTCTGTGTTCAACCGACGCACTATTACTTCTTGGCTGATCCCCGACATGTCTATGGCTGACTAGGCGTAAAGATCCTGATTCTTTTGGAGGAGGGTGTGTAAGGATCCCCTGAGGGCCTTGGGGAGGTTAGAGCCCATTTGAACAGTTTGGGGAGCATCCTCACCGAAGCTGGCCCCTTGGATTTCTTCCCTCACCTCTGAGGTCGTCCAACTCGAGTAAGAGGACCTCTGTCCTTCTGTCGTCATTCACAACATTCAGGTAACAGGATCTGGTGATCTGCTGGTCTCCCCTAACCTCACCCACTCCCTCTTTAGTGGGGAGCTTTACTTTTAGGTGATATATAGAGACGACCACTCTGATTTTATTGAGGATGGGTATGCCGAAGATCATGTTGTAAGATGACGGCTGCCTTACGACCAGGAAAGTGGCCTGTACCGTGGTTGTTTGTGGAGCCGTTCCTGCGGTTATTGGGAGAACAATGCTACCCTCAGCAAACACCGAGCCCTCCGAAAAGCCATAGAGTGGGGTGGAAACAGGCCCTAGATGGGTGTCTCCCAGTTGTATTTACTGGAACGCATCATAAAACAGGATGTCGACCGAACTTCTATTGTTAACCAGGATGCGTCTGACTTCGTGGTTGGCCACGAGAAGGGAGATGACCACGGCATCGTCATACAAAGTTTGGACCCCCTCCAGATCTTCGTCTATGAAAGTGATGGCCCTGTCTGCCTTCCTTCGTTTGTGGGGTCTAGTGACTGAGCTCACCGATCGTGCGTAAGTTTTTTCGCGGTGTTCTGAGGTGCCCTCGGTCGCGAGGCCTCAACAGATGGTTTTGATGATTTTGGTCATGGTGGCCTTCAGGTTTCTTTGGTTGGGCCCCTCGTAGTTTGGCCCAAGACTTTTTCAGGTGATCAAAATCGTCTCATTTCGACCGGACGGGCTCTCGGGACTCCTCTAGGGTCACTCTAAAACTTTCTCTATTCGAGGCCAATGAACTCTTTTTATTGTCCCCTGTTGATAAGGGCCTCTATTTGGTGCTTCAGGGCTAGGTAGTCTTCTGTATCGTGCCCGTGGTTTCTATGGAATAGGTACCACTTGCCTCGATCCTCATTGAGACATAACGGTCGCAAAGGCTACTGTAGGATCGCTCTATCTTGAATTTGCATTAGAACATTAGTTCTGGATGCACTGATGGGGTGAAATTCCCAAACTGCCTGGGGGCCCTAAGCATGTCCTCGCAGAAGGGTCGCTTGACGGGTTCACGATGTGGATTTACGGGGCTCTTTTTTTTTTCTCCGAGTCCCCTTCCCATTCTCTTCGGTAGGCCAAGATCTCATTCATGTCACAGGGTGGCCGCCTAGTGAGCTTGGAATTGAAAATTTTGGATCTCAGCCCATTTTTGAATGCCAGTACCTGGACACTGGGGTCGAGGTCAAGGATTTCCCAGGCAGGGAGTTGAACCTTGACATATAGGCTCAGAGTCTTTCTCCTTTTAGTTGGATGATGTTGAATTGAGACTCCAAGGTCTTCTTAGGTTCTTTGTTGCTAAGAAAATACGACATGAAGGAGTAGCTCAGCTATTTGAATGTGCTAATGCTCCCTGGTTTTAAGCGAGAACACCACGTTCCAGCGGCATTATCAAGTGTCAATGAGAAGGCTCAGCACATCACAAGATCGGAGTGCCAGTAGAGAGTCATTGTGGTTTTATAATACTGGAGGTGATCCAACGGGTTTGTGGAACCATCGTAAGGTTTGATCTGAGGCATTCGGAAGTTCAACAGGAGAGGGGCCTCGAGGAATTCTTAAGAGAATGGTGGGTCTTGGACATTGAGTTCGTATAGAATATAGTGGTTGTGACACTTTAGCGATTCATTAATCTTTCCCTCCATTTCCTCTATTCCTTTGTCAAGGCTGAGACTGCTTTTGGATGAGGGGCTTTCTTTGGATTTGATGGCATGAAGTAAGGAGGACTCCATTGTGGAACTGTTATCGACGGGGAGTCTGTGGCTAGCTGAGCCTGTGCGGCTGGGGTTTTACCGAGAGGGTCTAGGCAAAGGCTGGCGAGCCCCTCGAAGGCCAAATTGGTCATAGTTGCAAGAGTTCTACAAATTGTGCTTGGAGAATAGCCGTAGTGGGATGTGTTGCGGGGGCTTTTCAAAGATTCGGGGGGTTAACTTCCGTGCAACGGGGGTGTTGGGTCCGAGAAAGAGGCAGAGGACCTTCGTTCGAACACGGTAGAGGGCCTCAACCTGGATCGTTGAGTATGGGTGTTGGCCCTGGCTGCTCCCTTACCGGTAGTCCTGGTGGCGTTTTTAGGCGGTATGGCACAACAAATGAGTTCTTTAGACTTCTTCACTTTTACTGTTAGCGAGAGATGGTGGAGTTTCCCACAAACAACTCCAATCTGTTAATGCCAAAAACGTACCGCTGAGTTGGGAGCCGAGCCTCGAGGAAATCTACATAGGGAAGACGAGGCAAGCTAAAGAGTTTCCGAAGGGAGATGCCTCCGAAGACACTCTGATGCCTTAGTGTGATTTTTTAGAAAAGCGGGGATGACGGTGCTTTTTTAGACGATCCAAGGGGTTGACTTTCGTGCAACGGGGGTGTTGGGTCCTAGAAAAATGAGGTGGGCCACCTCCGGAGTACCTTCGCTCGGACAAGACAGAGGGCCTCGACCTTGACCGTTGAGTATAGGTGTTGGCTCCGGCTGCACCCTTTCCAATAGTCCTGGTGGTGTTTTTAGGTGGCATGGCAACAAATGAGTTCTTTAGACTTCTTCACTTTTACTGTAACCGAGAGATGGTGGAGTTTCCCACGAACGATGCTAACCTATTGATGTAAAAAATGTGTTGCTGAATTGGTAGCCGAGCCTCGGGGAAATCTGCACAGAGAAAACGAGCTAAGCTAAGGAGTCGCCGGAGGGGGATACCTCCGATGCCTTAGTGTGATTTTTTAGAAAAGTGGGGATGACGGTGCTTTTTGGTAGGTAAAAAAAACATGATGCCCTGGATACGCATACCTGGGCCCTTTTATAGGGCTTTGGGGATGAGGCGGCCCGTGTGCCAAGGACGGGGATATTCTGGAGATCCTGCTATTTGAATCAGGGCTGCCCACGTGTCATTTTGCTGTTTTGGCCTGAGGCTGTGCACGTGTTGCTTTTTCATTGGGTGTGTGTTTTTGGGCTATATCAGTAAGTTGCTTCACAATCCATCTAGTTCTCTTCCTTCACATTTTAATTAGTTACACTTTAATATTTAGAAAATTCTCCAGTGCAACAAGATAGTTCCAGAGGTATGCTTGTTCCCTCTGCTAGTATCTGATGGACTAATGCATCAACACCCTTCATTGGTGGTTTTATGTGATGGTTGGATATAATTTTTTTCTTTTCTTTTTTAGGGGAGAACCTTAGAAGCATACGCTTGAAGGTTAGAGCAAGTTAATTCTTTTATTAGAAGATATTATAACTAGAATTTCTCACCATATAATCTTTTTATTATAATGAGTTAGGATAGAATCCCCCTAGTCTGTGGACGGGATAAACTAAGTTCAAACTTATAAAGAACAATTTTTTAATTACTTTTGCAATGAAAATTGAAACTCTTATTTAGCAGAGAACTAAATTGCACATCTATTTGGAGCCTTGACTTTGTAATTCTTGTTTATGATTTTATTTATTTTGATTCTTCATTTGTTTTGCATCTCTTAATCCCCCCCCCCCCCTTCCGCTCCACCTTCAAAAAAAAAAGGAAAAAAAGAGAGGAAGAAAAATCTTACTGGCCCTATTCTTGTGATCTTTTTAGGAGGTGACCTGCCACCATATGCCATTTTCATCAAGAATATTTCTATAGATTTAGTAATTTTGGTCATGGCTTCACATAAGTTTTCCTGCTTGCTTTTCTGTCATTGCAAGTTTGTCCGTGGTTTGATGTCGAATTTTGTATCCCTTGCAGGCCCAGATGACATGCCAGCCTACATCAAATCATCAATGTTTGGCTGCGCACTCATGTGAGTACATCTCACATAGTCGGAACTTATTATTACTCCAAAATTTTATCTTCCATTGGCTATTTACCTGGTCTTCATTTTGTGCAAGGTTCCAATTACATATGGACAACTCAATATGGGAACATGGCAGGTACAAGATTAGCTATTAAGATTTTGTTTTATTTCCGATGGTAGAGATCTAATTTCATTAGTGATTGTTCTCATAACAAATAATCTCACAGCATGTTTCGAGAAGTTTTTTTATATTTATAAAGCCAATTGAAACCAGACTTATGTTTATCCATTATGAATAAGGAAGCAGATTTGGTTCTTGTAGTAATAGGAAACATAGAAGAATTGTAGCAAAATCACAACATAGTGAGACAAACCAGCAAGAGAATATCCTATGGAGAAAACCTTTGCATGTCACATTTTCTTTTACCATGAGAAGTGTCATATTAATTATCATCCTAAACCAAAATGTTCTAGGCAATTTCCTACCCTCACAAGCCTCAGTCTTAGATTGTTACTTTTTTCTTTCCTAGAAAAAGAAAGGGACAAGACACTAAGAATATCTTTTCCAAAAGATAGAAGGCAAGTATTTCCAATAATTTGGGTACAATTACAATGTGGTTTTTACTTATTTATTTTTTGAGTCTTGACCTAGTTATTGACATCATAGCTTCACAAGTGTCTACATGCATTTTTTCGTTCACAAATATATATGTTAAATGCTCATTTAATACACTAGATTAAAAGGTACTTCTAAAAAAAATACACCTAATTAAGAAGAGAATAAGATGAAATAAAGATAAAATGAAATGGATTTCATTCAATTTTACATTTGATACAAAAATTAAAAATGATCCTATATCAATAATTTATATAAATTATTTCATTCATCCTCCTCTTAATACTATTCACCTCGTAATCCAGTGTACCAAATGGGCACTAAAAAGAGAATATGTGATAAAGATGTTGGAAGGAGTAAACTTCAAACACTACAAGTCCTGGCAAGCATATTGAATACCTTGAGGTGGATTCAGTATCTTATTATATAATCCAGACATCTGATTTCCTAGAATTCATCCGAGTTTGTAGGGAATAGGTCAGGTGGTGAAATAACAGAACAAGTTGGTGAATAACAAACACAGCACTTAAACAAATAACCGATGATAATAACATATGGCTATATTGCATATTTCAACTTCTCGGACCTTTATCTATTCAGATGTTATGCTTCAGGGAATTTGGCTCTGTGAGCATCGGGATGCTCCTACTGCACGCAAAGTTGTTGTCACACTTAATGGAATCTAGGGTGGTGATATATGGAATCTGGGGCAATGTCATGCTTTTTTTGTATGATAGAATTATTTGTTTTGTAACAAGACATCTGAATTTACTAGTTAATGAGATGTTAGTGTTGTGATATACAGTTTTCATTACATGAAAGTCATATATAGCATGAACAGCTGATTGTAATTTGGCTGACGATGAAGATGAATAGGTTAAGCTAATCTTCATATGCTTCAGTGAAAAAACAAGGGGGAAAGAAGAGCTAATTCCAAATTTGAAATAAGGTACTAATAGACATGGAATACATATATTTGTTAAATTATCAACCTTATGTTGGAATTTTGGGATGTAGACCCGTTATCTAATAAATGACCCAATTAAGTGATATAATTTTTATGGGTCTCCAAAGTATCAAGGTTCTTTAGTATGGGCCACCTTATATGTAGAGCCCGATGTGGTATGGGTCTTTGTTAATGGGTCAAAGACCCAATGCACATATGTGAGGTAACTGTTAGGGTTGTGATCCCTAAGGCATAGGGAAATAAATAGACATCAGGGGAGGGTATTTAACGTGTGTTAAATTTTATTGAAACAGACAATTCTTCTCCCTCCCCTCTAACATTCAGTTGATAGGTTCCCATACCAATGGTGGTTCTCCCTGTAGTCTTAGAAGATCAACCCGAGGCTTGCTTGCAATGGATTCCGGTTTGTTTCTAACTCATCTTCTCAATATATATATATATATGAATTCTTGACAAGTTTAATATGAAAATATCTTGGCTGTATCATTAATTACTTGTGTATTAGTATCAAGATTAAATATAACAATTGGTATCAAAGCCTTTCATGTTAAATTGTTGAGATTCATATGAAAATTGAGTTTCTTGAATTTTTTTCCCATAAAGTATGTTTAGGGCAGAAATATGTTTTGAAAAAATTGCTATAAATCCATGTTTGTTGATGAGATTGTATAATTACTCTGTGAATTGTATCTCAAAATATGATTTTTTTTTTGTATAAAAATATTCAATTTTAATGATTTTTGACATTAATTCAATTATTTTTTATCAAACCAACGTTGCAACGCTGGCTTTGGGTTTTGTTTTGTGGCTTAATGCGTAATATCAAAACGATTTACACAGTTTTCACTTTTTCAAATATAAGAAGTGGATTGGGTAGAAAAGTTAATAATGATCGCATGTTCTGTGCATATTCTTGTCATTATGTGCATCTCCACATGTTCTATGCAAGTTCTTGACTTCCACTCATTACCTTTCAATTATATAATGCATGGAAACTTAATAGTGGAGTGATCTCATAGCTGATGCAAACAAAATCATTTTGCTTAGCTAATGGCCAAAAGCACAAAAAGACAAGAGAATGATACAAATTGTAATTTGCAAGAAACAAATCAAAGATGCATTACTGATCTTATTGTAATTCCATTTCTATAGTAAATCGACCGCTTGCCAATTACAAACATAGCAATTTGGTATTTCCTCAGCGCCAGTAATCTGTCCCTCGGGTAGATTGCAGGTGCCGCGGCGCCGATCAAAAAAAAAATTTAAGGATTTTGTTCCGAATTTTATGTTTAATGTTTTTAATGAATGAATTGAAGTATTATGTTGCCAAAGCAATCTTTAATATGTAAATTTATTTATTTTAAGACATGTAAACATGCTATTAATATGTGAAAATAATCGGCCCAAAGGAATGTTATTTTGCATTGTTAATAGATTAAAATAGTAGTGAATATGTGACAAATAAAGGTTGTCATGCGAATAATGTGTCGGTCCAAAGAAAGACACATTATTTGGCAGGTTGGGCTGTCAATATTCTTGAACTATATTTTAGATACCACTTATAAGTTGATATTTCTGTCCAAAGACTAAGTATTAATGTTGTGCTAGGTATCTTGTTATGGGCCCACATGCATATGTATATGTATACAGTTTTGTTTTGATTCATATATACATGAGTTGTTACTAATTGTGAGCTTTTGTTCTTGTTTATAGCAACATCAATTTCTGCTAACATCAACAGCATTCCCGTGCTTAACAGCGCGAATTTCAAAAAGTGGCAAGATCATGTTATGATCCTGCTCGGGTGCATGGAATTAGACTATGCACTGAGGGTCGATCGCCCCCCGCACCTTTGACCAGTGATAGAACCGCTGAGCAAAAGGTTGTATATGAAAAGTGGGAGCGAACAAACCGCATGAGCCTAATGATTATGAAGCACTCGATTCCAGATACCATTAAGGGTTCTATTCCTGATGAAAATGATGCTAAGAAATTCCTCTCCCAAATAGCAGACCGATTCGCTACAAACGAAAAAGTTGAGACAAGAACCATCTTGACTAAGCTTGTCTTAACGCGGTACAACGGGAAGGGGAATATAAGATAGTATATCATGCAAATGTCAAACCTTGTGATAAGACTAAAGGCATTTAAGCTGGAATTGCCAGAAGACATTCTGGTGTACTTAGTCTTGATCTTTCTTCCTACATAATTCAGTCCTTTCAAAATCAGTTACAATACTCAAAAGGAGAAATGGGCTTTGAATGAGCTGATTGCTCAATGTGTCCAAGAGGAAAAGAGACTTAATCATGAAAAGGTTGAAAGTGCTCATTTAGCATCAACTTATCAGGACCCTAGTTCTAGCAAGAAAAGAAATAGGAACATTAAAGGAAAGGAAACTGCAGAGTCTGGAAATTCACACCACAAAGGACAACAGAAACAAGATAAAGGTATAACTTGTTTCTTTTGCCACAAAGCTGGTCATGTGAAGAAAGACTACACAAAATACGCCAAGTATGTGACCTGGCATGAGAAGAAGAGTAAACTTCTAAACTTTGTTTGTTTAGAAGTTAATTTGGCCTTAGTACTTAAGAACACTTGGTGGATAGATACAAGTGCAACTACTCACATAAGTGTTTCTATGCAGGGGTGCATAAGGAGCCGAACACCAACTGATGCTGAAAGATTCATCTATGTAGGAAATGGCGAAAGAGTTCCTATGGAGGTAGTTTGTTTATTTAGATTACAATTGAAATCTGGTTGTAATTTGGATTTGGATGAGACTTTTTATGTACCATCTTTTAGACGGAATTTGGTTTCTATTTCATGTTTGGACAAATCAGGTTTTTCTTGTTCATTTGGAAATAGAAAGTTTAGTCTTTTTCAAAATTCAAATTTGTTTGGTACTGGTTCTTTAATTGATAATTTATATAAACTGGATATGATTGTCTCCAAAGAAAACGAATCATTGCATACCAGTAATGTTGGTATTAAGCGCAGATTAACAAATAAGAATTCATTAATATTATGGCACAAGCGTTTAGGACATATTTCTAAACAAATGATTCAAAAACTTGTGTCAGAAGGAATTCTTGATCCCTTAGATTTGTCAAATTTTGAAGTCTGCATTGAGTGCATTAAGGAAAAATAAACAAATGTTAAAAATAAAGGTGCTAATAGGAGTAATAGTGCCTTAGAATTGATACATACGGATATTTGTGGTCCATTCCCTACAACTTCTTGGAATGGACAACAATATTTTATCACTTTCATAGATGACTACTCCAGGTATGGCTATCTTTATTTAATTCATGAGAAGACTCAATCTATAAACATGTTCAAGAATTTCAAAGCCGAAGTTGAAAATCAATTAGGCAAGAAAATTAAGGTTGTGAAATCTGACCATGGAGGTGAATACTACGGTAGATATGATGGATCAGGTGAACAACGTCCCGGACCCTTCACCAAATTTTTGATAGAATGTGGGATCATTTCTCAATACACCATGCCAGGAACTCCTAGTCAAAATGGTGTAGTTGGGAGATGAAACCGAACCTTAAAGGATATGGTAAGAAGTATGATTAGTCATTCTTCTTTGCCATAATCGCTTTAGGGTGAAGCCATCAAGACTACAGTTTATATCCTGAACAGAGTTCCAAGTAAAGCAGTAGCTAAAACCCCATAATAGTTATGGACAGGCAAAAAGCCTAGCATTAGGCATTTGCATGTTTGGGGATGTCTAGCTGAGGCTCGGCTTTATAAGCCAAATGAGAAGAAGCTAAACTCAATGATCGTTAGCTGCTATTTTGTTGGATACTCTGAAAGATCAAGGGGTTTCAAATTTTATGATTCCTCTAATATATCCTTTTTTGAAATGGGCAATACCAAGTTCATTGAGGATGTTGAGTTAAGTGGGAGAGACCAACTCAAGCAAGTCAATTTTGAAGAGGAATGTGTTTACCATCCTGTTATTGCAACTGAAAATGTTCAGGTATCCATACCTAATGTTATTCAAAATGTAAATCCGGATATCCAACGCATTGATGACGAACCTGAATTGCTGCCTGCTCAAAATTAGGAACCGCCCGAGATTCATCAAGAGGTACCTCAACAACCTCAAGTGGAAGTGCCATTAAGAAGATCCACTAGAGAAAGGAGAAACGCGATTTCGACTGATTATGTCGTGTATCTCCAGGAACGTGAGTATGATATGGGTTTGAAAAATGATCCAACTTCTTTATGTCAAGTCACACAATGTCCTAATTCTGAAAAATGGATTGAAGCTATGAAGGATGAGATGAAATCAATGGATGACAATGGTGTTTGGGACTTAGTAGAGTTGCCCAAAGATGTGAAACCGATTGGTTGCAAATGGATATTTAAAACCAAACGGGATTCAAAATGCAACATTGAAAGGTATAAGGCCCGCCTAGTCGCTAAAGGTTTCACTCAAAAGGAAGACATTGATTATAAAGAGACTTTTTCGTCGGTTTCGATGAAAGATTCCTTTAGAATTATTATGGCACTTGTAGCTCACTATGATTTGGAGCTATATCAAATGGACATTAAAACAACGTTTCTCAATGGAAACATTGAAGAAACAATATACGTGGTGCAACCGGAGAACTTTGAGTCCAAAGTTTCAAAGCATCTTATATGCAAGCTTTAAAAAGTCCATTTATGGCTTAAAACAGGCATCCCGATAATGGTATCGAAAATTTGATCAGGTTATTACATCCTTTGGATTTAAGGAAAACACCGTTGATCAGTGTATATATCTCAAGTTCAGTGGGAGCAAATTTATTATCTTGGTGCTATATGTAGACGACATTCTACTGGCAAGCAGCAATACAGGCCTATTATATGAAACCAAGAGATTTCTATCAAGTAAATTTGAAATGAAAGATCTTGGTGATGCGTCCTTTGTTTTGGGTATACAGATCCATAGAGATCGTTCTAGAGGTATACTTGGACTATCACAGAAGGCCTATATTGATAAAACGCTAAGTAGATTTAGCATGAGTGGTTGTGCACCAGGAAATACACCTGTGGCAAAGGGTGATAAGTTCAGTTTGCTCCAATGTCCGAAAAATAAACTTGAGAAGAAGGAAATGGAGAAATATCCTTATGCTTCAGCTGTTGGAAGTCTCATGTATGCACAAGTATGTACGCGACTGGACATTGCGTACATTGTTAGAATGCTAAGCAGATATTTGAGTAACCTGGGCGTGGATCATTGGAAAGTAGCTAAACGGGTTATGAGATATCTACAGAGAACGAAGGACTATATGCTCACATATCAGAGATCGGATCTTTTGGAGATCGTTGTGTATTCAGACTCCGATTTTTCTGGGTATCTCGATAGTAGGAGATCCACTTCTGGCTATATCTTTATGTTAGCTGGAGGAGCTATATCATGGAAGAGTGTGAAACAGTCACTCATAGCTACTTCCACCATGGAGGCAGAGTTCATAGCTTGCCATGAGGCATCAAATCAGGGAATGGCTGCGAAATTTTATCACTAGGCTGCACACAGTTGATGGTATTGATAGACTGTTAACGATTTATTTTAATAATAAAGCTGTTGAGTTGTATTCCAAGAACAACTGAAGCTCGTCGAGGTCAAAGCATATTGACATCAAGTTTTTAGTTGTCAAAAAGAGAGTCTAGAATTCTCAAGTGTCAATTGAGCATATCAGTACAAACTCTATGATTGCGGATCTGCTTACTAAGGGTTTGCCACCCATAGTGTTTCATGAGCACGTTGCTCACATGAGTGTTGTTCTTTGGACCATATGCCCGTATAGTGGGAGTTTGTATTTGACCTTTTACTTTTGCTTAATTGGCATGGTTATGTTGTTCTGTACAGACTTTGGATTATGTATTTTTGATTACTTTATGATGACTTTCATTACAGTTTTGCATTTAATGTTTGAAAGTATTTCATATGATTCTTTTGAGTCATATGGAGGACCAGTTGGAAATTGACATGTTTAAGATCATGTTTCATGTAATTTTCATACTACACATCTATACTAGATCTATGTCGTTAATTGTGTTAGTGTTGTGACCATTGATGGGTCTTGTTACGATAAATGTGATAAAGGTTGTTTTGATCCTACATTGATATGGTTAATGGACCAGATTATTGTTGGATATTTTGGTTTAGACAGCACAAATGAGCTCAATTAAGATTATCTTCATGTACAATATAAAAGGTAACATATGTAACCCAAGTGGGAAATTGTTGGAATTTTGGGTTCAGATATGTTATAACATTGTACATGTAGACCCGTTATCTAATAAAGGACCCAATTAAGTGATATAATTTTTATGGGTCTCCAAAGTATCAAGGTTCTTTAGTATGGGTCACCTTATGTGTAGAAGCCCGATGTGGTATGAGTCTTTGTTAATGGGCCAAAGACCCAATGCACATGTGTAAGGTAACTGTTAGGGTTATGATCTCTAAGGCACAGGGAAATAAATAGACATCAGGGGAGGGTGTTTAACGTGTGTTAAATTTTATTGAAACAGACAGTTCTTCTCCCTCCCCTCTAACATTCAGTTGATTGGTTCCCATACCAAAAGTGGTTCTCCCTGTAGTCTTAGAAGATCAACCCAAGGACACTTGTTTGCAATGGATTCCAGTTTGTTTCTAACTCATCTTCTCAATATATATATATGAATTCTTGACAAGTTTAATATGAAAAGATCTTGATTGTATCATTGATTACTTGTGTATTAGTATCAAGATTAAATATAACACCTTAACCTCTTATCAATTCATCTTTACCTTCTGTTCATTCACTTTTGACAGGAAAAGTAAAGAAAACAAAAGAAGAACGAAAAATATTATTCTTCCTTGTTTATGTTTACATTGTAGTTGTAGTTGAAGATGCTGGTTGAGTATGTCTAAGCTTTCAAATTACATGCTCGGTCGGTATTTGTGTTGATGGAACACACAATTTTATCCCCAAAGAAGAAAAAATAATGGAAAGGCTGAAAAATTGATCGAATGTGATGAGGAATGTTTTGAATTTATTAAATTTCGCATTTACAAACAAAATAGGAGTAATACTCGTATTAAATAACAAATAAATGAAGATCCAATTAGTCCAACAATGGAGAAAGAATTTTATCAAAGAGAAAATATACAGAGAAGAAGATAATGAAAATATGGAATTAGTGCATCATGAGAGTGAACTCGTCAAAGCTGAGAACACCGTCACAGTTGAGATCAAAGGCACGAATCATGGCCTTGCAGTCCTGGATGGAACTGGATTCGCCTAACCGGCCGAGCATCCTCTTCAAACTGGCAGGGCTTATACATTCCCTCCCCTCCATCGCGTACATCCCAAATGCCTCCTTAAGCTCACTCTTCTTATCCTCTTCACGGTTACTGCTGCCCTCCATCAGCTTTTGAAACTCTTCAAAGTCCAAGAGACCGTCTCCGTTCAAATCGGATGAGTTAACGGCCACTTCTGCCTCCTCCGTCGACAGCTCACCTCCTACCATGCTCACGCAGCTCTGCAATTCATCCGCTGATATCTTTCCATCTCCATTCTCGTCGAGGTAATCGAACACTATCTGTAGTTCGTTGTTGCTGCTGCAACATCTCGAATCCTCTAAATCAACCGTACGGGAAGGAAGAGAACGCTTATTTTCCTTCCTCCTGGGAGATGTTTTTCTGTACAACCTTCCTAAAGGCGATTTTTGTGGTCCCTCGGTTGTCTCGGATTTCATCATGATGAAATTTAGAATTTGATCAACAATTAATAGTATTTGGGAAATAACAGTTATCTGGGAAATTTGATGCTTAGGAAACAAAGGTCTAAGGGGGGTATATATAGTTTATGTATGTAAGGAAAGTGTAAAAGACGCGGAAGCCTTGATTAGTTAGGATATGGCAGGTTATCGGTTGAGAGAGAAGGACAACACGGTTTTGAACATATCATAAGGTCAGGACTTTTCCCCATTTCAGTTGCCGTCCGCTAGTTGGTTTGATACTTGCAGACTCGGTACGGCGGTGGCAGAGGGAAAGCTTCCTCCTTGCCCCCAGGATGTATATAAGAATTAAAAATACTAAAATAAAAACAGTGGGACCCACTTTCCATTCGAGAAAAAAATAAAATAAAAGTACTACTATATATCATCACATGTACGGTACAACAAGCACTTGCCAAGTAGCGACAAAAGCTTTCTCGGTGCACCGTCACGAAAATAGTAAGTGAGATAGTTACGCTGCTCACTCGATTTTCTTTACCTAAAATTTTATACTCTATTATTTAGAGTAATTAATATCTCTTTGTTCCAAAAACAAAAAAATAGTACTCCATAATTATTGTCTCCTAATTTCAGTTAAAAAGAATTGCATGTTTTCCGGTATAACTTTTACGATAAATAAATCAATCTCGTTGAAAATAAATTTCAAACTTAAAAATTAATAATTAAAACGACCATATAAAAGCACATGTAAATTAAACAGCTTTGTTTTATTGTTTAAGAAAACAAAAGGGTTACACAAAAGAGCTTTTATCTTATATTTAATATGTATAGTAGTGTAGTACCACCGTGGAGAGTTAGGAGTTAGGTCGGCACTGCACCTATCTTAATTCTACAAGTGCAAATTAAATATATTTTATTTAATGATAATAAAACATTAATGTTCATATTTTTAATAATAATATTGTAATTTAATTTATGATGTATGCCACTAAACGAAAATTTAGAAAAAAAAATAAATTGCAAAGTAATTATAAAGGTTCCACATTCATTTTGTGACTACACACTACATATAAGAAAAATTGCTTATACCCCGGCAAAATCTACAAAGCATCTGAAAATTTCAACTATTAGTGGAGTCATTAGAATTTGTTGGTTTCTTCTCACCTATTTTAAGATTTTTTTTTAGTTTATATAGAGTTCATCAGATCAGTCGGTTTAATTTCTATTACAAATTGATATACATTTTTACTTGTATTTGTGTAGGCTTTAATGATAATTTTGTAGTGACATTTTTCTAAAAAATCTATTTTCTATAGAACGTTTGGTTCGAGTAATCTTATGTCGTCATAAATCCAGACCTCTTGACATAATATGGTTATTTTTGGATTATTCATATGAAAGATCCATATTCGATTTATCTCTTTATCAATATATTAAAAAATATCTTATATCACAATAATTTGAAAGCTATAATAATATAGTCGTAAATTCAAATTATCACGTTTGGTTCTCATGGGTAGATTGTTGGTAATGTCAAATTATGACATTTGGTTCATCCACAAATTATCGATAATTCAGAAAGTAATACCATTAATTTTCTAATTTTACTAAAAATGTGCAGTTCTATATAATTGTATTATTAACTTTTTATATTATATTTGAATGTATTTATTTAATATTTAATATTTTTATTTATTTGATTATATAATATTATCTTATTAAAATATTTATTATGTTATATTTATTTCATTGTTATAAAAGATTATGATAATTTACAAACACATTCTTGAGTTTTACTCATAATCATAACCCCTCCTCTAATTTCAAGAGCAAACAACTCAATCTTCTATCTCCATTACAAAGATTTATGAAAAAACAAAATACTTTTTTATATGTATTTGCATTTCACATGTGCTTAACACAATTTTTTTATTTATCTATCTATATATCGATTTATCTCATTTTTTTGGATCGTATGTTTTCTATGTATATATAACAGTTCTTCGTATCTTTTAAACACTTATTTCTTTTTGTCTTTATATTTGCGCTCTCTTTCACAATAGAAGTGAAGAGATTTTGTCAACAACGCTACCATTCAATTGTCGTGCAACTGCAGTGCATTTTTATGGTTCTAACGAATGAGATTTTGTTTTCCAATTTGTTTGATTAGTAAAAAAAAAAATTAAAGAAATGAGAGGAAATTGAGTGACTGATGCTTCATTTTTTAATCATTTAAGATCTAACAAATGAGGAAGCCATTGTTTCCATTCGATCGAGATTAAGACTACTATTTAGAATACTTGTAGCAATATTTTAGTTTTTGGAAAAAATATAAAACTCGAAATAAATTTAAAATTTCATACTATAAATTTTCTTTATTGAGGATTATTTTTTTATTTTTTAACTTTCAAAATCCAATTTTATAACAATTAAATTGGTTAGTGCTGTATTCTTTTTAATACTTTTAGCATAAAGTATTTTTTTATGACCTGCTTGTTATGGATAAAAAAAGAGTTGAGAACTATTTTTTTTTACTGTTTTGGTCCAATTAAACAAAAGATTTTTAATCCATTGTATCATTTACGTGATGTTTTGAGAATTTGAATACAAAGAAAAATAAAATTGTTAGGTTTTTTTAATTATTTTCTACTACTACTATAAGTGCTTATATTTAAAGAAAAATTTATTTATTATATTTTTAATATCATGTGCCACTCACATGAGTTTTAGTCCTATCTTTGTCATTTTATAATTTTTGTTAAACATTTAAAGCTGTTTTAGCTATTTTGATAGCTTTTCCATCAAATTTTTTTATGGTAGTTGATGGAATGGATTGATTTGAATACTTAATAAAATTATAAGATAAACTGTCCCTTTTTGAAATTAGAGAAGTTGTAACAGTGAGTAAAACTCAAAAATGAATTTATAATTTACTATATAGATTATGATCATAACTTATTATAATATTTATCGTATTATTTTATTTTTATAATATTTATTGTATTGTTTTATTATTATTATTATTAATATTATGTTATTATTATATTAATTCATAAATTAATATTATGATATCATATTATAATTTTATAACAATATAATATAGTAATATAATCTTTTACATTTTAATGTTTATGATTTTCTATTTATTTATATACTAATATTTATTGTTTTATAATAATAAATTTGTGAAAGTAAATATTATCATCTAATATAAGCTGCTTTCCTAGTAAAAAATTAGAATAATTGGTATTATTGATCATTTTTATTTATTTGGATTATTGTCGATGATTGAGTAATAATTATAAAAAGCTTAAATGATAATAAACAGATTGGAGCAAAAGCAAAAACAAAAGTTTTAAAATCTTCACATAATGTGATGTTTTCTAATTGATTGAATACGGATAACCACGCTTTACTCACCATTGCCATGTCATTTGTTGTGAAGAATAGACTGTTACCATTAAATTTTTTAATTCAAGAATTCTCTGATTTTTTTTTTTTTTAAAAAAAGAAAAATTAAACACTGGTTATGCGGTGGATATTACTGTATCGACTCCTGACCCTGCGAACATCAAATTCACATGGCCCATACCCAAAGCAAGTAAGCCAGAGTTTGCTTAGTGAAAAAAATATCATCCCTGCAAGCGTAGGAGAGGCGAATTTTTCACCATAGTAAAAATCCCAAATCAAATCAATGGCCTGAAAAATAAATTACTCAAAAATCTATGTTGTAGATTAAAAAAACCGTGTGAAGCTAAGCAGCTCTTAGTCTTTGACGCACAAGCTAAGTGCTCGTTTGTGTAATCACAAATCCAAAGAAGCCACAGAAGCCAAAGGCTAGCCGTCTCTCTTTTCATTTCTCATCTTAGCAGTTTGCAGTTAAAAGAAGTTAAAGGAGATAGGAGCGAGACACAATGGCTACATCGTCGAGCTCCATAGTTACCGGCGTGAAGGTGCCTCAAATCCAGCGGTCGCTAAATACAAGAGACGATACCTACAATTCCAGAAGCAGAAGCAGAAGCAGAGTTAGGGTTAATCCGGTTGTGTCCATTACTCGTTTGCCGCTTTCCAGTCCTTTGATCCGATTCCATGCCAAGCCTCAATCTCTCTTCTTCTCTACCAGCACTAGGTATAATTCAATCATGAACTTTTTTACTCAGGTGCTTTTAGGGCTGCTTGGTTGCTTTGGACATGGATTTACTTTTCCAACTTCTTTAGCACTATTAACTTAGGCACTGACTATTAATTAACACAACACATCCAATTTGAAATAGAAAGAAATTTACTCAACTTGGACTTTTCACCGATATATACATACATACATAATACATACTTGATAATTGTATTATTTGTACTTGTTAATTGTTATAATAGAATCAAGTAAGCCTACAATAAATACTTAACTCAATCTCTTAGTTATCTCTGTTCATTGGCAACTAGAAGGACACCAGTAGCTCTATTTCTAATTCTTTGTCCCAAACTATGTTTTTCAACTTCTTTGTCTGTACTTATCCAAAAAGAAAATTGTCTTTGAAACTTGTTTAATCTTTTATTCAATTATACTTTACTGTCATGCCTAATTATTATTTTTTTTGGATAAATATTCATATAAAATCAAAAGTGCACCAAGGGGGTGCAACCCACACTATGAAAACATTTACAAGCCAGAAAATCTATGAACTCCAGGAGCTCTTCCTCGTTAACAAACAAATTCCCACTAAACCAAAAATTAAGGCTGTGAATCCATCTATCTTTAATCACACTTATAGGCCTTTCCATCCATCTAAAGCCCTCCTATTCATCTTGGACCAAACAATCCAAAAGATAGAAAGAGGAATTAAGCCACTAGCTTTCCTCCACTCTTTGGGGCCTGTAAACCTTTTCCATGCACAAATCTCCCGCCTAACAGAACTTGCCACAACCCAACTCAAACCCAAAACTTTATAGGCCATTTCCCATAACTGCCTCATCCATGGGCAGCACAACAACAGAATGGAAACGGACTCGGCCTCTTCCTTACAAAGATAGCACCCCATTAACAAGGATCCTCCCTAGTTAAAATTCTCTCCCAAGAAGCCTCTCACGCAAAGAAGTAAAATTTGCTAGGAGTAGGAGATTTCCAAATTTCTTTCCAAGGAAAGCCGACACTACCCTCACCCATGGAACTGTCATGCCTAATTATGGTCTTTAGCAATCTCGCAAGCATGACATTGTTTGTGTTCTCAAGTATACATACATTTGTAGCGAAAATTATTTCACTATGTGGTATGTACCCAAAAAAAATAAGAAAATTATATCACTGGTTGGGTATTATATTCATTTTTTTTCTTTTCCCTTTCCTTGTTATTGTGAAATTTCATGGATTAAGGCGATCACAAGAAATTGCAAATGCTCTACCTGGGTTAGATAGGAGGAGGAGCAATAATTGGAGACAACATACTTCCTTTTTTGGAGAACGAGTGACTGAGGCACCTTCAACCCGACAATATAATTGCATTTCTTGCTCCCTTAACCGCCACAGAAGTCGTCCCAGCATCAAAGGATCAATACCAATAGCATTTCTTGACAGAACTGCTTTTCATTTGACAAAGTCTTCGATCAATACTGCTTCTGTAAGTAAGCTGCTCCAATTTCTTGCCTCTTTCTTCTACATTATATGCAAGTCATGCCTTTCTCCCTAATTTTAATGTATTTTCTGTCAGGCTGATTGTACTTTGTGTAATTTTCAGGGAAAACGTGATCATGCTTACTGTGCAACTGCAGGTCCAGATCAGCCACATGCAGCAAGTACAACCTGGCCAGATGGCATTATTGAGAGACATGATGTGGATTTGCTGCATTCTGAAATAGACAGAACAGAATTAGACGGTTTTCTAAGTTCTGAACTTCTTTCTCACCCAAAGTTGTATCGGGGACAGCTGAAAAATGGGCTCCATTATCTTATTTTACCGAATAAAGTTCCTCCAAATAGGTATTCCTCATCTAAGGGTAGTTTTACGCACTAAAACATTAATTCATATGGAAGTACATACACAATATTGCTCACTTGTGAAACTATTATGGATTGCATGCAAATGTTTTATGTTAATGCTTACATTCTTCAAATTCAATCACATATGTTGAAATTAATAATTGAAAAGAATTTTGTATTATTAATTGGTTGTATGAATACAATTCAACAATCTTGTGTATAGACTTACTAATATCAAACCTAATAGGACTAGGAGACATCAACTAGATAAGACAAACATAAACTAAGTGAGACTAAAAAACCTACTAGGACAAATAATAGGAAACCTAAATAGAACTCTCAACATAAACCTAAGTAAGACTCTCAACAGTCCCCCTCAAGTTGGAGCATACACATGCACCAACTTGTTACAAAGAAACTCATACCAACAACAAATCTTATCCAATCTGAAATAAATAAACCAAGCTTATAAATTACAATAATCCATGAGAACAAGTTGGGGTTCCACGCCCACGTCAAACAATTAGCTCGGATCGACAAGACTTTGACTCTCTTTTTTCGTCTTTTTTTACTAACGTTGACTTTAACTTGAATGAGTTGCAATCATTGAGTCAGGATGATGCAATATCAACACAAGTTGGATCAGGTTAACAACATCAACATGTATGGGTCAACAACATCAACATTTACCACTTGTTGGGATTTTAATTCTAAAATCCACTTACTCAAATTTTAGGCAAAAAACACAACCATAACAATTAAATAAGCGAATAAAATAAAGAGTAATAACACTGAGAATTAAAGTGGTTCGACAACCTTTTTACCTACGTCCACCAACAAATCCACAACTTTATTAATCTTCAGTTACAATTTTAAGAATAGTAAAATTACTAAACTCTCATTACCTCACCACCCAAAAGCCCCAATACAACCAAAACTCTCAACTTAGCTCTAATTGTTAGTGCTCTCTCTACTTGACAACCGAAAACCCCAATACACCCAAAGCTCATGAGTGTGTCTCCAACCTTCTGTGAAATCTCCTTTATATAGAGAATATTTTCCTAATACTATTAGGAAAAGAACAACAACATCATAATAGACTACTATTACTTGTACAATGGACAATCTAATAGGAAACTATTACTACTTCTACTAGAAAAACCAACTATAAAATATGAAACTACTTTTCCCAAACCAATTAAAATTCTTCCTTGTAGGAAATTGTGCCAAAATCCTAACAAATCTCCACCTTAGCTCAAATTCCCCACCTCATCATCAAATTTGACTTTCTTCTTTGGTTGGTGCGATTCTTCTTATCGGTTTTCCCATCTCATCTGCTTACTTTTTGAAGCAACTGTCTTTTTATTGAACACGTACAAGCTTTCTTCATTCATAGTAACTCTGATCACTACCTTTGAACCATTAAGAACTTGTATCTCCTCATCTTCATTAGCCTTTCCATTATCATTTTCCTTCATTCTACTCAACTCCTATAAGTCCTCCATTGTACCATTGCTTTGCAATTCTGTGTATTCTTTTTCCTCATTGTAGATGCACTCCTTATGTGAAAAATCTAGAGACTTGGATCTTGATTTTTCCTCCACGTTCCTTGAAATGCTTCACTCCCTCTCTTTTTTTGACTCATCTCTTGATATAGTCACGAACAATTCTTCAACCTCGAATATACATGTCCTCCTCAACTTATCTCCTTTTTGCACTTACATGGTAATTTTTTTTTGTTTTAGATTTGAAGCACACATGGAGGTTCATGCTGGATCCATTGACGAAGAAGATGATGAGCAAGGAATTGCACATATGATTGAACATGTTGCATTCCTTGGAAGCAAGAAACGTGAAAAACTTCTTGGGACAGGGGCCCGCTCTAATGCTTACACTGATTTTCACCACACAGTCTTCCACATCCATTCACCAACTAGTACGAAGGTATGTAATTATGGACATTGAACGACTTATTTAATTGTATTGTTTTTGTTGTATGATTATCTCTTGACTTCAACTTGTAACTCTATTTCCATTTTTTTTTATTTAATTCAAACTTTTCATTATGTGTTTTCTCTTACATTTAATTTTTCATCTGATTTTCTTTTGAAAATCTTATGGCAATTTTGATGGGGTCAAGGAAAGAAATTAAACAAGTTTATGTTGAAAATAATTACTTTCTTTCAAATTTATGTAAACAATACACCACTAATCTTGTAGCCATCTCTATGCATATATCATGTGACGACAACAAAATCTGTGAGTTATGTTACCATCAAGTTATTGAAATGCAAATTCCTGTATAATTTGTACAATTAATGGATTTATGCCTTGTCTTGTCTTGCTATATTAATTGGTTGAATTGCATTTTTTTATAAGAAATTGGTTGAATTGCATTGAGAACCTATTATTTATGTACTGATGGTGAATTGAGTGGTTCTTGCCAGGACTCTGATGGGGATCTACTTACATTTGTGCTTGATGCTTTGAATGAGGTATGGATCATAGAATTTCGCTATATACTTTAAGATAAATTTTTGTTTTGAAAATAGAATTCTTAGTAACTGGCTGTTTACTTCTTAATGTTTGTATTAGTTGTACTTGCTTCTTTTCTTTCTTTCTTTCTATGCTCTCCCTTGCTTTTTCAAAACACAGCTCTTAGCTTTAATGATGTTTTGTTTCGCGGATGCATTTGCTTGAAATATATATATGTAATATGTGACATACTCGGACTCTCTCATGCATACAGATAGCTTTCCACCCAAAATTCCTTTCTTCTCGAGTTGAGAAAGAACGACGTGCTATACTATCAGAACTACAGATGATGAACACGATAGAGTATCGTGTTGATTGCCAGGTATGAATTAAGGATAATTTTGTATTTGGTTGTTTTGCTAAAAAAAATTTGTGTGATTTTCTTTTGAGCACAGTTGTTGCAACATCTGCATTCTGAAAACAAGCTGAGCAGAAGGTTCCCAATTGGATTGGAGGAGCAGATTAAAAAGTGGGATGCCGATAAAATAAGGAAATTCCATGAACGTTGGTACTTCCCAGCCAATGCAACCTTAGACATTGTGGGGGATATTGATAACATTTCGAAGACAGTTTACCAGATTGAAGTATGCCACGAATTTCTTAATTGTTGTTCATATCAATGTGTTTGAAATCAGGCATCAGCAACTTTTGACTTCTAGATTCACTATTTTGACTAATCAGCTGCTTCTGTGCAGGCTGTCTTTGGACAAACTGGCCTTGAAAATGAGACAGCTTCTGCATCTACTTCTACTCCTAATACATTGGGTGCCATGGCTAGTTCTCTTGTTCCTAAGCTCTCAGCTGGGATGGCTGGAAGTTCGTCTCCTGAAAGATCAACATCTGCAGATCAATCTAAAATCATTAAAAAGGAAAGGCATGCAATTCGTCCTCCTGTGAAGCACAATTGGTCTCTTCCTGGAAATAGTGCAGACGTGAAGCCTCCACAAATATTTCAGCATGAGTTGCTTCAGAATTTCTCAATTAATATGTTCTGCAAGGTCTAGAGAATTATTTTTTCTCGTAAATTGTGTCATGTTGAATATTGAAGGCTTTTCAAGAAGTTTCTTTGTTTTTCTCTATATGGTAGACATTTGTTTTTCGTTATTTGGTGGACATGGGCTGTTGTTAAAGCCCATAGGTAGTGGGTTTGTTTATTTATTTATTTCTGTTCCAAGTTTCCAGCTGACTGCATCTTGTATGTTTACAAGTTTTAGTGATAATGTGTAATTGTTCCTCCTTTGAGTTTACCATAGAAGTTGTAGTTTCTATTGTAATCTCATATGCTGTATTCAAAATCTAGGGCTCAGAGTCCCTACTTTTTGTTGCTCATGTTTTACTTTAATTACAAGTATGAAATTTTAGATTAGTATCTACTATTTTGTTTCAGTTTTAATGAATGCTTTGTGGATATTAGTTCTGCAAACTTGGACATGATGTATACTTTCCTGTTGTTGTTGTTATGTCTTTAGTTATTTACTTGGTCAAGTTTGGTCATGTGGATTTGATCACTACTATGTTTATTCAAATCTTGTATTTTAATTTTTTCTGCAGATTCCAGTCAACAAGGTTCAAAAATATGGTGACTTGCGAAATGTTCTGATGAAGAGAATATTTTTATCTGCTTTACATTTCCGGATTAATACAAGATACAAGGTAGGTTGGTATTAATAGTTATATGATTTTCAGCCTTCATTTTTGTTTTGTTCAAAGGAGATCCATTGGGCCTATGGGCTACACAATGGGAGGTAGCCATCTCCCATTCCTTATCCCTCCCATGCTTGGTGTGAGGGGGGTTTGATCGCTTGTCTCTTGTGCGATGACTCTACCAGCTTCTTTGTGCACAAAAGAATTTTTCTTTTTCCTATTTTGTCCTATTTTCACTCTGTCTGAACTTTCTATTGAGTTGATCGCATTGGCTCATCTTTGTCAAGCTGACTAAGTTTAGTCCATTTTAGAAGCTATGAGCATTTAATTGGTATGCCGAGCTAGGGTGTTGACTTTCCTGTGGACAGTGCTTGAGGTTTCTCCTGATTGTATTATTCATAGTATCTTTCTGTCTTGCACTTTTGTATGAAATTTCATTTTGACTTCCATTATCTTCATTTCCTAGTCTGGAGTGGTAAATAATCATTAATTGATTTCATTGATAGACGTTTTGGCTGTCCCTGCAAAATAGTCTAAAGTTGAAGAAATCAAACATTTTTGTTATGAGACAATAGAGGTTGCTTAGTTTTTTGCTGCATGGCTAATGGCTATGAGTGTGTGTATGAGTTACTCTGTGTTCTGTAGTTTCATTTGTTTCTCTAACTATAAAAGCCACATAGCCCTTCGAAAGTTTAGCTAATTTCTAGTAATTATCAGAGTTCGAATCCGCCATTTACCTCAGTTGAATTGGATCATAGTGATTCTGGAAGGGAAGGATGCACTGTTACAACTCTCATAGTAACTGCTGAACCGGAGAATTGGCAAAGTGCAATCCAAGTTGCTGTTCAAGAGGTTTGTACTTGTTACCGTTCTCACTCTGTCTAGTATCATTTATGGATTTTGGTGTTGTTAAATTCACTATGTAATCTAGCTGGGGTTAATTATATTTCTTATATATATATCAAAGGCACCAAGGGGGTGCCACCCATTTACAAAAGAACTATGTACAAGATAGTATATCAATGATGTCTATGCATATATCTTCATTTACAAAAAAAATTCCCATTAAACCAAAACCTAAAAGTATTGAACCATCCTTCCTTAATGGGGACAATAGAATTTTCCACTCCTTCAAAGGCTCACCTAATTCTTTCGTTCCAAACCAATAAAAGAATAGAGGGAGGAATCAACAAGTAAGCCTTTTTTTTGAACCCTTAGAAGCTCTCACCCCTCTTTAAGCCCACACCTCTTCTTGGATGGAACCAGCAACCGTCCAAGAGAGTCCTACCACAATAAAAGCCATCTCCAATAGTAGTCTAGTGAAAGGACAACCCAAAAGAGGATGATAGACACTCTCGGCCTCCTCCTTCCAAAGGCAGCACCGGTTAACCAACATTTCTCTCTTTTTAAGATTGTCAATAGTAAGAATTCCACCGCAAGAAGCTTCCCAAGCTTGGAAAGCAACCTTTAAAGAAGCATAGGTTTGGCAAATAGAAACCCACAGAATGTTAGCCCTTCCCTCCAATGGCATCTCTGTAAAAAGGGCCTTGTAGAAGACTTAGACCTTGAACTTCTCTCCGGTATTCAAATTCCATTTAGCCTTGTCCTCACCAAGCAAATTAACTGTCACCATCTAGATGCTTTTGAAGAAGTTCTCTACATAAACCAATTCCCAATCATACTTTGTTTGGGTCAATTCAGAAAGAATCATGCACTTTTGGTGGTTATCTGTTGTTTCTCCTTTTTGTTGCTACTTATGAGATGGCATACCATGATTCTTTGAAGAAATCAAACACTATCTATGGCTACTGTAAAGTTTAGTTTCTACTGAACACTGCATATTTCTTATACATTTTTAATTGTAGGTCATGGAAAAGATTTTCTTTTTCTTTTTCTTAGTGCTTTTTTTAATAAGTGGACCTCTAGTGTGTGAGACTCGCATGATAACCAACTACACCACCCAGACAGCTTGATTGTTTTCTTTTTCTTAGTGCTGTTTCAAGGGTGATTATTCAGCTTCTCTTTTATTCTCTTTTGTTTCTATTTTTCCTGCATCTAATATATTTATATATTCTTTTTGCAGGTTCGAAGACTCAAAGAGTTTGGTGTCACCAAGGGTGAACTGACTCGGTACATGGATGTGCTATTAAAAGATAGTGAACATCTTGCAGCTATGATTGATAACGTGTCATCTGTTGATAACTTGGATTTTATCATGGAGAGTGATGCATTGGGCCATACAGTGATGGATCAAAGACAAGGACATGAGAGTTTGGTTGCTATTGCTGGAATGGTTACACTTGAAGAAGTAAGTTCCACTTGTGATGATCCTTCGGTTCCATGCTTCCTATTTCTTTTGACCATTTTTATGTAGTTACCATTTCAGTTATTATTATTTTTTTCTTCTTCTTACTGATATAGAATGCTCATAACTATGAAGGCACAACCTAATATATTTGCATTGTATGCTTTCGCTTATAATCTATGGAATTCCCATCTTGTTTCATGGAAAGGGACACGTTATAAACTTAATATACTAACTGGTGTGTTTTGTGAAAATAAAGTGACAAGTTTTCACCTTATATTTGATACTTCCATTATCAATTTTTTCCTTTCCTACATTTCATCTTCTTTTGACTGCTGTATATGTAGGTCAATTCTATTGGTGCCAAGGTGTTAGAATTTATCTCTGATTTTGGAAAACCTACTGCGCCTCTTCCTGCAACAATTGTTGCTTGTGTTCCAAAAAAAGTGCATGTTGATGGAATTGGTGAAACTGAGTTCAACATATCCCCAAGTGAAATTACAGCTGCTATAAAATCAGGATTGCAGAAACCCATTGAGGCTGAGCCAGAGGTCTCCTCCTTAGAAACTTCGCTTGCTTGAACTTCAGTTGTTTAGTATATCAACATAATGTCACGTATTAAAGTAAACTTCATTTCTGAATTTATATCTTTTCCTTATTTGTGCAGCTTGAGGTGCCAAAAGAATTAATATCTCCATCACAGTTGCAAGAGTTAGGTTGCAGTGCAGGCCGTCCTTTGTTCCTCTAAGTCCAGATATAGATGTTACAAAAGTGCATGACAAGGAAACTGGGATCACCCAACGCCGCCTTTCTAATGGAATTCCTGTAAATTATAAGGTATCCTACACATGTTTGCATTAATTGCTCTCATTAATTTTTCATACTGGATTTTGGTTATTTGTGTATATGCACATAGTTGCTCATGTTTCCAGAGTAATTGAATCCTTGTTTGCAAGCTTAATTTTCTTTCCTTTGCTGTTCTTTTCTGAAGATATGTCCTCAGCAACAGTGTTCCTTTTTCATCCTTATGAAGTATAAGAATTGTTGAAATTTAGGTTAGAGAGAGATGGGAGATTGAGAAGAAATATTGTAAAAGTCTTATTATTATTGTTGTTGTGTTGTGAATAAACCAACAACCCTTTATATGGACCTAGAAATATAAATCATAATAGAATTAGGTGACATAATAGGAAATATAAACTAAGACAGATTAGGAAACCTAATACAAATCTAATTAGGAAACCTCTTGACTCTCTCCCTCAAGTTGGAGCACACTCCAACCTGTTACAAATAAACCCATTTCATATCAAACAAACTTGATCAGTCTAAAACAAACAAATTCAACATCTATAAATTACAATAACCCATGAGAGATTGGGGCTCCACACCTGCAACAAATAGTTAGGTCACTACGTCGGCACCACCAACAACAAGAAGATCCGGGCAACACCGGATCAAGACATTGACTTTTCTGTATTGTTTTTGATTGAGATTGACTCAACAAGACTGACTTTTTCGTCTTATCTGAGACAACAATTTTACTGGGTTGTAATCAGGAGCTGGATCAACGAAAGAAATAGATCGGGTCTTCAGCAAACACGGGGCAAATCTGACTTTTCGCTGGAATTCGGCGGGATCTCGCTAGAATTGTAGGAACACTGGAGAAGATAAAAACAACCAGAAGGATAAGAAGATAGACCACTAGAAACAAAAAAGAACGCCAGAGAAACAAAGCAGAAACTAAAAACAGATTCTCAATTAGATTTTTTTAATGGTGTTTATCTTTGGGACTCTGATACCATGTTAAAATTTAAGTTAGAGAGTGATGAGAGATTGAGAAGAAATATTGTAGAAGTCTTATTATTATTGTTGTTGTGATGTGAACAAACCAATAACCCTTTATATAGACTTAGAAATATAAATCCTAATAGAATTAGGAGACATAATCGGAAATATAAACTAAGACAGATTAGGAAACCTAATATGCATCTAATTAGGAAACCTCTTAACAAGAATATATCTTATATTGAAGAAAAAAAAAGGAGAGAATAGGTTAGTGTGGCTGTCTTATACGGAGTAACTGATTTTGAATTTTGACCATCATTATTTTATAAAGTTTGATTTTCAACTTATATATTTATGCTAGCCAGCTATGACTGTTTACTAAAACTTATATTCTAGTTTTGAAACAATGTCATCCATTTTGGTATTCATCATTGCCCTAAAACCAGCGGATATCTTTGGTCCTAGCCACCTATTTTTCTATTCTTATGTGTTAAGCTTCATCATGTGCATAGATATTTGAGTATGCCTTTCACCATCCATATCCTTGTTTTTTATAGATCTCTAAGAGTGAAGCCCAGGGAGGTGTAATGCGGCTGATAGTTGGTGGTGGACGAGCTGTTGAAAATTCAGAGTCAAGGGGAGCTGTTGTTGTTGGTGTTCGAACTCTTAGTGAGGGTGGTCGTGTTGGAAACTTTTCAAGGGAGCAGGTAAGTGAAGTTTTATTCTTTTTTATTATACTTTACATACATACATTCATACATAATGTATGCATATATATATATATATATATATATTCTTTTTTTTTCCAAGCAAAAGATTGGAAAGTCAAAATAAAATGCAAAAAATAGAAAAGAAAAGCGCCCATTGTCTAATGGATATATATGCAAACATTTTTCTGTGCAAGAGAACTCCAACAAAAAAAAGAAAGGAAATATCTGTGTTAGCTCTTATAAGCATTCATTGAAAGAGCAAAATTCTGCTTAGGTGGAGGCAAGAATTGGTTGATTTATTTAGAATAATCTATTAGTGATTCCCAAATGGAGCACTTTCTTCTTCTTCTTTATCTTAAAGCATGACAAGTAAAGAGTTAACATCTTAGTTAATTTTGCATTGCATCTGAAAGATCATATGAAATATGGCTATGGTAATTAAATCTTATAAATACTCTTCTTCTTTTTTGTGATCTTAAAGCATGACATTAAAAGATTGCATAGTTGTCAAAATCGTACGATTCATGATTTGATTAGCACAATTCGATTCGATTAAGGATCTAAACATTTTGAATTGGTATGCCGAATCGGTGCTGAATCTGATTCAGTACGATTCGATTTGATTGGAGTCGTACGATTCCTTCGATTCAATAAAACCTATATTTTTTTTCTAAAACAAAAGTTATAGAAGAAAAGTTCACTTGATATTTAGGTCTAAAATAAACACAGTTCATTAATTTTTCTCTTTCATTTTTAAGTTATTCTAGAAACTTAGGATTCTAAGACTTTTGTGATGAAATAAACAAGCCCATATAGCATTCATATCTTTGATTTCAATCCATAAGTATTAAGTATAGTAATACTATTATTTTATTTTATTACTTTATTATATTTTTTTTTTACTATTTATTACTTTATTAAATTGTGTTATTGTGTTGTCTTAATAGTTAGGAACTTATTATTATATGACTATAATGTGTTAATTAGAGTAGATCATGGTGAGATTCGTATTCACGTCACTTGTTTAGAGGCAAGCGCCTTTCAAATTGGTCATCATTCAGTGCATGTTATTTCACTTTTAGTGTCTTTTGAATGGATTTTAAGAATTTGTATTGAATCTTATGATTCGATTCTCAATTCACGATTTGAATCTCGATTTGACAACTATTTAATTAGTTCTTCATTACATCAGAAAGATGATGATAATGAATATCGCTTTGGTCATTAAATCTTATAAATGCTGATCAATTTGGAAAGTCTGTTAATCCTTTGTTCTGATCGCTAACTCTAGTTATATTTTAAACGCTACTTTGCAATGTACCTTCTCAAATTTAAGTAGATCCGCTGGTTGTGTCTTATACATGTTTCATGTGTTTCTCCAGGTTGAACTTTTTTGTGTAAATCACTTGATAAATTGCTCTTTGGAGTCCACAGAGGAATTTGTTTCCATGGAGTTCCGTTTTACTCTCACAGACAACGGAATGCGTGCAGCTTTCCAGTTACTTTATATGGTGCTTGAGGTATTACCATGTCAACCATAATCTGTTTGTCAATATGTTGACATTGCACCTTTCCTATTTTTTTTTATCCTTATCCACGTGGTTGGCAATATGTCATCTGTCATTTTTCATAAATTCTTGCCTTTTATAAAATGATTCTTTCCTTTTACTATGAGCTTGCGCCATCGATTCAACAATGGTGGTTTCTGATTCGCAACATAGCATCTGGTTGGATGATGCTTTTGATAGAGCAAGACAGTTATATTTTTCATATTACCGATCAATTCCCAAAAGTTTGGAACGCGCAACAGCTCACAAACTCATGTTAGCAATGTTGAATGGAGATGAGCGGTTTGTGGAGCCTACGCCAAAATCATTACAAAACTTAACCCTGAAATCTGTAAAAGATGCAGTTATGAATCAGTTTGTTGGTGATAATATGGAGGTGGGTGGTTATATTTCTATCAGAATCTAATAAATCTTTCATCGGGGCATACGTATCTTATTATCTAAAAGCTCCATGTGTTTGTTCTTCAGGTGAGCATCGTGGGAGACTTCTCAGAGGAGGAGATTGAGTCTTGCATCCTTGATTACCTTGGCACAGTTAGAGAAACAAGAGATTCTGAGAGAGATCATAAATCTAGCCCAATTTTGTTTCGTCTATCTCCATCTGACCTGCAGTTTCAACAAGTAAGAAGCAAAGCTGAATTTACTGTTACATGCTTTCATTAGCATTCTGTAAACTTGGTCCGGAGTGTTCTGAAGTATGGTTTTTTTTTCTTTCTATTTTCTCTCTTTTATTTTTTTCCTTTTGTAAATGTGTCTGAAGCTTGAATGCTGCTCGGATGTAATTTTGCACTTCAACCAGGAGAGAACTGATTTAGCTACTTTTAAGCAGGTATTCTTGAAGGATACCGACGAGAGAGCATGTGCATATATTGCAGGTCCAGCACCAAACCGTTGGGGTTTTACAGTTGATGGGAAAGACCTGTTTGAGTCAATTGGTGATATTTCTATTGCTGATGGTTAGTTTTTGAATAATCTTCAGAACTACTGTAGATGTTTATGTTTTATCGTATTATCTTTCTCACAGGTCTATTAAGGGGTCTTAAGGATAGATGATTCACATTTAACACATACATAATTGAGTGACCAATTGATTTCAGGGTCAAAATTTATTTTGTTTCTGTGAAGAAGATACAGCTAATTTGATATCAAATCTTGGTCTAAATTGAAAGTTTAAGTTGCATATGGATAAACAATTGGGGTTGTGTGGAAGGCATGAAATTTATTGATTCCACATCTCCACAAGAATGTTATTTTTGGCCTTTTTTTTCAAACTCTTGTCTCAGAAGTTGAACTCTAGTCATTATCTTGAAACTTGAGCAGTCGCTACTTGAATAGATTTCAAATCATACATGGGAAATGGCTTTACAGATGCACAACACGAGGAACTGCTGATGGAGGGAAAGGATGTTGAGAAGGATCTGCAAAGAAAACTTCCTGCCCACCCATTTTTCTTTGCCATTACAATGGGGCTACTGGCTGAGATCATAAACTCAAGGTGATCCTTTGTGCTCATTTGCGCTTTGCTAGCTTGTGAAGTAAAATTGATGCACAAATGTGTTCCTTAATCCACCATCCATTGTGGTTGATTGTTTTTGATTTGTTTAGCCACTTGCACCATGTGAGAGCATTCAAACTAATTTAGCTAGAGAAGATTAAGGGCTGGATTTTTTCATTTTCTAGCATTTACTTAGCGCACATACGGAATTAAATTACTGACAAATAAGTTCATGCTTTTTACTGTGGCTTTATAGTTATTGTTAATGTTACATGATTTATATCTTGAACTGAGAAATTGTGCACCTAGAGTGAGTTCTGAGAATTTGTTCAATTACTTTTTCTTGGTTTTCTGCCCAGTCAAAATTTATGGGGCTCTTTTGCTAAAAGTAAGAAAATTTCCATGTTTGTGCAGGCTTTTTACAACAGTCAGAGATTCTCTTGGATTGACGTATGATGTATCATTCGAATTAAACCTGTTTGATAGGCTTATGCTTAGATGGTATGTGATATCAGTGACATCTACTCCAGGCAAGGTGTGGGCTCGATCTTCATTTTACCGCATGTAATGCGTTTCTGTAGTTTCTCAACTCTTCACAAGCTTTGTCTGATAAACATCCAGGTGTATAAAGCTGTTGATGCGTGCAAGAATGTTCTTAGAGGTTTGCATAGCAACAAGATTGCCCAAAGGGAGTTAGACAGGGTTAGTTTTTTTTACAACAATCTGAATATTCTTTATGTTGCTATGAAGTTCCTCTTAAACTCTTCTAAAGATTGCTTGGTTGTTCAATGTTAATTTGCCTTTGGATTCCTTTATTATTTTTTGGTTTGAAATTATTGTTCTTGTAATAACAGAATAGGAATCTGTTTACTTTTCCTTGATCATGTTTTGTCTCTTAAAGTATATCTTTTGTAATCCGCAGGCAAAACGGACCCTTCTTATGCGACATGAAGCTGAAATAAAATCAAATGCTTATTGGCTTGGATTGTTAGCTCACTTGCAAGCTTCTTCTGTTCCAAGGAAGGTAATTTTGACTTTTCCTGATGGTCACTTTGACTTTCCTTATAGTCAATCTCATATTGAAGTATATGTTTTTTTTCTTCTTTTTTTAATAATGGCTGTGGGGTTCAGGAGATATCATGCATTAAAGATCTTACTTCACTCTATGAAGCTGCATCTATCGAGGACATATACCTTGCGTATGACCACTTGAAAGTAGACGAGGATTCTTTGTATTCAAGCATTGGGATCGCTGGGGCTCAGGCTGGTGAAGAGACTACTGGTAAGGCAAATCTCTTGGTTGAAATATAAGTAGAAGGAACATGTTTTGACATAACAAAATATTTAGAAACTGCAAAGAGTTTTCTGAACGAATCAACAAAGTTTCTGGTTACAAGGATTGACTGAAATTTGAGTCCTCAAGAAATCAAGATTTTCATGGGCAATTCCTGACATGCAATATCACTTGTTGTTCCGCTCCTATTTAAAAATGGCATGTTTTCTCTGGGATGCTTTACACACTTTTCTAAGTGTGCCTTTTTCCTTGATAATTTTAGAGTTTTCTTTACAGCTTCAGTAGAAGAGGAAGAACCAGAAGAAGGCTTTCAGGGAGTTCTTCCTATGGGGCGTGGTTTATCTACAATGACACGGCCGACAACATGACCTCCCTCAAATCACACTATTGCTATCATTTACATGGATAGCTATAGGAGGTATTTTCTTCCATCTTCTAGTAGCTTTTAATGCTTCAGGAATACTCAGTTTAAGGTCTTTCAAGCTGAAAAGGAACATGAACTGATTGACCATCTGGCCATCCATTAGAAGAAACAAAAAATCTGAAGGAGCAATGAGGACTTGACTTCGTTGACTTAGAATTTCAACAGCTTCGTATTACAACCCGGACCACAATCTCAGTTTCACAATTATACGTGCATCCTGGCCTTAACAATTTGCCCTTTTAATAAAAAATTTATGAAGATATGTCCTGGGCTTGTTCCTTGAACAGAAGCAAGTGCTAGACTGTTTAAGCTAATTACTACAATGAACATCTTTTTGTTATTAAAAGAACAATGAACCTCTTTTGCAACAAGACAATTAGAAATGAAGGTTGGTTTGACGTTCACAATTTAGTTGGGCAATCTGTATGACACCAAACCTAGAGAGCAATTTGACATGATGGCCATTATGGAATTGGTACCAGGATTGCCAATCAGATGTTGATTAGGGTGCTCTCTCTCTCTCTCCTCCTCGCCCCCCCACCCTTCAAACCAAAAGCAAATGACATGCGTATTTACATGCACACACTTGCAGGTTGAGAATCGAAGGGAGTAAGTCTATTTCACTGCTGTGCCATCTACCATTTGCGTTATTGAATCATACAAATATCCTGTTTGTTTGTTACTTTAAATGTTAAATTGTAATCCTTTTACTCACAGTTCTTTTTGGATATTTATTTAAATTAGCATAAAGTGCATTTGATACTTCATGCCTTTTACTTCATTTATGACAATTGAGCACCTGAAGTTTTAAGTGTGCAATATTTGAATCTAAGGTGTTCTCTATTTTCTTTGGGTTGTATTGCTAATACTCAATTTTGTTTCAATTGAAAAGCTTGCACTGCTCCGTGGGCACAGGTTCCAAAGTTGTTTCTCGGCAAAGAATCTTATGGAGCTGCTATGTGAATTTTCATCAAGAAATGAGTCTTAAAAGTGTCGAGCCACTGATGGAGTGGTTTGTTTGATTTTCACAAATAATCATCTTCATAATCTCTTCACTGCTCATCATTGTCAGTTAAAAGCCGCATATCTAGCGTTAACTGTGGACTACCAGTAATGTCGATTTCATCGCTCCTGCTCTTGTAATCATTGAGAATTTTAGAAAATTTAGCGAGCAGCGCATGGCATACAGATGTCAGCTAATGAATGCTTTCTTTACATTATAGGTGCCAATTGTCTCTAAATGTAATTTGAGAAAATTTAGCGAGCAGCGCATGGCATACGGATGTCAGCTAATGAATGCTTTCTCTACACTATAGGTGCCAATTGTCTCTATATGTAAATTGAATAATTTGGGGTACCATAAGGCAATTTAGTTCAAGTCAACTCAACCTTTTTTCCTGTTTGCTCCAATTTTCCTAAATTGTGAGGAGTTGGCCCGTTAAGACTACTTTTTGAAAGAAATTCGTGAATTTTCAATTTAGCAAGTTTTATTCTTTCAGGTAACTTTGTCTCCAAAATTGTTCTGAACTCCTGGCTAACTTAATCCTTGAAAGAAAACGCGAGATAAAATAAGAAAAAAATATTTACTTAGAACAGAAAACTATACTCTCAAGAACTTTGTCAACAGAAGCCAACATTTTTGCCCTTTCCTTGAGTCATGCATTTTTCTATTGATTTTTGGTTTCAAAAGTCAAATTCACGTGACTTAACGCAACATGGTAGTTTTAATTAAATAAGTTGTCAAAATAGTTAAAGCATGTTTTGAATGAAACTGATGATTTTCAAAGGGTATGTGCATGTATTTTCAATAAAATTGAAATTTTGTTGTTTCAATAGATATTTTGTCAAAGCCTAATCCTCTAAAAATTATGTGAGGTTAAACAAAAGATGACCTCAAAAAGAACTGAAAAAAATGATATGAACTACAAAAGTTTTACACATCAAATCCACATTTTTTAAATAAAAAAAAAACTCAAAAGAAATTTTCTTACATTTTGGTCTTAAGTTTTTAGAACTTTTTGATTCAGAAAATAAGATTCCAAAATGATCTAATCAGAACATAAATGGATCTAAGTAGATAAAGAATTGACTATGCGAGACCATGTTTTGAAAGAAATTGGTGATTTTTCAAAAGGTAACACCTTCATCTAGATTGATCTCATTCTCTAAAATTTAGGTTGTTTTACCTGCAAAACGTTTCAAACAACTTTTAACAATTTGCCTTGGCAAACCTAGTCCTCGAAAAAATTTATGGGAAAGAAAAAAAAAAATATTACCCCAAACAGAGCTTGGAGCATATACACTCTTTAAAAGTTTTGCTCGTCCACATTTTTTTCTTTTCTTGAAAGTATTTTTTTACATTTTGCTATTGATTTTTTTTGGGCTCTCTAGATTGTGAAAGTCAAGTTCAACGTGACTTGATCAGTTATAAGAAGATGAGGAGCTGACCTAGTTAAAGCACATTTTGAATAAAATTATTTTTCAAAAATATAGTTCACGTTTTTTTTTATATTTTCAATTAATTGAAATTTTTGTCGTTTCCTTCAAGATTTTTCAAAGGCCTAATCCTCCAAAAGCTAGGCAAGATAAAAAAAAAAAAAAAAAAAGATGACCCCAAATGAAATACGACAGTAAAGGTATGATCTAATCCTCAAGATGTTTTGAACTAGCAAGTCGATATTTTTTACTTTTTTGGAGAAATTTTCTTGCATTGTTAGTCCTATAAATATTATGCGAGATAAAAAAATGATATGACCCCACCCCAAATGGAACTACGACAGTAAAGGTATGGCCTCCAAAAGTTTTTCCTTTGCAAGGCGATTTTTTTTTTTTTTTTAAACTTTTTCGGATATATTTTCTTGCATTTTTCTCCTAAGTTTTTTAGAACACTTGGACTTTGGAAATAGACTTAAGTTTGACCTAAGAATTTAAATAATTAATAAGAAAGTGAAAAGGTTAAGTGGTTTTTTAAACTTTCATTTAAATATATCACATTTTATTAAATTTATGTCGTTTTAAGGATGGATTTGAGTCGAGTCGATTTCAAATACTAAGGTATTCGAGATCAGCTTAACTTTAAATTAATAGACTCGAGTTCGATAAACTTTTTGATAGCTCAAGCTCGGTTTGGTTAGGCTCGAACTCAATAATAAACGAGTTAATTTGAGCCCGAGTTCGATAATATCTTATTGAACTGTTCGAGAGCCTTTCGAGTTAAACCTTAAAGTATTCAAACTCGGTTCAATAAACTAATCGAGCTTAATTTTCAAACTTGAACTCGATTGAACTGACTCACTCGATAAAAACTTGATTAGAATCTATTACTAATTTTACTCCAAAAATATTTTAAACCGTCTTAAACAATTTATCCAAACAATCTTAATGCAGAAGATTAAAAAAAAAAAAAAAAAAAAATTCTAAAAACTTCATTCTCATATTAATATCTCATTTATTATAAATCTTGATATCTGCGACGACCACTTCTAATCAACTCTCTAAATCTTTTTCTCAATAGCCCGAATTTCTGTCGGATCATCATAAAATACTTAAACTACTGTTTAGATTCTAGTCAGCTCATTATACGACTGACTAGATACTAATCGGCTCTATGTACGATTGAACTCTCTTTCCAATCGGTTTCCTGTGCGACTGGACTCACCTCAGTCGGCTCCCCGCCACTAGCTACGCGCTTGACAAGCACCAGCATCAAAATGAATTCTCTTGACTTGTTCCCAAGTGCTTCCGGTGGACCCCACATCAAAGAATATCAATGCTATTTAATTTGTTTAATTTTCCTCTCCCCATTTCCACGTTGCTGTTTGCAGAGATGGACCGGTTCAAGTCTTTGGTTTTGTGCCTGAATCCTCACTAGCACTTATTACTCTTCCTGACATGCTGTGGTCCCACCATCAAAGTAAAGAAACCAAGTTAGTGCACTTGATGAAACAGTGCCCTTGTTGGCGACATTTTTCCCATTGTCTTCCACGTCAATAAAGGAAGAAAGGCTTGTTTGATTTGTTGTTTTTTAAAATAAACACTTTAAATAAATAATTAATTTAATCATACACATTAGACAATGTTATTAATCATTTAACACAGATTTGTCTATATCAAAATTAAACTTAAAAATAATATAAAATATCTTAACAAGAGTGAATTTTTTTATTGGAAGAAAAAAACAATATAATCATATTATCTACTTAAAATAAAAAATAACCAAAACATAAACAAATAATCAACACAACGATGAAAATCAAACCTATAATAAAATGCAAGTATTTAACTTTCAAATCATAAACAAAAGAAAGATAAATCCATGATAATAGTGAGACAACCAAATGAAAGTGGAAAAGAACATGGATAATGGTTTGTTTGGACAACTTTGTGCTTCATGTGCTGCTTATTTAATAAACTAACCCAAATGATTACTTTTGCAAAAGGAAAAAAAAGAAAGTGTTTTGGTTTAGGAAAAATTTATTAGTATTTTTTACAGTAGCTTTCGGAAAAGAAAATTCTATAAATGAGTAGGTCGTGTTAGGGTCGAGTATAATCAGGTTTGTATCGTAATCGTGTCGACACGATTATGATATGGAATAATCGTGTCGTGTCGCGGGTTGACCTGCCAACCCCAAATGACATGATTACGACATGATTAAATTCACAGGTTTGATGGGTCGTGTTGACACGATTATGACCCATGATCCGTTTATGACCCATTTAAAAAATTTATATATTAAATTAAAAAAAATCGTAGTATATATATAAATAAACCCTAATTTTACAAACCTACCCAAAAAGCCAAAACACACTGCTGCCTCTCTTGCTTCTCCATTTCTCTCTCGACCTCCACTGCCGACCATACCGCCCCACCGGTCCAATCGCCGACCACACTGCCTCACCGGTCTAGTCGCCGACCACGCCACCGTACCAATCCAGTCGCTGATCCCCTTTCCCCTTCTCTTTCGATCTACTGCAACACCGGTTCAGTCGCCTCTCCATTAAGGTTTCTTTTTGTTTTCAATCTGATCTTCTAGGTTTTCATTTAGTTAGTATTTGATCTTGTTTTGCTGATATTTTTACTATAATAGATTATTTTATCTATTCTGTGTATGATACTGTTTTGGTGCTACCACCCATTCTAAAAAGATGGTGATAATGATACTGTTTTGGTGCTTCCATGTTAATTTCAGTGGCTGCTAGAATTTATTGGGTTCTAAATTGAAATCTGACATGAGGATTCCATAAAGTATGATGGTAATGTTACTATATCTTAAAGATGTAAAGTTGCAGACTAAATTTAGTACAATCAAGCAACTGCTACCTTGATTTTGGGTGAATTAAGAGAGAGAAGGAGCGAAGGAATAGATATAATCCCAAAATGTTAAATTGGGCATGGAACACCCTGATGAGAGGAAAATATACCTAGAAAGATTTTTTAAACCAGGGGCACAGCCTCAAGTTTGTTATAAGGGAAGGAAAAACATAACAATTTATGGAAGGAGAGGAATTCCAAGATTTACAATTTGATCTTTCAGAGCAGTGATCAAGTTCTACAATATGTTGTTAAGGATGTGATGGATAGGCTGTTAAATGTATCAAATGTTAACTAGAATGATATTGACAATTTGACAGTAGATTAGCTCAAGTTTGGGGCTTAGCTACTGCTAGCTAATTGTTGTTCTCAGTTTTTTATTATTTGTTTGTCTCCCTGTAGCAGTTTTTCTGCTGTTCTCAATATTTTGGATTAATAAAATTTTCATCTTTTATCCAAAAAAAAGGAAAAACAGAAGAGCTCTGCATGGTAAGAGTAGCTGCAGTTAATTCAATACATACTATTTTCAGTGATAATACAGCAAACTAAACCTAGACTTTGATATAGCAAACTGAATTAGGTGCAGTTAATTCAGTACATACTATTTTCAGTGTTCTCAATACTGTTTTTGTTTGATATATGTATCAGCTTAATGGGTACAAATATAGACTTTGATAAGTACTCAGACAGCTCATTTGAGGTTCCAAAGTGATTTAGTAATTTTGATTGAATTATTTTCTGAAACAGATCAATCTGTTCACCCAAACTATGGCAGTTGTCATGAAAATGAGATGCACAAAACCTAATTGAATGGGTGCAGGCACTCTACCTTATGTAGCAATGAATCATTTTTGCAATTTACTTTACTTAGTACTCAAATAATTTCCTTTGCAGCTCTATCAGTGAAAACAGAGATCAGTTTTTTTTATTGCAGCTTTTCTAATCAGATATTAAACTCTTTAAAATAGTTATAAAAAGGAAGATTATTGGAGATTGGAAGGACGAGCAGAATTGGGTTTTACTTATAGCAGTTAACTCTGCTTTGTTTTATAAATTTCTTCTTGCATCCAAAAAAAAAAAAACAAATCAATCCTAATTTCTTTATTGAATTGACCATGCTAATATCTTTATTTATATTTCTAATTTCTCTTTGGGGGTTTTATTGGTTATACCTTATATTATATTCAGATTTGCAAAAACTCGTGGCTTGCTTGTTTTAACATTTGTTTTATTTTTTTCTTTGTAGAAATGGCCGCAAAAGTAATGGAGGAGCTTACTTATGATGTAATGGATATGAATATGCATGAGAATGAATCATTTCCACCTTCATCTGAGGGTTCTGCTATTAATTTGGTTGGCTAATGTTGTAATATTGTGTACTTGTAATTGGATGACTTATGAGTTATGACTTATAGTGTTATTTTTTATTTTATTTTTGGATTATGGTTGAACCAATATGGATAATAGTTGACAATATAATGTTTATGTTATTAATTGGATTTTTTTTATTGGATCATGAATATGTTGAAATTTGGATTATGAATGATTAGATAACTTATAATTGCTTATGTAATAAACAGGTCATTGCAGGTTAATCGTGTCGTGTTGTCGTGTCGTGTCATGTCGGATTATGAAAAATTAGGCGTGTCGTGTTGTCGTGTCGGGTTTAACACGACTCGTTTATTAAACGGGTTACATGTGTCGTGTCGTGTCGTATCGGGTCTAACACGACCGGTTAATTAAACGGGTTAAGCGTGTCGTGTTACCCGTTTAATAATCGTGTCGTATTCGTGTTGGGTTTTCTTGACACGATTAATAATCGTGTCGTGTTCGTGCCTATCCATTAATAATCGTATCGTGTTCGTGTTGACACGAACACGACTCGTCAACCCGAATTGCCATGTGCGGGCAAACCCTCCATACAAATTGTTAAGATTTAGACTCAAATCTTCCTTCCTTACTGTTATTCAAAAGGTCCACTAATGTGTGCATATTGAACTTTTTGAGACAATTATAGATTCTCATGGCCAATTCTGTAATCACCATAGTTACTAATGAAGTTTCAAAATTTCTAATGACATTCCCGCAGTTATTAGTGAAGTTCTCACAATTAGTAATCAAGTTCCCAAAACTACTGGTGAAGTTCCAAAAAATAATAGCAATGTTCCCAAAATTACTAGTTAAGTTCTGAAAACTACTAGTGAAGTTCCCAAAATTACTATTCAAGTTTCAAAAACTACTAATAAAGTTTTTACAATTACTAGTGAAGTTATCAAAATTACTATTCAAGTTCCAAAAATTACTAATCAAGTTCTTAAAATTACTAATGAAGTTCACAGAATTACTAGTGAAATTCACAAAATTAATAACAAAGTTCCCAACATTACTAATGAATTTGGCAAACTTACTAATCAAGTTCTCAAAATTACTAACGAAGTTTCCAAAATTACTCATGAAGTTCCCAAAATTACAAGTCAAGTTCCCACTAGTACTAGTGAAGTTCCCTAAACTACTTGTGAAGTTTCAAAAATACTGAAAAAATTCCCAAAATAACTAGTAGAGTTCTCAAAATTACTCGTGAAGTTCTCAAAATTACTCGTGGAATTCCCAAAATTACTGGTGGAGCCCCAAAAATTACTAATCAAGTTCCCAAAATTACTAATGAAATTTCCAAACTCAAATTGATTTATAGCTCATTAATACTCTAAAAAACTTTGGAAAAATTTATTGTGAGCCATTATTTAAGCTTGTTCTTGAAAGAGAGATAACCTTCATCTTGTAAAAAATTCATTTCTATCTCTCTCCTTTCCTCTTACATTTAATATCATTCATTGCATAGAGAAATAGTTGGTGTAACTCTTAGAGTGTTTAGGATTAAACACTTCCTTGTAACTTCCTTGTGGAAGAGATTGCTTGTAAGGTTTGTGCAACACCCATGAAGTTGCTCGACTACAATTAGTGGATTGCTTCAAGGAGGTTCCTTGAAAAGAGTGGACGTAGGGTCGGAAAGATTCTGATATTGCTGAACCACTATAAATGGAGTTTGCATATTCTCTTCCTTTACTCCTTTAATTTCAAGCATCTTATTTGTTGTGTGGCTTGCTTGATTAAATTGTTAAAACTTGTGTGTTAATTGGCAAGAATATTTTAAAACCCAATTCACCCTCTCTTGGGTTTGTACCTCGGTTTACAATTGGTATTAGAGTCACGTACTCAATTTTAGACTTAAAATCATTGAGTCGATCTAATGGCTTCAGATAGCTATACCGAAGTTCATTCCTATACTAGACCTTCTTTGTTCAATGGCCCAAATTATAATTACTGGAAAAGTAGAATGAAAATCTTTGTCGAAGGATGATGAGAATCAACAAGCACCATTAAAGGATCCATTGCATGTTCCAATTGGGCCTATTAGTAGAGAAAGATCCAAGAAGATCAAAGAAGCACTTAATGGGTTGATTCAAGAGATTTGGGCTGATTCTAAAATAGGGCATTCCAAACTTGTCCCAAAGGGAGATGAATGCGTGATAAATTTAATCCAAGATATTGATGGGGTTGATCTTGCTTAATTGGGCATAATTTCCTTAGTAATGGCGTGGATTAATTGCTGATTATGGCTTGAGGGGTGGAATTAGAAGGAGAAAATGGTTGATTACTTTTTAATTTCAGATCAATTAATTGACTAATTGACTTTCCAGTTCCATACCAATTAATTGGCTGATAGACTTGCCTATTTCAGACTTTCCTTAGGCGTATTTTTTTTAGTCATTTCTTTATCTACTTTCTTATTTTGGAACCAAGTTAGTTTCATTTTTAGTGGGCGTGTAGGCGTGAAAAGGTTATAAATAGCATACACTCATTGTAATGAAGCAGATTAGAATAGAAATAAGAAAAGAACGTGAGGTTTGCTTCCTCTATTGGTTCTTCAGAGAACTTATGAACTTATGAAGGATTCTTCCTTGTGGTGTTCAAATTTTATACCTTTGGTTCGTGATTCAGTTATAATCATTGGGTTGAGGTTTGTTACTTTATACATTCGATTAATGATTCAGTTATAATCATTGGGTCGAGGTTCGTTACTTTACACCTTCGGTTAGTGTTTCATTATAAACGTTGGGTCGGGGTTTTCTATCAAAACTCTGAATTTTAGCTTTCTTGGGCAAGTATTCCAATATTATTTGTTGGGTCTCAAAGCGTGTCAGTTGAGGTTCGCATCATTTGGTATTAGAGCCAGCTTCTAAAAATCAGGCTTACTATCCTTTAATCTTTCATTTCTTGTTATCATGCTATCTTGTTCTGTTTGTGCTCATTATTCATTGTTCTTGTTTTGTGTTGTACACCAAGTTAAAAAAAAATGGTGAAAAAAAAATGATAGTAAAAAGGTGAAAAAAAATTCGGTTGAGGTTCGTATTATTTGGTATTAGAGCCAGCTTCTAAAAATCAGGTTTACTATCCTTTAATCTTTCATTTCTTGTTATCATCCTATCTTGTTCTGTTTGTGCTCATTATTCATATTTCTTGTTTGCTGTTGTGCATCAAGTTAAAAAAAAAAAAAAAGGTGAAAAAAAAGAGAAAAAGACAACAAAAAAGAAGGTAATACTGAAGCAACAGATATAATCATTCACCATACTTATCAAAGTTAATTTTTTTTTCTTGAATCGTGACTTTTGTAATTTCAGCTCTCTCTAAAAAAAAATCTGATTTTTATTCTTTTCCTTTGATTAATTGTTTCTATAATATTTTCTTGCCGTTAGTATTAGTTTAAATACTACAAGTTGAATTTCTTGATCGAGTTTATTAGATTTATAAAGAATTGAAAAGGGGAAGCTACGAGTGGAAAAAGGCAAGAGAGTGTGAGAATAATATCGGAAAAAAAAGCCAATTTAAGAGTGAAACACGAATGTGAGCGATATTATTTGAGTGCAAACACGTGAGAGAGTGTGGTGAGGAATTATTTCTAACATTTCTCTATAGTTTTAAAAAAATATCTTCCAAAGGCGACACATCAAGCAAAGAAGGAGGGGAGGAGGAGTCCTTCGTGTTACAGACTATGCAACAACAATTTGAACACATAACGTGGTGTTCAATGAGATTCGAGATCGGATGGATAGGCAAGATGCTGTTATTGCTACTTGGCACGAGGGGCGTCCCCAAAGAGTCCCTAATGCTAGAAGGTAAGAACGGTATATGCCCGTGAATGATTTTGATGACGACTACGAGGATGAGTACGAAGATGAAGAGGATCAAGCTTTATTGAACGGTGAGGGTAGGTTCGTGCCCAGGGGAGAAAGGCGTGGTAGAGGTTTCCAAAGAGATCCGAGATGGCGAGAAAGGACTGACAAAAACCTAGGAAACATCAAAATTAAGATATCGTCGTTCCAAGGGAAAAGCAATCCTGAAGCATAATTTGAATGGGAGAAGAAGGTTGAGTTGATTTTTGAGTGCCACAACTACTCTGAGGAGAAATTTGACAATTCGAGGTCGAATTCTTTTGAAGAGATGGGGAATGATGAGAATCAACAAGTACCATTAAAGGATCCATTGCATATTCCAGTTAAGCCTATTACTAGAGCAATATCCAAGAAGATCAAAGAAGCACTTAATGGGTTGATTCAAAAGATTTGGGCTGATTCTAAAACGGGGCATTCCAAGCTTGGCCCAAAGGGAGATGAAGGAGTAGTAAATTTAATCCAAGCTATTGATGGGGCTGATTTTGCTTAATTGGGCATAATTTCCTTAGCAATGACGTGGATTAATGGTTGATTATGGCTCGAGGGGCGTGGAATTAGAAGGAAAAAGTGGCTGATTACTTTCTAATTTCAGACCAATTAATTGGCTGATTGACTTTCCAGTTCTATGCCAGTTAATTGGCCGATTGACTTTCCAGTTCCATACCAATTAATTGGCTGATAAACTTGCCTATTTCAGACTTTCCTTAGGTGTATTTTTTTAGTCATTTCTTTATCTACTTTCTTATTTTGGAACCAAGTTAGTTTCCTCTTTGGTGGGCGTGTAGGGCTGAAAATGTTATAAATAGCATACACTCATTGTAATGAAGCAGATTAGAATGGAAATCAGAAAAAACGTGAGGTTTGCTTCCTTTATTGGTTCTTCAAAGAACTTATGAACTTATTGAGGATTCTTCCTTATGGCATTCAAATTTTATACCTTCGGTTCGTGATTCAGTTATAATCTTTGGGTTGAGGTTTGTTACTTTATACCTTCGGTTCGCGTTTCATTATAAACATTGGGTTGGGGTTTTCTATCAAAAATTTGAATTTTAGCTTTCTTGGGCACGTATTCCAATATTGTTTGTTGGGTCTCAAAGCATGTCGGTTGAGGTTCGCATCAAAGGAAATGACTATAATTTGTGGAGAGTCATTGAGGAAGGACGTAGAATTCCTACAAATGAAATAACTATTATAGAAATCAATCATACAATGCCAAATGGAGTTTAATGAAAAGGATTGTAGAATGATGTCTCTAAATAGTAGAGTTACTTGTATGTTACATTATGCTTTAGATATCTCTAAGTACAATAAAATTTCTACATGCATTTCGGCTAAGGAGATATGGGACAAACTACAAGTTACTTATAAGGGCACTAGCGAAATTAAAAAATCAAAAATTTATATGCTAGTATCAAAGTATGAATCTTTCAAAATGTTTCCTAACGAAACAATTTATCAAATGCACTAACGTTTCACCACTATTGTTAATGGTTTAAAGCTTCTTGGTAGGAACAATGAGTAGTTTGAACTAACAAGGAATATATTGAGATCTTTGTCATCTACTTGGAAAGCAAAGAAGACAGCCATGTCAAAACACTTCTCGGATCATTAATGACATACGAGATGGAAGAAATGAATCCCGGTGCCAATGATGATGAGATGAAAAAAAATGGTTGCTCTAAAATCCTTTATAAGCAACAAAGAGCGAGAAAGGGAAGAAGAAAATGAGAGCAGTGAAGAAGATGGTGAAATGGCTTTAATCACCAAAATGTTTCATAAGTTCTTGAAAAAGAGCAAGAAGCCTTACACAAAGGATTCCACTCCGAAAAGAAAAATTTATTGTGTGTTTTGGTTGCAAGAAGCCCGGACACATTATATCCGATTGTCCAACATCAAACAAACCATACAAGAGCTTCAAAAAGAAAGCCATGATTGCAACCACTTGGAGTGACGATGAAGAAGAAGAATCTTCGGACAATGACGTTGTATATGAAGAAATTGCCAATCTTTGCTTAATGACAATTGATGATGAAAATGAAATAACAAATTCTTCCCCTTCTAATAATAATAACATTGTTAGTAGTAGTGAAGAATTGATTGAGATAATTAATGAAATGCATGAAGAATTGAAGAAATTTGATTCTAGAAATATTTCTCTCAAGAATGAAGTCTCGTCTCTCTCTAAATAAATGGAAGGTCTAAGTGAAGAAAAAAAAATTATCTTCCATGCTTTATAACTCATCATAAGATTTTTTAAAAATGAAAATAATGTTTTAAAAAAGAAATTAATGGAGTTGAATAGCATTATATCCGGGCTTATTATTGGAAAAGAAAAACTAGATGAAATGTTATCTTACCAAAGATTGAGTGGAGGAAAATCCGGCTTGGGTTATTCTCCATTAGGAAAACAAAAATCAAAAGAGACTTTGTTCATGAAAGCAATATGTGTGGATAAACCCTCCACCTCTAAGGCCACTAGAAAGATTAAGAGTTCTACTTCAAAGTATGCTAGTACGCCTAAAAATGTAAATTTAAATTCAAATGCTAAGAATTCTAATGCATATGCTAGAGATAAAAATCCTAGAAATACATATGCATATATGTATACTCATATAAGATATAAAAATACTAAGAATACACATTCAAGGCATGCATATGCAAGAAATGCATATCCTAGAAATTACCATCATACATATCTTAGAGATAACATGTATATTCATAACTCTCTTGCTAGAAACATGTATCCTAGGAATGCTTATCCAAGGAACTATAGGCATACACATTTAAGACATCCTAGAAACTTCAATAACTATCATCCTAGGATTATGCATCCTCAACATGTCTATAATTATAGAGCACCCTATAAAGTTAAGAAATTATGGGTCCCTAAAAGAGCCGTATTTTCTAAGACTAACCCCAAATGACCCAATAAATTTTGGGTGCCTAAAAGTGCAATTGTATATCCATGTGTAATGTAGATATGTCTCCACACCAAAGAAAAATGTAACTATTGGTACCTTGATAGTGGATGCTCAAAGCACATGACCGGTGATCAAAGCATGTTCAAAGAGCTAACTCTAAGGGATGGCAAACACATCACCATTGGAGACAACACTAAGATAAAGATTATCATGTATGGCAAAGTGGGTAAAGATTTCTCAACCATTGACCATGTTTAATATGTGTAAGGCTTTAAGCCAAATTTACTTAGTATTAGTCAACTATGTGACAAAGGCAACAAAGTCATATTTGAATCTTCTCATTGTCTAGTAATAGACATAAAGAGTAACAAGATCAAGTTTGTTGGTCATAGACATGACAATGTCTATCTAGTTGATTTAAAATCTTTACATTCAGAAAGTGAAAAATGATTTCTCGCTTTTAGTGAAAATCCATGGCTATAACATAGATATACCTTTGTTATTTTTATTGCTTACAAGGATGAAGCCTATAAAGGATTTGTGAACTTTTGCAAGAAGATTCAAAATGAAAAAGGAATTTCTATCTCAAGTATTAGAAGTGATCATGGAAAAGAATTTGAAAACCATAGTTTTTCAAAATTTTGTAATGAAAATGGAATTGATTACAATTTTTCAACCCCTAAAACTCCTCAATAAAATGGTGTTGTTGAGAGAAAAAATAGAGTTCTAAAAGAATTTGCTAAAACTATGCTTGTTAAAATAGTTTACCAAAATATTTTTGGGTGGAAGCCGTAAATACTTCTTGCTATGTTTTAAATTGAGTATTAATTAGGCATATGCTTGATAAAACTCCATATGAACTACGAAAAGGTAGAAAGCCTAATATCTCTTACTTTTGCGCTTTTGGTTGTAAGTGTTTCATCCTAAATAACAATAAAATTAATTTAGGTAAATTTGACTCCATTACTGATGAAGGGATATTCTTAGGATATTCAATCTCTAGTAAAGCTTATAGAGTCTTTAACAAAAGAACTCTAGTGGTTGAAGAATCTGTACATGTTGCTTTTTGTAGCTCGAGGTTTCAACCCAAGAGGGGGGGTGAATTGGGTTTTTAAAAACTTTTGCGGAATTTATACAAGTTTATAAAAACTGATAAGCAACAAATAATTAATACAAGTAAAAAGCTGTAAATAAAGAGTTTAAGGAAAGAGGATGCAAACACAGTTATAGTGGTTCGGCAATATCGGATTCGTTCCGACCCTACGTCCACTCTCTTCAAGGAACTCCTTGAAGTAATCCACTAAGAAAACTTAGTCGCACAACTTAGCCGGGTGTTGCACAAACCGTACACAAGCAATTTACAGGAATTGCTTAAACCGAAAAATCCCCTTCCTTTCGGAAGTTTCCCCTTCCTCTCGGAAGTAATCCCTTTACAAAGATGGTGTAAAGTAAAAGGTAGAGAGACAACAAATGAAAGCTTATTACAACAGAAATGTCTCTCTTTCAAAGTAAAGCTTGAAGAAATGGCTCAATAAGATTATCTCAAAGCTTTTTGTGTTTCAAGAGTATAAAAACTTGATTATATGAGATCAACTCTTTTTGAATATTTGCTTCTTGTTTTAGAATGCTTTTCTGAATGGGTTTATATAGCAATCAATTAATATGGCCGTTTTGGACTTTAATTTGAAAAAGATTTACTTTAAAACGTTCAGATTTGGAGTCCAACGGTCATATTTTTGAACTACCAGTCGACTGGGTCGAGATACCAGTCGACTGGGTTCACTTGAAAAATATACGTTTTCAGACCTTCTGGGTATCCAATCGACTGGTATATATCATCCAGTCGACTGGGGACTTTCTGTCCATTTTACCAGTCGACTGGGTTGAATCATCCAGTCGACTGGGATATTACTGGTCAATGTACCAGTCGACTGGGTTAATTCATCCAGTCGACTGGATACCTTCTGACCCATATACCAGTCGACTGGTATATGTACCCAGTCGACTGGGTTGTCTTCCAACCCAGTTTTTCTTCTGTTTTTTTTATTAAAAACATTTAAAATTAATGGTTTTAGAAAAACCTTTTGTGTTTGAGCCATTGAACAAGCTAATACAATGTATGAGTGAGACTTACATTGGTTCTAAACCTTAAGACCTATACTAGATCTTCAGTCTTCACTTGATACTTGATTTGGTTCGAGTTTTTGCACTTTGTTCCTTGGTTGAATGTGTTTGATCCTTAATACAACTTAGTTTAAACATGTTAGTTAAATAACAGTTGTGTTTTGCCATCATTAAAATACGGGCGAGGGTCAACAATCTCCCCCTTTTTGATAATGACAAAACTAATAATGTAAAAACAGTTTTAAAAACTAAGTATTAAATTTTTACAAAAATTTGGACAGAGTCTCCTCTGTTTTTCGAGTAAAACCACCCTGTAAACAAGCAAACACAGTTTATATTTCTTTCAACCAATCTAGAATTAAACTCAACCATTCAATAAACATTTTTACACAGATATGGAGCAATACTCCCCCTAAATCTATGCATTGGTTGCGTTTTACTTAGATTTTCTCGTTTTTCTTATTTTTCTCCCCCGTTTTGACAACAGCAACCAAAGGGGGCATTTCATAAAAAATAAGCTACTTAGCCAATACAGTCAAATAGGTTATAAGAATACAAATATGTACGCGAAGATGTGGCGTCTTTTGAATTTCAGAAGCCTTCCCGGGAAGAACCGGAAGTTTTTTCAAGCATATAAGTATTTTATAGCAGTTTTAGTGACCAAACAGATATTTAAAACAGTTCTAATATATCACAAATAACGTAAATAAATGCAAGAAATATGGCTAATAGTATTACATCATCATAGAGAAAAAGTCAATACAAGTAGGGCCTCATAGAGCCATAGCTAAGAAAAACAAACATGAGATGTCCGTGCTATGTGACAAAAACTGGAAAAGTGCTAAGAACTGATAAAAGAAAGAGACTCATGGTGCGGGAGAGTCCGAGCTGTCACGAAGAAGTTCCCTAATCTCAGCTAGGGAACCCTCGGTGTGCTCTCGATGTAACTCGAAGTCATCCCGTAGGTGGTCTATGGAGGAGCTCAGCCTCTGATAATCGGACTGCATGGACTGAAAACCGGACTCCATCGTCATCTGAAGACTCGTGATAGCTCGTAGGATGTCACCATATCCAGTCTGACCAGTACTCGAGCCACCAATGGGAGGTGCTCGGGTATCTGTCTCCATCTCAACAGCCGTATCAGCATCCTCATCACTGTCACTCGCATCCTCTCGAATCCTTAGGCACTTTCCGGCCTTAGGATAGAGAAACCCTTCACGAACAGTACATCCCATCTTCTTCAGAGATGAGATGTTGATGATATCCGTCAATCCGATATCCTGAGCCTCGGAGGCAGGCAAAGGTACCCGGAAGTGCTGGAGGATGAGTGTAATGAGCATCCCATAAGGAAGACACCCGGAGTCGTTTGCTTCGCCGTTTATCATGTTGGCGAGCAGCAGAGGATATATATTGAAGTGGTGCCCATATTTTAGGCACCAAATCAATACCGTATCTATTTTAGATAGATACCCTCGACTCCCGAGTCTCGGGTGGATGGTCCAACTGACAATCAATTGAAACATTTTTGAGTCGAGGGGCAAGTCACTACATGTGTGAAATGTAGTGGGTCTGTACACATAGTTAGGGTCGCCCCTGACTATCCGACAAGCCTCCTCAACTTCAAAGTTGTCTGGCCATCCATCCAGACTCCATTGAACCCCCCTTATAGGGATTCTCAAAATGCTCATTAAGAGGTCAGTGTTGACCTCAAACTCCACACCGCTAACTCTGGTTCTGAATCTCAGAGCCAGAGGACTGGGTTTCACCAAGTTCGCATAGAACTGGTGAATCAGTCGCGGGTAATATTTTTCATGAATTCTGATCAGTGGGGTCAGATTTATTGCCTCAAAGGCTGGTAGAATATCGAAATTACCATGACGAATGGAGTCAAAATCAACGACTCTACCCGTCATGATTTTCTTGTGACGGATTATAGAGTTCAATAATTGTCTATAATTATTATTCAACTTGATTAGTAATTTTGGGAACTTTACTAGTAATTTTTGGAACTTCACTGGTAATTATAGGAACTTGATTTGTAATTTTTGAAAGTTGAATAATAATTTTGGGAACTTTACTAGTAATTTTGAGAACTTCACTAGTAATTTAGGAAACGTTATTATTAATTTTTCAAACTTCACTAGTAATTTTTGAAACCTCACTTGTAATTTGGGAACTTGATTAGTAATGGAGAGAACTTCACTAGTAATATTAGTGGCTTCATTAGTAATTTTTGAAACTTAGCTAGTAATTTTTGAAACTCTATTAGTAATTTTGAGAACATCATTACTAATTTCAGGAACTTCATTAGTAATTTTGGGAACTTCACTACTAATTTTGGGAACGTCACAGGTAATTTTGGAAACCCGATTAGTAATTTTAGGAACTTGATTAGTAATTTTTGAAACAAAATTAGTAATTTTGGGAACTTGACTAGTAATTTTGAGAACTTCATTAGTACTGTTGGAAACCTCACTTGTAATTTTTGGAACTTGATTAGTTATTTTGGGAAATTCATTAGTAATGTTAGGAAGTTTATTATTATTTTTGGTAAATTCACTAGTAATTCTGAAACTTCATTAGTAATTTTGGAACTTGCTTTGTAATTTTGGAACATGATTAGTAATTTCGGAAACTTGATAAGTAATTTTGAGAACTTCACTAGTAATTGTGGGAACTTCACTAGTAATTGTGGGAACTTCACTAGTAGTTTGGGGAACTTCATAAGTAATTTTGGAAACTTCATTTGTAATTTTGGGAATTTCATTAGTAAGTTTGTGAACTTCACTAGTAATTATGGAAACTTCACTAGTAATTGTTGAAACTTCGTAATTTTGGGAACATGACTAGTAATTTTGAGAACTTCACTAGTAATTTTGAGAAATTCGCAAGTAATTTTGAGAACTTTATTAGTAAATTTAGGAAATTCATTAGTAATGTTGAGAACGTTATTATTAATTTTGGGAACTCATTAGTAATTTTGGGAACTTCATTAGTAATTTTTGGAACTTGATTATTAATTTCAGAAACTTGATTATTAATTTTGATAACTTCACTGGTAATTGTAGGAACTTGATTAGTAATTTTTGAAATGTGAATAGTAATTTTGGGAACTTAATTAGTACTTTTGAGAACTTGATTAGCAATTTTTGCAACTTGATTAGTAATTTCGGAAACTTGAACAATAATTTTGATAACTTCACTAGTAATTATAGGAACGTGATTAGTAATTTTAGAAACTTGAATAGTAATTTTGAGAACTTTACTAGTAATTTTTGGGAACTTGACTTGTAATTTTGGGAACATTACTATTAATTTTTGGAATTTCACTTGTAGTTTTGGGAACTTCACAAATAATTTTGGGAACTTGATTAGTCATTGTGAGAACTTCACTAGTAATTTAGGAACATCACTAGTAATTTTGGGAACTTCTTGAGTAATTTTATGAACTTGACTAGTAATTTTGGGAACTTCACTAGTAATTTTGAAAACTTCACTAGTAATCTTGGGAACTTGACTAGCAATTTTGGAAGCTCCACTAGCAATTTCAGGAACTTCACTTGTAATTTTTGGAACTTCACAAGTAATTTTGAGTACTTCACTAGTAATTGTTGGAACTTTACTAGTAATTTTGGAAACTTCGTCAGTACTTTTGAAAACTTCACTAGTAATTTTGAACTTGATTAGTTATTTTTGGAAATTCATTAGTAATGTTGGGAACTTTATTATTAATTTTGTTAACTTCACACGTAATTATGGAACTTGATTAGTAATTTAGGAAACCTGATTCTCAAAATTACTAATCAATTCCCAAAATTACTAATCAAGTTTCTAAATTACTAGTGAAGTTCAAAAAATTACTAATGAATTTTCCAAAATTACTAGTCAATTTCCCAAAATTATTAATCAAGTATTCCAAATTACTAATAAGTTCCCAAAGTTACTAATCAAGTTTCCAAATTACTATGAAAGTTTTGATATTTACTAGTGAAGTTCCTAAAATTACTAGTGAAGTTCTCAAAATTAAAAGTGAAGTTCCCAAAATTAATAATGAATTCCCCAAAATTACAAATTGGTCAATAAAAATATATTGAAATGTTATTGTTTTTCTCTTTTTTCTTAGTTTAGCAAACCTATCATGAAAAGGAAAAGAAAGGGTAAAGTCACTTTGTGTTGATTGTTCTCTAAATAGAACTTCTCTTCTTCCGCATGTAGAAAATGAATAAATAAATTTATCAAATTTCAAGAGGTTTCATGAAGTGCTTTTTTAAAAAGAATTCTAATTAGTTCGAGAGAAATAGTTTTATATTTTATAGTTGGTTGTTCTAGTAGGAGTAGTACTAGTTTTCTATTAAATTGTTCATTGTACAAGTAATAGCAGTCTACTATGATGTTGTTCTTTTTCTAATAGTATTAGGAAAATATTATCGGATCATAGAGAAGATTTGAAGGCATACTTATAATTTCAATATTATAATTAGTGCTAAGTGGAGAGTTTTGAGTTTATTGGGCATTTTGGGTTATGAAGTTGTTTGATAATAATTTTGTTTTTCCTAAAGTTATTAAAAATTAATAAAATTATGAGTTTGTTGGTGACGTAAATAAAATTGTTTGTTGAGCATACGTTAAATTATTGTACTTGATATTTGTTTATTTAATTGTCTATTTAATTATTGTAAGTTTGAGTTAGTGAAATTCAAAGGGTAAAATCCCACTACAAATAATTTTACTTAGTTTGGAAGCTAACAATACGACACTATTTTCCAAATCACCCCATCTGAACCTGAATTAGAGGAAACCCCCTCCTATTCATGCCTCTCGCACTCCGCATTGATGATCAAATTCCACTTGATAGCACTCTTTGCATTGTACCTTCCCTCCTTGGTGAAGTGCCAGATCAGCTTGTCTTGCCCTCCTCTTGAGCTAACCGGTATTTGTTTAATTAACGGAACTTCAAGTGGAATAAAATTCTCATCAATCTTCACCTCATCTCACTGTTTTGTAATTGTTTCCATCACCCTTGAACAAAGGCATTGGCTTCGAAGTGGAGACACTAGTCAGAATGACCATGGTTTAGACAGCCATCTGTCTGAATAGATCCTAATCTTTGCTCCATCTCCCACCCTCCACCTAAGCCCTCTTTCCAACAATTTTCTGCCCCCCCAAATTCCCCGCCACGTTAGAGAAGGATTATAAACCATTGGTGCATCCATGAAGGTACAGTTTGGAAAACATCGAGCTTTTAATACCGTGACAGAGTTATGGCTCCATGAGAATACACCATCCCTTCTTCGCAAGCAAGACTGGATTAAAAGCCTCGAGGTCTCAAAATCCCATTCCTCCAATATGCTTTTGCCAACACATTTTCCACCAACTCATCCTGTGTATGTTTCCCTCATCCTTTCTTTGTCTCCTCACACAGACTGGTAATTTAATCACGCTCATAAAGTAAACCAGAATTAATTGGACCACAGCTTTAATAAGCACTTCTTTCCCACCTTCAATAGCATATTATCTGTTGTATTATTTGGCTCATATCTAAGGTTATTATAAATACATATACCCTAATTCGACATAGTGAAATTTATCAACCACTAACTTCCGTGAATGTAAGCATATTATCGAATCTTGTTAAATCCGTGTGTTGCGGCACGTTTCACAACATATCTTTCCATGAGGAGATATAGCATATTCACTCCACAATTTGCCAAAAAGTTGCATTGTCCTCGGGCGTAACTTGTATTGGAGGATGCAGCGCCAATCTCTTTTGATCAGAGAGAAAATTACCTAGGTATAATTCAGACTCAAATCACCAATTCATTAAAAAAGGCAAGTCCACTAATATTGGAGAGAAACATCTCTCTCTCTCATTAAGGTTTGGGTCACCAACTCATTCAAAAAGCGACCTTGCGATCACAAGGGCACATATGTCTTATACACTAAAAAAAATCAATTCATCGAAATAATAAAATTTTTTCACTCTTATCTGCCAAAACCATGTAAGCTTTGACAAGCTCCTCCTTAACCATGAAAAGTACGGAAGCGGCAAAAACACTTTGCACTATCTTTGTGCTCATCCCCTTGTAAAAGCCAGGCAATCCCTCGTAGCGTATTATTTTAATAATCGCATCAAGTGTACCTGTGCCGCAAAAATATATCACCACTTTACCATGCCAAAAGAGAATCCTTACCATATTTGACAATAAGAAAACACAATGAAACAAGAGTAACTCTTCACAAAAGGGAAATGTCATCTTATAAGACCCAAATAATATGCACCGAGAAAGAAAAAAAAAGGAAATCAATCTAGGGCTTCCGACTACATAAAATCTCAAAACATGTCCAAAAATTAAATAAAATTAAGGACAGATCAACCAAAGGATCTCTGCCTTGCAATTGAATCTTCTCTTCAAAGTGATAAACCTAACAGTTAAAAACTATCTCATTTATGCTATTTCCACTAATCTTCGGGATGCTTATCAACTTTGACTGAGTTCTTCCTTGATGCTAGAACGTTTAAGACTATCAAATACCTAACAAGTGTCTAGTCAATTTCGTGCACTTAATTTGACCCACCATAAAGTTGTAGATCCTACCCTAAGTAGATATGATGACAGATGATTAATTACGCAATACTACAATATTCGTCAAGCAGAAAATGGAAATCAATTATCTCTGAAAAATTAGTTCACAAAACTTGGGGGGCTTGCCCTTTTCAACTTAAATTAAAATGTGTAAAGGAGAACACTTATAAATGTACTCCGAAAAATATATAAACTGAAAAAACATTTCAAAAAACTATAGTTTTCTGCTATCATATAACCTCAGGCCAAAACTAGATGATGCACAACCTTGATTACAATATGGTAGACAACTGTGGTGATGAAGATGACGGTAAACTCTGAATTAAATTGAAAAATTTATTATAGCTGATTCATTTGAAAGCAAACCTGAGTATCTTAATGAGATATTCCCTCCAATCTCCTGCTTTGCTTGAAGCCTTGACTGTGTAAGCATTGCAGGAAACACAAACAGGAAGAGAAATCAATCATTCGTTTATCCCAAGAGTCTGTTTTTTTCAACGGCGTGAACAATTGCACAACAATTAGGCGACATCAAAGAAACAAGAAACAAAGTTTAGTGGGCTAGGGAAAATGTCGACTTCGTGTAATGATTGCCTATGTAGCTTAGTGAACATTGTAGTTGAAGATAGCAGTCGATGAGCAGCCAAGTGGTCCCAAAATTATATGAGAGAACTAAACACATTGAGAACAGTCACGATTCATGTTATTGTGGCAGCTATGATAAGCTAGATATCTGCCCTTAAGTGAAAAACTAACTGAAGCCTCATCAAATGAATCTTTATTATGTGTTTTAAATCAGAATGCTCAACCCAAGGGGATGTGTTAAAATAATAGGTTCTACGAGTGTAATGAAGACAGGAAAAGATATTACACTTGAATCAAGGGATTGCAGAGTGGTTTCTAAAGCATCCAACAGGCAACAGTGACTTTAAAACATAGCTGGTGCACCTGAATAATATGCACATGGACAATTTTTATGTGAAATCAATACAAAAAAATACAAGATGATGGTAATCTAAACGTAACTAAATCCAACTTTAAAGATAAATCAACCTGCATTTTGTCACCTCAAATGAAGAAAACTACTTTGTCTATGTATCTTTGCATTTTTTCCTGTCAAGTTATGAAGTAAACTAGTGGCAAACTTTACCTTGACAACCAACAAGGGGTAGGTGGACACAGTTGCTCCCAGTTTGGCCAAGGCTCCAAGTGAAAAAACCTGTTCATATGAGATATTTGAAAATTATTGCAAATATGAGTCACATAATTGGGGGGAAAAAGAAAAGAAAAGAGCTAAATTTTTGTGAATCATAAAGATGAGGCATCACAAAAAATTTGTGATCGTAAATGCAAGTAATAAAAAATGAACATCATTGAAACAATTAGAATACACTCAAATCCTATTATCTAAAAGAAGAAAACCTCCAAAGCAGATATATCTTTCAATCCCTGCTTCTTAGCAGCATGTTTTCCCCTCAGATGCTTTAATGAGCTCTCATAGATCATGAACTGGATTGAGGGATTGCAAACCTGGCATGCAGAAGTTCACCTTATACTCGAAATAACTCAATGGTTGAGTTAGAGATTACATAATTAACAGTAGGAAGCTGACCATAATAAGCGTAGGGATGATGCCTTTCCAAAATCCAGTAACTCCTGCCTCATTATAAACCTCACGTGCCTAGCAACAACATATACATACTAAGAGAAAGAGGAATCTATGTCAACAAACATTAATAGTAGTCATATAATTTCACATGTGATTTAAAAGCTTAGCAGTCATGATTGCATCATTGATAAACAAAGCAATAAAACTATTATAGCGATCAATAAACATCATGGATGCCAATCTGTCATGTCTTAAGCAATGCCTAAAGGAGTGGTCTGGATGCAAACAATCATGAAGGTTGCCAGTTATTTCACAAAATAACGTGATAACATGAAATAGAAAATCTAAGCTCGATGAAAGCATTTGTTTAAGCAGCTTGGCATTGCAAGAAGTTTTTTTTATTGTTATTATTTTGATAACAAGCAATGCAAAAAGTTAGAATAAACTTATCTATAAACTTTCAATGATTACACCGATGTAGAAATGAAAAATAAATGCATGCACAAGAGAAGAAAAGCAAATGGATACGAACCGCATGCATAGTTCCGTAAGGACAAGGTTTTATTGAATCAAGCTCAGCAAGTTTATCTTGCAAAGTTGAACCTATCAGTCTACTTTGAGAAGCTTCCCTCAACAGAGCTTCCCTCCTTTTCTCCATGATCTTTCTTTCTGCTTGAGTATGTGTCTGAATTTAGATAAAGAAATTCAGGCATTGAGCTGTCACCGGACTGTAAAGCATGGATATACACTGAATTTGATAATTGGACCAAAGTGATCCCACAAAAGTTGACGACCTATGGAAGGAAATAAACTCACTATTATCTCTATATGTAAATTAAAATTCTAATTGAGGCATAATCACAGGGATTAACACTAGACACAATGTATCAATACCAACAGAACTGAACTCATAAAGAGGCTTAATAACAACATCATTTAGGTGGGTTGAAGTGTTGCTGTTGAAAAGATAGCTAGATATTTTAAATAACCAAACGCACCTGCATACGAGTCACAAGAACCCATATCGGATTTGTCAGCAATACATTCAAGGACCTACAGGGTAAGTGAACTTCGATAAGATATCGATGAGGTAAAGCCTTTTTCATCATAAGTGAGAAAAAGAAAGCACAGCCGTTGTTCTGGGATATTATTTCACACAAATAATAGAAAAACAAAAGTCTTAATCTCCAAGCATGGCCCAACCAGAGATTTCACATTAACCATCTAACTCTTATTTATGCTTGATTATAAGAATAGTGACATTAGAACTTATTTCTGTTCCAATACCATTAAAGAAAAAGTATTTACCCAGCAAGTGCAGCAACAATAAGCCAAGAAAACATGCCAAGTGTACCATTCCCGTGTCCCTTTTCTTTACGGACAGCTGCAATAGCCTCAGCCTTATTTTTGAAAACCTGATAAAAGTAGTAGTAAATGCCCTGGAAGCATCAGAAGAATACTATTAGATCATGGCAAAATACAGCTTTGACAGTACAAATGGTAAGGAAACATTTTCAAATGCTTATAAACTTATAAAGCCGATCACTTATACTGTACATCTTATGTGCAAGTGTAGTGAAATTATGATACAGAGGGCAGACAACAAAAGAAGTAGGGTTGGGGCAGGCCTCAAAAAAGAGTGAGAAGTATAAGAAGATATATTTGGTGCAAATTCATGCTTCCTCTTAGACAGATCTTTTCTCCCGCTACGTGGATGGAATAGAAAAGTATGTTATGCTCAGTTCACATAAACCAAATTAAGACACATCTGAAGTCTCAGGATCCTGATCAGGTGAGAAGATAGCATAGTGCATAACATAAACCCAAAACAAATGTTCAAGACTACTTTATAAGTAAGTACGAGACTATTTTTTCTTTTTATAACTAACACAAGTTGAAGACTATTAATTCCAAACTAGACAAGTCATACACAACAAAGTTCACTTTATTAGAGACAAGGTCTATAGTAAGCAACCTTGATTTTTTCCTCCTCTCTCCTCTATCTGGGAGCTTCTCTCTCTTCATAGATAGCTTGTCTCGAGCAGTGCACTCATTTATGAGCTAATTTTGGTACTGATCTTGAGAGTAAGTGATGTAGGACAAATAGTTTAGAGAGAAGAAATAGATTGAGACAAGAGAGAAATAGTAGAGAATGCATAGAAATAAAGTAGATTAGACTGAGGAGAAGTAAAGAAAGAATAAGACAAAGGAGAATAAGGCAGAATAGGTAGAAGAGAAAACTAGAACAAGAAACAGAGGGAAGAAAATATTCCAAGTCTTAAACTTTATTATCAATGTTTGAGTCTAAAACCCTAGTAGAATGCTTTTATATAGGCATCAAACATAATTTAAATAAGAAAGTAAATCAAATCCTAATAAATATCTAATTGCATAAATCTAAGTTTCCTAAAATACTACTACTTGATCTCCAATAATATTGTAAATTTGTAATTACAAGATAATCCCAAAATAATAGATATTTTCTTTCCTATTTTGCATCATTCTCCCCCACTTACAAAAAACTCAACCTTGAGTTTTGAAGTGATGAAGGATTAGAATTATTGATTGCTGGAGTTGTATGCTGAAGACTTGAAATTTTCAAGATGTGGTGCATTCGATCGGAAACAAGAATAATATAAGAGGAGCTTCAAACCAAATAGGTAAGACAAAATCAATAGAAGGAATCTCGAGCACACACATCATGTTCTCATCTTTGCTTTGGCCTTGTTTGTGTTCACTTGAAGTAGCTCAATAGATACATCCACATCTTGATACTCGAACCCTTCATCTATGACTTGTTTTGGCTCTTCAAGTTGCTCGTGGATAGGAGAAACAACTTTATACTTGGTCTCATCTTGAGGGGAACCTTGTGAGTAGAAGTTTTGGCAAAAGTTACTTCCACTAGTTGTGCGGCTTGTTTAACGAGTTGTTGCATCTTGAGTAACCAACTTTCAAAGTTGGAATCACGTCTTAAATAAATATAATGATAATATTCGATCTCCAACCGACAACAACGATTATAAACACAACGGCCATAAAACTCAGTTCATACCAAGATCTCAAAATCCATTCAAATTCATTAACATTCAACAGAAAAAAATTCTTCTCCTTGGAGTATATTCAGTGACACGAAGCACATCCATAGATTTTCCCTCTAAGATAAACTCGAAAGGATTTTTTGTCAACCACAAAGGCACGTCTATGCTCGGACCTCACCATAACAACAATCAAAGAATAGTTCCAGAAAGCAGACTTAAAGGAACAAGTTAACAACTTATATATTCTCCCTCAAGAAAGGAATCAAATGAAATATTTCCATTGGCTTAACCAATAATCCAACATAAATAACAAATCATAAGACTCAGAAGTTTAAGCAGTCATATCAAACTATTCATTTGTAATAACAAAAAAAACACAAATTCCAATAATATAGTAATACATCTTTTCGAGGTGAACTTAGAAGGTGGAATAGATCCCACTATGGATATTTGTTTGATAATATTCGAAGGATCCAATGGGAGTTGACCAGATTCAAACTGATTTGAGTGATAAAAAGAGTCGAGAAAAAGAGTTTATGTTGAGAAGAGAATTGGATGAGTGGCTGATGCAAGAGGAAGTTCATTGGGCTCAAAAGGCAAGACTTAAATGGATGTTTCTGGGGGATAGGAATAATAATTTTTTTCATGCAACAACCAAAATAAGAAGAAATAGGAATCAAGTAGTCACATTAATGGATAAGTCTGGAAGATGGATTATGCAACAAGAGGAGATGCGACAACATATTATCAGCTCTTATAAGGAGCTATTTTCCATTCCTAATGTTGCAACCGGATGATATTACAGAGTGCCTTAAGTTTTTTGATTTGACCTTGTCCAATGAGCAAATTTATTCTCTTGAAGCCCCTTTTTCAAGGGAAGAGGTGATTGTGGCCCTGAATCAAATTCATCCATGGAAAGCTTCAGCCCTGATGGCTTACAAGGCATTTTCTATCAATCCTACGGGCACATCGTAGGTGAGGAAGTTATTGCTGCTATTTTATCTTTTTTAAATTCTGGTTATATGCTAAAGGAGTTGAATAAAACTTTCATTGTCCTCATCCCTAAAATGGATCGCCCTCAAAAGGTGTCTGATTTTCGTCCTATTTGTAATGTTAGTTATATGGTCATTGCTAAGGTTCTGGTCAATCGTCTGAAGTGGATTTTGTCTTCTATAGTGTCTCCTTATCAAAATGGTTTTGTCCCTGGACACTTGATCTCTGATAATTTGTTGTTAGGTCATGAGTTAATAGAAACCATTTGTCATTGTCAGGCTAAATTTAAATATCCAGCGGAACTTAAAATTGATTTTAGTAAAGCTTATGATAGGGTGAGTTGGTCTTTCCTTCAGTTCATTCTTGTCCGAATGAAATTCCCAAGGCACTTTATTAGGCTTATTATGCAGTGTGCCACTACGGTGTCCTATTTTATTTTAGTTAATGGAGTTATGTCTGAAGCCTTTCTACCTCATAGGGGTCTTAGACAGGGTGATCACCTTATTTGTTCATTTTTGGTGTATAATGTGTTGTCCTATGCTTTACAAAAAGCAGAAAAGCTGTCTGATTCAAGAAGTGTCTATTACTGCAAACAACAGTCATGTTAATCACTTGTTCTTTGTGGATGATTGTTATTTCTTTTTCAATGCTTGTTTGGAAGTGGTAGTTACTGTCAAGGAAGTGTTGGGACTTTATAGTTTTATTTCTGGAGCTCAATTTTTTTTTATAGAAAAAATAAGTTTCATTTATAGAGAGAAAGATACAAAGGAGGAGGACAAGTAGTCCTCTAAAAAAACATGAGATGACACTACATCAGAATAGCCTCCCAATCTTTCGGCATATCACTCAATGAAATACCCCTAAAGTCCTTGTAGCTAAGGCCTAAAGGGATGAAAGGAAAACAACATTTTTTTATAAAGATGAAAGGAAAACAATTTTATCCCAAAGGAGATGCACCATCGTGGAACGATCTCTAAAAATCCTCTCATTTCTTTCCTTCCAGACCACCCAAAGGATAGCAAACCAAGCATATTGCCATAAAATCTTCTGTTGTTTGCTCCTCCCAAAACCCAAAAATTTGATCTGCATAATACCCTCAACAGTAAATGGACAAACTCAAATCTCACCAAACATTGCCAAACAAATTATTATAGAGCTGCTTAGCAACTTTGCAATGGAGAAAGAGATGGTTGTTGGTCTCATTTAAAGGCCTACACATTAGAAAAATATCTGTACTGTGAGCCTTGTTAGGCCTCCGCACCTGCTATAAGTCATTAGTATTGATCGTGTTAAGAACTACTGATGGAGTACACGAGAAAGAGTAGAATTACGGAATTTAATCTAAGTATTAGGAAATATTTTAATTATGGGGATAATTATGTAATTGACAATATTATGAGTATTTAGAGTTTATTTAAGTTTAGTATTTAATTTCTTAGTTAGTTTCCTTATTGGAGTAGGATCAGAAACTATTATCTTAGTTAGTTTCTTGTATTAGATAGATCCCATATTAATTTTCAGCAGCTCATGAATGAATAAAAAAATCAACTTCTTGAACTGCAAAAACTAGTGTATCCATGTGATTTGGACTGTTATCCCATGTGATTTGGATCAGTTTTTATCTTTTTAATTCCCTGTTATTACTTCTTTGCTACTGTCCACAGTCCAGGTGAAAGCTCTTATCTTAGAGGGAACACATGCCTTCCAGACAGCCTTGTCCAGAGGAAAGTTATTTTCCTCTGTCCGAGGGTGGATGAATGTTACAAGCAATTATTGCGACATTTTGCAAGTGTCTTGGTTTCAGTGCCAGGAAAATACTTTGGGTGTAATTTGAATTTTAAGGATTCTAAATCGATTGTTTTTCAAAGTCTGAAGGAAAAAATACTATCTAGGATTCAGGGCTGGATTTTAAAATGTTTAGTCAGGCTGGTTGGCTCACTCTAATAAAATCAGTGTTGTCTAGCTGCCCAATTTATTTGATGATGACTTTTAGAATTCCAAAGTCTATTTTGATTGCATTAAATTCTATTATTTGAAATTCTGGTGGAATCAAGATTTGCAAGCAAGGAAGATTCACTAGTTGAAATGGACCACTATCTGTCAACCAAAGAGTATGGGAGGATTGGGGATAAGAGATTTCAATTGTTTCAACTTGGCATTGCTGGTTAAACAGGCCTGGAGATTACTTAGCAATCCCAAAGGTTTTGTTGCTAAGTAGTTGTTGTCTAAGTAGTGTAGGAATGGGGATTTTCTTCAGGTCACTCCAAAGGTGGGTTGTTCATGGGATTGGAGAGGGATTTTGTTGGGAAGGGATCTGTTAGTTAGAGGAATTTATAAGCTAACTGGGAATGTGAATTCAAAAAATGTTTGGAAGGATTGGTGGATTCCAACTATGAGTCCCAATCAGGTGCAAGCAAGCAGGATTCAGGACATCTCAGAGGAGCAGCAGCTGATGGTGTTTGATTTGATTGATCACTTTTCCCACATTTGGAATATAGATAAGCTTAATGCCTTATTTCCAGTAAATGTTATTGATAATATTATTTCTTTGCCTATATCTCTGTTTAACCATGATGATCAATGGACTTGGAAATTTACTGCTAATGGCAAATTTTCTGTTAAATCAGTATACCACCTTACAGTTTCCTCTAGCAGTGAGGAGTCGGAGAGTAGGAGCTAAGATTTGGTGCAAGGTACGAATCAGGATATTTCATCTGGTGTTTTCTTTGGTCTCTTAAACTCCCCTTTCGAATTACTTTGTTTTGTTGGAGGGTACTCCATAATAGTTTGCCTATTGGTAGTAATTTCAGTGCAAGTGGTTTGAAGTTAGATAATTTATGTCCATTCTGTAAGGATCAGTTGGAGACTCTTGATCATCTATTCATTAATTGCCAAGTAATTCAAAGGTTATGGTTTGCATCTCCTTTGGTGCTCATCGTGGATGAGAACTGGCAATTGGGTGAATTGTGGAATTCATGGATTCTAGATCAGAGTATCTCTACGTATCAAAGAGTTGATGGATTTATGGTAGTTGTAGTGTACTAGATCGATATGGTTATGTCGAAATTTGGTTAAATTTGAAAATCATGTGCCTAATGTAGAGGAAATGAAATTGAAAGCAAGGGTGTTGCTAAAGGAATGGGCTCAGATGGATCGGGTTGTTTCTTTTGATAGGAAGAATTTTGGTTTGGTTTCTAATAAGGTGTCTTCTGCAGAGGTCAATGTTGGCGTGGGCGCTTGGACAGATGAGGTTAGTCACTTCATCATAAAGACTGATGGCAAATGGAAGAAGGGGAGTGTTTGGGCAGGGGTTGGTTTTGGGGTGTTTGATAATGCTAGATGTATATATAGAAGGGCTGTATCTATTAAAGCTCACTCAGTTATTCAAGTTGAAGCTATAGCTATATTACAGGCCCTTTTCTGGGCAGGAATTATGGAAAGACACAGATCACTATCCACTCTGATGCAGGGAGTCTAATCACTTTTCTGTATCATTTTGTTCATCTTAAAGCGAAGCCTGAGTCGAATGTTGCTATGTTATTGTATGATATTAAAGCTGTTGGGTCTATGTTCCCTTATTGTAATATTTTAAAAGTTCCCAGGACTGATGTTGCTGACTCACATAGATTAGCTATTGTTGCTAGAAATGGGTATGTAAACTGGAGTTTTAATGCTTAATGATATTTCTGTTTATTATCAAAAAAAAAAAAAAAAAAAAACTAGGCAAGTCTATTCCATTTAGTCCAAACACAAGTGACAAGAGGTGGCATAAAATGAGTGCTAATTCGCTTAGAAATTTGAACCATCTAAGTTAGCATTCATCCCAATATCAACCAACTGGTGGTTTGTAAAAAAAATAAAAATAATGCTTCTCATAGGAGTTCTCATTAATCCCAAAAAGAAAATGTGCAGACGTATATAACAGTTCATGCTGAGCCAGTGTGGTAGTTTCAGAAAACTATGTGGCCTTTGGTACACCTTACTAAGTTTAAGAGGAGGATAGGATGAAACAATTTTTATAAATTGGTGAAATAAGATCATTTCTACATTTATTTTTGTATGAGTTAATGAAAATATCTCATTTTATCATCCTCCAATGTACCAAACAGGGCAATGTGCGTCTAAACTGTGAAGGAAGGAACTGAATGGACCTCACCTGAGAAGCAGCAGTTCCTAGCAGAGAAGGCTTAAGCCCACTGTAAAGTCCTCCCCAACCTTCCGTACGTATGACCTGATAATCATCAAATGCAGTATTTGGATTCGTACCGAGCTACGACATTTTTTTTCTAACAAAATACCGTGATATGATTAATTCACCATTGATAGTGCTAGTACTAATACTAGTAGTTATGACTTATGTTTCTGAAAATTTATAAAACTTCAAGATATATTTTTTTCCTTTCTATTATTGTGCGTTAGTTAACTAATTCCTACTAAAACAACTAATTAATTAATTAATTGAGGAGAAGGAGTGGCTTACATGGAGGATTTGAAGAAGCGTGCCAGCAGCAGCAGCAGGGCGTTTGGCAGGGGCCAAACTGCCATCGGATTGAACAAGACCTTTCTTCGCGATTCTTTCCGTTTGTTGTCGCGTATTCACCTAAAAAACAAAACAATTATACTTCAACAAAATTAAGTACTCCTATACTGATAATTAGTATACCTCTAATAATAATAACAAGAAGAAGAAGAATGACATCTCTCATCAGCAGGTACCGTTTGGAGAGGATAAGTGATGATCTGAGCAATAATACCACCACCTGCTCCTGCTAGCCCATTTGCTACAGCGTTCGACATAACAGATGCTCTCTCCCTTCCCTTCTTCTAATCTTGTTTACTTCTTCCCAGTAATGAATTATCGCTCTAATAATAGATTCGCTTTCTTTGTCAGATCTGCTTATTACCACTTTTATTTACATTTATACATCCTATGCGTATATTATTTTCTAGTTATTACCAGTTTTCTTTTGTTTGTTTTTTTTTCTTTCTAAGTTTTCTCTTTTGATTTTAACAAATGGGCAACTAGCGCGTTTCCGTTCACAGTTCCACACGCGCATTTGCTCAGATAATAGTGGAATTTTTATTTAAATAAAGTAATTACTAGTGGGTATCTTAGAAAAATTCTTGGCGTCCGCTGCAAATTTCTATCAGATTAGTAATGATAATTGTATACATTAAACAATTTTAATAAATTTTTTTAAAATTATCAATTAAATTGCACGGATGTTTTTATTTTGTTTTAAGTGTTGAATAACATATGAAAATATAAGATGCCTAATGACTTTAAAAAAAATATATCTTATATGATAAAATATATTTTTAATGATAAAATTTATACTTTTATTGATAAAACATATATTTTTATGATAAAATTATTACTTTTATTTTTATCACCAAAACTATAAATTTATTATAAAAAATTATATTTTACTATAAAATGTATAAATATACAAGTTACTTTTTTTTTTTCAAAAACACCATAGACGGCACCATAAATCTATCTATAATTGTATTTTTGAAAAGTTCTTCATTTTCTACAATCAGTTCCGCCACCGAAAATAATATTAACAAATTAGTTTTCTATGTTGCCACTCCGATGATGCAGAGTTATTCACTTGGAAATTATGTAACTTTTGGGATTTTACGCAAAAAATAATAATAAAAACTTCCAATCTTTCAAGTATCCTTCTTAAAGGAAGTGGTAGTCTCCTTGATAATTTGTGTTTTCCATTAATTTTGGAGAAACCATATAGAAATATGCTGAGTGAGGTTATGATAATTGACAGAGAACAACTCTGCTGGTTTGCATTCAGAGCAGAGTTTAACTACTCTGGCTGCTTGGATATTGAGTTTGAATTGAGGCAACTGACAATGAGAGATGCAAGCTTCCTTATTTTGTGCCTATATTGTAGACCAACGACATTCCCGCATGGATGGTTTTTTTTCTCTCTCTATCTTATTATGTTATAAGGCTTTATCAACTGTGATACTTCATTCCACTTCAAAATCTGTGATGGCATCATTCCCACGATAGTCATAATCATCAGTTGGAGTACATCTGCAAATGATAAGGAAATTAATAAGGAGATACGCATAGGTAATGGAGGACATCAAAATGTAGGGAGTTTTCAGTTCTGCCTAACCGTATTCTTTTATGCTGCTTCATTCTAGGTGGACTTGATTTATTTCCATCAATTAACAGCTGATCACTTTCTGCCCAACTCTTTCAAATTGCGTTGATACAGGTTTTCCTTCAACAGATACAAAAGTAATCTATATATTCAAAATACAATCTCAGCAATTCAATTTGTTGAAAATCTTGTTTGACATATACTATTTATTAAATTGAAAATATATTTTATTCCTATTTGGCAATATTTATAAATTTGATTTTATAATAAAACAATGATACTAAATCTTATTTTATCAAATGAGATAAAAAATAAAACTTATAGTAGTAGCCCGCATTTTTTTTACTTACTTTTAAAATATGATATCATACATTCAATTTGTTGGAAATTTGGTTTAAATTCATTTACTATTTATTTATTTTCTTACTTTGAAACATTTATAAATTTGATTTTATTATTTTAAGCATTTGTATGGTATATAAAATATGATTTATATAACTAGTAATAGAAAACTAAGTCATGATAGTGTTAAAAAAAGGGGATACGAGAATTATGAACTTATAAATAATTTATTAGATTTAAAGTATCTATAAAATATATTTAGTTAATGTTGTTAAATTTTTTTATTTAAAATTTTAAAAAATAACATTTATTTGTTATTGATAAAATAGTATGCAATTAATAACGAATATAACTAATCTTGGCAGTGAAACATAGAAAAATGAACGTTTGTGTTATTGGATTTTTCTTCATTTGAATTTTCTTTAACAAAAATCAATTAAAAGAAGAGAAAAAAATTGTAAATTTTCACTGGGAGCAAAAATATTCGAAAGGATAATGAAGAAGATCAAGGGAAAAAATAAAAAAAGCAGGAAAAAAAAAGACTGGCATGATAGAAAACGAACGAAATTTTCTCTCAATTGTAGATGGGCAGTTTGGGTAGCTAAAATGTCAATTAAGGTGACGTGAGCAAATTGCTTAGCTGGCATACAAATGCAAGGTATATATTAGAGAGAGGTAACGTTCATCGGAAAAAAATGCCTAAACTGAATACGGAGGAGGAGTCCATAATTATTCTTTGGTTTTGATCATTTATATTTAATATTAGGTTTAATTTTGATTAAAAGAAATATATAATAAGTTATTTTTGATTAACAAAAACATATTATAGGATATTTTTTTACTAACAGAAACATATTGTTGGGTATTTTTTATCACAAAAAAATTCTGAGATATTTTTTGAAAATGTAATTAATCACAAAATATTTTTTATAATTAAACTTTAATTTTATAAGTTAGAGTCTGTTTGGTTCATATGAATAAATCAACTTATCACTTATTAGTAACAGATTATAATTTGATGTTTAAAAATTATTTTTAAGAAATAAATTGTTTAATGTTTAGGTATTTTGTTTAAAGTTTTAAATAAGTAGTGAAGATATTTGAAAAAAAAGTGTTGAAATCAACTTTAAGCTGTCAAAATGATCAAATTATAATATAAAATAGTGTTCTAGATTATGGATAAATAAAGATTTTTGAGAAAGCACAATAATAAAAAAGAAATTGATCAAAATCAAACCAGATTATAATATGAGACTTATTTGAAAAACTGGTTATTTTTTTCACTAAATTATAATTTCCTTAAAATATAAGTTAAAGTAAATATAAAAGTAGAATGAAATATCAAATTATAAATTAGCTTATAAACTAAATTAAACAGGGTGTTAATTGAAGTTTGATTATTTTTCATTCCCTTCTTAAAATTATGTTTCTTATTTAAAGATAAAATAATAATATTTTCTTGATAGGGCGATCCATTCCAAATATTTTAATTAAAAAATTACATAATTTTATTTACTTCATAAATAAATAAATATCTTATATGTATATTTTCATAAAAAATTATCTTCTATGTGGCTCCCAAACATATAATTCACAATTGACAGCTGAAAACAATTTTGTGGTAAATTTAAGAATCAGCTTACTTATTTAAATCTTTTTTAAAATAAAAATTATCTTAATCAAACTGATTTAAATTTATTTAAATATTTAAATCTGATTTCAAACCAGTCCTTAAGTTGTCCAATTGACCTGATCCGTAGGATGCCAGAGAAGCAGAAAATCGAGGCGATAAAATGAGCAGCCGAGTTTATAACTTAGAGCACCATCTAAAAAAAGTGAAGTACTAGGCAGGTGGTACTCAACGCTTGCGCGTGCAGTAACGACCCACGCTACTTTGTAACAAGCACAGATTTTGGGAATCCGACTGTTCTAATATTCTTTTTTCTTCCTTTGACTTTTTCATTTTATATCCTGTGAGTCTGATTGCGAAGAAATCGATCTGTGGTTTGATTTGGATTGTAATTACTATACTGATAGTGATCTAAGGGATTGCTGTGATCGATCGAGATGGTGAAGGAAACGGAATACTACGACGTGCTCGAGGTCAGCCCCACCGCTACAGAGGCTGAGATCAAGAAAGCTTATTACATCAAGGTATTCATTCTCATCTCGGTGGTTTGTTTTTTGGAATTGGATTCTGCGTTAGGTTACATTTCTAATTTTACTTTATTTATACATATAAGATACTCTGGTATTAGGATTTTTTTTCTTTTGCTATGTAGATGATGTTCTCTTAGATTTGTTATTTGGTTTTGCGTTCCGCGAGGAATCCAAAAGTGCAATATTTTTCTTCTAATTTTTCCCCTTAGCGTACTCCTTACTTAAGAAAGCGACTGAATTATCACTACACATCAATCTCTTATCAATTAATCTATTTATAACCCTTTTTCTATATTCGTTTTCGTAATATATTCACAAACCTAGTTATGACGCCTCTGTAATTTTTGTTCTCTTTCCCCTTGAATTAATTATTATTGGAATTTGTTCAACTTCACTTACACAGTCTATAATGGTCTTCTAGTGAAATTCGAATCATAAAAAATAACAGGAGTATCATTTCATTCACTTATGGACTTCCATTATGATCGCCTCACCAATCATCTTTATTTGTGCAGGCACGCCAGGTTCATCCAGATAAAAACCCAAATGATCCTCTAGCCGCTCAAAATTTTCAGGCAAGGATTACCTTTTGCAAATTCAGCAGAACAAATAATTTCAATTAAAGGAATATGGTTTGTGTTAGGAAGACTGAGGGGTGAATTGGTTCTACAAAAGAGTTGAATGTGATTAGCAAAGTAAAATCAATTCAAGTTAATAAAGCAGAAACTAAAATACTACCGAAATGAAAGAGTAAGAGAAGAAGAGAAATGAACACAAAGATGTATAGTGGTTCAGCAATGTGCTTAATCCACTTCTTCAATAGGCCTCCTCGGTCTATTGTTCCACTAGTTGATCAACGTTACACTTGCTTGATTTTACGGGTATCAAACAAACTTTACACTGCTTGAATTTACAGTTACCAAGCAGCCTTATACGGAGTCACACTTAACTCCCAATCTCAACCTCACTCAACAAACAATACACACCGTAGCAAACTAAATTGATGCTTGAGATTGATCCATAGACTCGTTTTTTACTTGTATTTGACTTTATATCTGCGTATAGCCTTAAGTTGTGTGTTCAAGAAAGGCAACTCCGAAATTTGCTCCTTTGTGATTCCGGAGAATCCTCTGAAATTATTCGGGCTTCGGTCAAATTGAGTCACCACTGTCTTAGGCACCTAGCCCTTGCACGCATGCTCCTTCAGTCCTTTCCTTTTTCTGCAAATTTCCATGTCAGGCACTTGCTTACCACCCGTGCACTTGGCCAGGAGCTAACCACCCTGTGCGCCTAGCCTCTTAGTCCCCCTTGCAGCTTCATTCCACGGTTTTCGCAATCTTCTCTTTGATTCTTCAATCTTCTTGGATTCTATAATCTTTTTGAGATATTCTCGGATTCTGCAATCTTCTCTGATTCCGTAATCTCTCTCTGATTCTTAATGAATGTGAATGTTGGATTTTGTCTAATTCTGCAATCTGACAGTAAATGCTTGATTCTGCAATCTAACAATAAATGCTTCAACAATCTAATATATCTTGCACACTTAATAAATATATCCATAATAACAATATGGTTTGTCTACATCAAAACTCTGAATCGGGGATTAAACATTAGTACCCTAACAGTCTAAGGAACTTCTTTTCACACTAATTTGTACAAGAAGTTCTTCTTTTCAAATGGGAACTATTTGCTATGCCTAACTCTGTATATAAATTAAGTTGGCCTACTAGTGCTGCTATATAATTTGCGTATCTTGTTGCTCTTGGGGTTGACACTGAGAAAGGAAAGCCCCGGGGTGGGGGTGATTCTTCGAGCAAAGATGTTAAAGCTGTTTGTATGTAATGATGCTTATAAGGCATCGTTTTGTTGGTCTTTCATCCATGCCAAACTATTAATGCGTACTGCTGTGTGCTTTGTACTGAAATGATTTGGGATTTTTGACTAGTTTTGGCATAAGAGTGAAATTATCACAACAATCTGGTCCAGCTTGTTCTAGATATACATATTGCTAATACAAACCATGGATGAATTTTAAAATTTGTATGACAATCGACACTTTTTTTTGGATAAGTTTGTATAACAATTGACACTTAGAGTTTGTATAACAAATATAGGAATGAGAGAACCATTTAGAATCTGTGTAGTGACCACAAAACGGCAGTTTCTTGTTTGTAGGGGAAAGTGCTGTCAACTTTTTTCTCTTTGTAAGGTAGAAAATGCGACTATGAAAATCTAGGTTTAACTTGCAGTTCCCCATTGTTCGCCATGTTCAAGCATCAAGCTGCTGCAGTTGACTTTTAACTTACTGGTTTGATTATCATAGTGAACAAGCATCTGAAAATCTAGGTGCAGCTGGAATTCAGTGACTAATCAGAGGATAAGTACTGCACTGTTAGATGATTTGTGTCACCATGTTCTGCTATCATTCAGTTCAAAGTCCATATGCTAGTTCCCCTTTGGACATTGGCACAATGTATGCATGCTTTCTTTCTCTCTTTAATCTATGGGGGCTGTGTCCTCAGTTTAGCCATCATTCTTGATTCTTCAGGTGACAGCAGAGGTTGACAGGCCTAGTAATTGATTTTCTAGTGCAGTATAACACTTCTGGGTTTCGTTATTTTGGTCATGCCTCCTCACCCTTGATGTGTTTCCCCATGGTATCTGGAATGTCCGAACTAGCATTTGTACTTTTGCAAGGGACATTTTGCGATAGATTTTCCTGGGATAACATATGTTGTAGTATTTTTTTTATTCCTAGCTTGGACCAGATTAGTGGGAGTTAAATCTTTTTAACCTTGATCTGATTTTTACTTAGAACTTCTTGTGTTTGGATTCAGGTGTAGTGGGAGTTGAATCTTTTTAACCTTGATCTGATTTTTACTTAGAACTTCTTGTGTTTGGATTCAGGTGTTGGGAGAGGCTTACCAAGTATTAAGTGATCCAGCACAACGGCAAGCCTACGATGCATATGGGAAATCAGGAATCTCAACGTTAGTTTCTTGTTCTTAATCTATGGTTAGATGAATTTCAAGGTTCATATGCTGTCTGATTCTTCATGCATTATATGTATAAGGATCTTGATTAAGATGTTACAGAAATTTAATATTCCTTTTCTGTTCTTTATCTGTGTGTCTCCCTGCTTTGCAGCGAAGCAATTATTGATCCTGCAGCAATTTTTGCAATGCTTTTTGGTAGTGAGCTTTTTGAGGAATACATAGGACAGCTTGCTATGGCATCAATGTCTTCACTAGACATTTTCACTGAGGGGGAGCAGTTAGATACTAAAAAGTTACAAGAGAAAATGAGGGTAAAGTTTCTGGATGCTTTTTACCCCTTTTCTTCTGATCATATCATTTTCAATGAAATTTTCTGTGCTTATTTTCTTATTCCTGTTATGAGAGTATTTGAATTATCCCTGAATGTCGTTGCAATCAATAATTTAACTGAGGTAAGGTGCAATTGGATAGCATTTGAATATGTTATGAGAGTGATTTTGCAATCTTTCTTCTGTTATATCTTTCATCAAGTGAAATTGAATTATCTCAAGTATTAAATTCTGTTAAGCTATTTCAGAAGGAATTGTGTGTTTAACATTATATTTTCTCTTTTAAGAAAAATTAAATCAGTTATTATTGATTTTCACACCAATCTAACCGCAATAATTATCTATGTCTTTGTGTCATGATCCCTATTATTACTATTTATGGGGACAGCACATACTCAACGTTTCATAAGCTGTACAAAATTTATCTTTCTTTTGTTTTCTTGGAACCTGCACATATTTGCTGTTGTTTGTGTATGCTCAATCTGACTAAGATATGGAAAGTCTTTATTTCAGTGGGTATTTGTTTGCAAATTTCTTTTGACTATAGATTGTCCAGAAAGAAAGAGAGGAAAAGCTTGTATCAATATTGAAAGATCGACTCAACCAATATGTGCAAGGGAATAAAGAGGAGTTTGTCATTCATGCTGAAGCTGAAGTAGCAAGGCTCTCTAATGCAGGTAAAATACCTTCTGTGTCTGAAAATGATTGCTTACAGGTGAGGGGGGAAAGGCAAGAAAATCATTTACTTTTTTTTGGGGGGGGGGGGTGAGGGGGAAGAAAACCTTTGTTTGAGTGCTTTTACATGTTCCGATGGTGTAAGAACTATTCATTCTGTTTTGGTCTGAATATGTAACACCTTCAAACAACATAGAAGCTGGTGAGTAAGCTGCTCATACACAGTAAACTGAATTAAGATAAATTAAACTCTGGAATACATTTCATAGATTTACATTTCACTGATGCACCGCGAGCTGTTGCTTGGTCTGAGTTCTTCATTTTGCTAAGAATAGAATTTTGATTATTTTTCTAGGTGTTTTGTTAGGGCAATTAAGGGTGCTCTCAGATGTGGAAAATTGGCCAGTTTTCTAGGAAATATTTCCATTTGCAAAGCATTTTTTGCACAGATTTCCAAATCTGAACTCGCCCTAAGGGTTTCTTGCTTTGGATATTTCAATCATTGTGTTACATGGAAACTTGAAAGCAGATGGAGTGGTATTGAGAAGTTCAATGATTTGGTGAAGGAATTGAATCAGCTCTTGGCATATCAGCTATATGGTAATTTCGTAATGAATATTCTATTTTAAAGAGTGATTGGGGAAAAAATAAATAAAATGTTCACTGGCTATTAGTCTCAATGGAGTACGTTGAATTATTGTGTTAATTAGGGAAGCAGATTTAACTCGGCTAAATTGGTGGTTGGCGACTTTTGGAGAATATGCAGGGAAAAGCCCATTCTAGAACATGCATTGTGGAATTCTCGTCTTCCCCATATTTTGTTGTGTTTTATGTCCTTGAATTATGCAATTGCAATGGCAAAGAATTGTATTCTGATCAATTTTATGGTCTTTTTCTACAGCTTATGGTGTTGATATGTTGAATACAATTGGTTATATATATGCAAGGCAGGCAGCAAAAGAGCTTGGGAAGAAAGCAATGTATCTTGGTGTACCATTCATTGCTGAGTGGTTTAGAAACAAAGGTCACTTTATCAAATCCCAAGTAACAGCAGCAACAGGTTAGTAATCAGTGCTAGCTATAGCCAAAAATCATGTTTTTAGTCTCTATTGTGGACGAACTACTTCCTATCAACTTTTTCTTTAAAAAAAATCAACAGTCAAAATTCTTCCCATATAGCCTCTGATGCAAATTAATACCTTTAAAGGGGCACAAGTTTTCTAAATGGCTTTCCAGGGGAAGTTTACCATGCCTTCCATAGTTAGCTTCACAACAAGAGCTTTATTAAAAGACTTTACTTCGAAATCCTCCCATTCCCTTTAAATTTCCAATACACTCTTATCTTTCCTAGTCAAATTCATTCTCATAGCATTTATCTTATAAAAAAAAGATTCAAAACTTTGGATTCCCCAATTTTGAGCATTCCTTATGAATGGCATCTCTCACACCACCTCTCTGTGGGTCAAGGGAGTACAGGAACTAACCAAAGCATCTTTTTCCTGTGCTGTCGTCATGAAGAAAATGGCTGGCTATTGCTCCTTAAAAGTAGTATCCCTACACCTCACATCATGCCAAACAAAGATTAAGGCACCAATTCCAACATCAAACCGCACAAAGGGTAAAACTCCTCCCACTCCTTTCTAATCTACTTTCAAACACCCACTCCATAAGGTCCCCTCCCCTCCTTCGACATCCAACAATTATGCTCCAAACCAAACTTTGCAACAATGGTTTTTCTCAACAAAAAAAAAAAAAGAGATATTTTTGAACCATAAACAACCATACAATTTCCCAAGAAGAGCTTTGTTGAATGATGTAAGAGATTTTAACCCCTCCCTCCAATTTTTAATAGATTGCTTGACCGCCCCTAATTTCTCTAGTTTTAATACAAACCCAATTCACCAATTTTAATAGGTTGCTTGACAAACCCCAGTTTTACCAATTTTAATAAGTTGCTTGACCACCCCCCATTTCACAGAGGTGATCAATATAGATGGACGTATACGTGCTACCATGGGCGGATTTATATATAGTTGAGTGTGGGCAATTTCCCCACTCAACTGTCCAAAATTCCCTGAGTATTTATTTTTTGAGGACTTCAACAAATTTTTATGGCTAAATATAAAATTTGGCCCTTAAAGTTTGACACAATTACTATTTTGGTCCTTGAGGTTCAAAAACTAGAAATCGAGTCATTAAATTTAATTATGTTATCAATCATGTCCTTTTGTTAGTGATTCCGTCTTTCTTTGTCATTATCCTCCATTTGGAACCATCTTGGTCAAATCTCTTGTTTTGAAAAGACGAAAATTCCATTTTTTAATAATTGAAATTTTCTACCCATACCATAAAATTCATCTTCTTCATCTGTATTAAATAAAAAAACCATTTGATTCGAAAAAGCCAATGGTAACTAAGTTACTGCACTAACCCAATTAATCCTATTAAGCTCCAATTAATTAAAACTAAAAGATCCGAAAGCCCAATCAAGAAACCTCAATTCCTCTTCTTCTTTTCCTCACATTTTCCCAAAAACTTAACAATAAAAAAACCATAAAACAAATAGAGAAGTGGTTAGAGAGAGATGACTTGTAATCGGATGGGGCATGGGAGTTGGCGGAGGAGAGTGCCTTGGCGTCAGCGTGATACTAGTCGTCATCGAGAATGCTTACATAATCGTTCTTGGTGGACCATGAATCTGTCGCGATCAATTGCTCATCGTCTGACACCATATCCCCGTTGCCCACTGCTCTACTTTGAGGCTGTTGCTGAAGGATCGACTTCAACTCGTCCGATGGCAATTTTTCGAGATACGTTATTATGATACTTTTCTTTTATGAATGGCAACCAAAGAAAAAAAAGACTTGATCAATAAAATAACAAAAAGAAGCAAGACCCACAAAATTGATACTTAATAGCTAACTTTGTTGTTGATTTCTATTTTCCAAAACAATTGAAAGGTGTCTTTGTACTTGTCTTGGAACTTAGAGTAGTAAGTAGTAAGTTGTAAGTTGCATGCAATATGTTATTATGATACTCTCTCTGTCCCATATATATAGGCAAGTATTCTATTTTAGGATTTCCCATGTTGTTTGTCCATTTTGAAAAGTTAAAGTTCAATTTTAGTTAAGTTTCCTAAATTACCCTTAAATTTAGATTTTCTAGACAACTCTACCATAAAATCTAGGTATTAAATAAGAGTATTTCTATAAAGCATGTTATAATTTAATGAGTTGTAGCGTTAATTATTATGTCTCCTTAAAAAGTTGGATTTTCTATGCATACCAATATATATGGGACGGTGGTACTACTTTTTTTTTATGAACGACAAACCAAAAAAAAAGAAGACTTGATCGATAAAATGACAAAAAGAAGCAAGCCCCACAAAATTGATACTCAACAGGTAGCTTTTCTATTGTTTTTCAAAACAATTGAAAGGTGTCTTTGCATTTCCTTTTGTCTTAGAACTTGAGAATAGTAACTAGTGTACATGGGGTTACAAAAAATAGGTTGGGTCATGGTCTCTTTGACCCTCAAATTTTTTTATTTAAGTGGGGGTATTTTTAAATAAAAAATGATGGGTGGGTGTCTAAGGAAGTTCAGGTAGCCTATGGTGTGGGACTTTGGAAATGGATTAGGAAAGGGTGGAATGATTTTAGGCCTTTATTGGAGGTGTCCATTGGTAATGGAGCTAGAACTCGTCTTTGGTATGGCATTTGGTGTGGGAACACCCCTGTCAAAGATAAATATCCTAGTATATTTAAAATTGTGAGAGATAAAGAAGTGCTTATTCTTGCTACTCCATATCTAATGATGGAGTCTCTTGGCATGTTCCTTTTACTCATAATGTTTATGATTGGGAAGTGGAGGAGATGGCAATGTTTTTTTTATTGTTAAAACACACGCACACACCACTCGAACCTGGGACCTTTAGGACCCAAAGCTTCAGCATTAACCGTTGAGCTAAGGCCAATGTTACTAGAATCTTTATATAAATCTAGAATTGAAAGAGGTGGAGAGGATGTGATGAGATGGAGGCTTTGTCCAATCAAATGGTTTAAGGTGAAGGATTTTTATAAAATCCTTTTTGATAAAGTATCTTTAAATGGTATCCCTAATTATCCTTTGAAAGCAATTTGGTGCTTAAGAACTTCGAAGAAAGTAAATTTTTTTTTGTTTGGGAAGCTTTGTGGGTGAAGATTCTTACTTTTGATAATTTACAAAGGAGGGGTAAAGTGATTGTAAATAGGTGCTTCATTTGCAAGCAATGTGTCGAGTCCGTCTTTCATCTCTTGGTGGAGTGCTCTTTAGTCTCTTGGTGGAGTGCTCTTTAGCTAGAAGTTTGTGGGAGATGAGTTATAGGATTGTGGGAATCTCTTGGGTGTTTGCAGCTTCCGTGTTGAATGAGATTCGGGCTTGGAGTGGATTGAAAGCTGCCAAGGAGGTCAAGAAAGCTTTAAGTTTGATTCCACATTCTATTTTTTAGATTGTGTGGAGAGAAAGGAACCGGAAGGCTTTTAATGGAGTGGAGAAACCTATTGAGATTATTAGAGATTATTAGAGATAGTTAGTTTAGTACTTTCAATTTTTGGTTTTGAGAGAATTTCTTTGTAAATAGTGAGGATTTTCTAAATTTTGTGGATTTTCTTCATTGTAATTAGTCGTTGGCTTTTTGTTGCACCTCTTGGTGCTTTTCTAATAAAAAATTTTACTTATAAAAAAATGGCTAAATATACAATGTTGTCCTTAGGTTTAACCTGATTCTTTTTTTATCCTCGAGGTTCAAAAACTATAAATCGAGTCACGAAGTTTAATTCCGTCATCAATCAGGTCCTTCCATTTATGATTCTTTCTTTCCTTATCATTATCCATCACATGGAACCACTTAGGTCAACTCTCTTGTTTTGAAAAGACAAAAATACCATTGCCTATACCTCAACCCCTCTCTCTTCTTTTCTCGCAGCAGTAAAACCTAGCTGCCACCCCCCACCCATCTCCCTCCTCAACCGCCACCTCTTCCAGAACTCTTACGCACCATGCTACCCATATTTCTCTCCAACCACGAGCTACCACCCTCTTGAAAGAAAAAAAAATAAAACCCTAACCTCCTTCACCTAAACCCAATCGCCACCTCCTCCAGATCAACATCAAAGTCATGGTTTAAGGAGAAAATGGTGAAGATCAAAAGAGAGAGGAAGGTTCATAAAAAAAAGTATCATAATAACATATTGCATGCAACTTACTACTTATTACTTTCCAGTGATTTCACTTATGACTTACCAAACAATACTACACATAGTACAAATGCACAAAGAGAAAAGACCAAAGTACACTCCAAACCAAGAGGATGAAAAAATGGAAGAAAAAAGAAGAAAAATAAAGTTATTGTTTGTCATTATAATTGATTTGTTTCAAATAATAAATTCTTTCTTTCATTCTTATATTATGCTATTGTAATTTTTTTAGTGTTTAATTAATATATATCGAATTAAAATTCAGTAGGAAAAATATTACTAAGTATTTTGTAATTTATTAGATTTACATATTTAGTTATTTAATTGTTTCAATATATAGTTATAATTTTATGGAATTAATTACTATCTTTATTTTAAGTACATATGACATACATGTGGTTTGGGAGGTTTTAGGATCACAACATGTGGTTTAAAGTATACAACTTAACAGTTAACACAATATGGTTCAACTGTTATCCAACTATGGTCTCGCCGTTAGGTCAACGTTAGTCAAACATGTGATTTGCAAAAAATTAGCCACATGTCAGTAATCCATTGGCTCCTATAAAAAATAGATTAAAAAACCTAAAAATATATTTTTTAAAAAACATTTTTAGGATTATTTTAAATATTTTAGGATTATTAAAACACATTATTTTTAAAATGTTTTTAAAATAGGTGATTTTAAAAGTATTTTTAGATTTTTTATAATTTATTTTTATAAAAGCCAATGGACTATTGACATTTGGCTAATTTTAACCAATCACGTGCAAATCATGTGTTTGACTAACGTTGACTTAACGACGAGAGAATAGTTGAAGATTGACTTAACCACATGGTGTCAAGTTGTACACTTTAAACCATGTGATATTGAAACCCCCCAAACCACATGTATGTTATATGTACTTTGCCCTTATATTAAACGGGATTAATAAAATACTTTTGTGAAATTGTGGTTGAAAAAGTTGTTTAGTTTGATCTTTTTTATGGATAAGTTTTTTTTAAATGTCATAGCAACAATCACTTACCGATGAAGCTAACTGTCGAAATGATGTACAAAATTGTTCAAAGTAACATTGAGTTGATATTAACTTAGAAGATCTTATAGTAGATCTTGGGTTCCGACCTAAAATTTCAACTTATCATTCAAATTTACAACCCAACAAATACTTTTAATTAGGCTATTATCCGACTTATATTCGAAGGCTCAAGGTTCAGTGATCACTTACCATGTTTCCGATCGAGGAGAGAGAGAAGGGAGGCCTGCGAGGGCTCCCGAACGAAATGAGGGGCAGTAGATGGCTAGGGCCCGAAGGGTCATTTCCTCCTGTTCAAAGAAGAAGAATGGGGGTTTGGGGGCTTGCTCCCATCTGGTGATTAACAAACTGCATCTTGGATCCGCTACTGCATGCAATTGTGCTAGCATTTCAAACAGTGTACGGTGTGTTTACGTAGCCGCTAGTGCATGTGTTTTTTTTCACAACTTTCTTGCCTCTAGTTGTGCTGTGGTAGGAGGTTGATGTTAATAGAATCAATTGCAAACTTTTAAGGGGTGGGTGATATAGGGTTAGGTTAAAATCAACTGGAAAAAAGGTGATTGAGGTCTTTTTAAATCTATAAATTAATAATTGTTCTTGGTTGTGCTTTTGCTGGTCATGCTAGGCGCAATCGCTTTGATTCAGCTGCAAGAGGACATGAAAAGGCAGCTCAGTGCAGAAGGGAATTATTCCGAGGAAGAGCTTGAAGAATATTTGCAGTCACACAAGAAACTGATGATTGATTCTTTGTGGAAGCTTAATGTAGCTGATATTGAAGCTACTCTTTCCCGTGTTTGTCAGATGGTTGTTTTACTAGTTCATTGTTATTTATAGTTTTTGGCTAGTTTATAAAAAAACCATTATAGTTTACACTTTGTTAGATGCTGGGTCCAGTTTGTTTGGTGATAATCTGTTTATGATTTACTTTAGGTTCTTCAAGATAACAATGCCAAGAAAGAAGAGCTCCGTTCAAGAGCAAAAGGGTTGAAAACTCTTGGAAGAATCTTCCAGGTACTTTTTCTGGCGCTTTGTCCACAATTTTGTGCCCTTTTGTTCAAGTTCTTTATTATATTGCTTAGTTTTGTGGAAACTGTGATATAACATAGAGGTCCAAGTCAGCCAATGGAGGTGAGAGTGAACCTTTGATGAGTAGTACAGTACAAAAACTGAATGGAAGTGAACCAAGCTATGATGCCGCTTCTCCTACGACATCACCGAAATCTCTAAATCCTGAAGAGGCATCTCATTCTACATTTGCACCACAGGTACCTTTTTTCTCTGCACTGGAAAGCTCATTGTTTCAACCCATTCAACATATTTAAGCTATGTAAGAAGACTTTAAAGAAAAATAAGATCGAGATAATATACATTGAAAAACTGATTTCTTTCATGAATTCCTTGTCTTTTAAACCCTAGGTTATTTTATTGGGTGGAGAACATTTCTTTTTCTGCCCTTTAGCTTCCTTTTCAAGTGATAAATTTTGGAGAATTCTTGTATAGACTTTTCCTACCATGTGAATTGTAGACTAGACCAATCATATTTCATCATTAAAAGAATTGCAGATTTTAAGATCTCGACCGTCTAATAAATTCTCAAAACTATTTGAAGTGGCATTGGCACATGATTGGTTTGGTCAAGTAGGCAGGAGTCTTATGTAAGGATTACTTACATTTTGTCTCCTCATCAAAATTTTGGAATTTAGTTATAATCTGCTTCTTTTTTAAATATTACTATTAGTACTCTTAAGTGCTATTAAAGTACGATGGATCTACTTTGTTTCCGATGGAAGTTTGTAAGTGTCGCACATTCTTTTACCATTTCGGTTGCGAGTTAGGGTGGGGGAGCTGGATTACAATGGATCTACTCTTTATGTATTCTAACTTTATTTTCTCTTCATATTTATTTAATTATTTTCATCTCTCTTTCCTCCCCTTTTGACATATTGGCCATCCTAGAGTCCCTATGTGGAGGCTCCCAACTTTGCAGGCGCCCAGTTTAACTATCACTTCCCAAGGCCGACAGCCCCCCCTGGTGCACAGAGACATCCTTCAACAGGCAGAGATTGAGGATGGATAAGTTTTATTTCATGAGTAAAATGCTTGGATTATTATAGACCTATTTTATGTATCAATGTTATGGGTGCAGTTGGGGAAGGTCTTGAGAGTTTTCATCCCTTGGATTCGATTGTAGAAGTTATTTGGAAAGCACATCCCACCGCCAAGACAACAGGCGTCATGTAATGTAGTTATGGAAGATGCATAGCATTTTGTATACGAAGTAGAAGGGGAGATTGTTGTAGAAGGTAGTTGTTTTCACTGCCCTTAGCTGACTGTGATTGGTTGCGTTGTCATTTGAATGGTGTATTTTGTTGGAGTGGGTTCAGCATTTTGAGTGTTTAAATTCACAGGTGTACATTAGGCCAACTTTTTGCTTAGCATATTTGTTCATCGTTGCTTGGAGATTCACGTCTAATTTCTATTTAAGGCATCGAAGCAAACATGACACATGAAGGATTTAGTTTGTACGATGGAGAGCACAGCTTGCAATTATGGGCTTAAGTTTTTTTATTTGTTTCTATTTGTACATTGACGGTAAGAGATTGAATCCGATGAAGAACTAGGAAGTGACCTCTAGATGGGTACAAAAGCCTTGACATGCTAATGGGCCAAGTAGCCTTTTAGCTTTGCACTCTCGAGAGTTATTGAGAGGAAATAAACATGGATGGTGTCCTCCTGTCATTTATACCTTGATGTGTAAAGCATTACAAATTGTTCCTTAAAGGCAAATGTTACGTGGAAAATTCTTGTCTAGTATCTACCATTTGATTATGGCATGCTATGCGATGTCACGTTGAAAAATAAAGAGTATCTTTTGTGCCATAAGAGAAAAAAAAAAGATTGTATCCCTTTTCCGAGTCCAACTACATGGAAGGACCCTCGTGGATGGAAGCACATGCAGTTGGAAGGTTCTCTTTTGGATTTTAACAGTATCAATTACTAAATAGGCGTCCAATGTGGGATTTTGATTGTCACCAAAATTTCTACGGTGCTTGGTTGGGTTGATAAGAATGAAATCTACCATGTTTCACGCAGTCCGGCGTTTTGGTTAAAAGCGAAAAAACATTGTCTTACAAATTTTATTTATTTTTTAATTCATTAACAAAAGCTAAAACATTGGGGTATATATCTTCTGAAACGAAAATTCAGAGGTATACGACGCCGTTAGTTCGTACTTAATAATAAGTGTGGTGAGAACAGTAACAGAGACATCAATAGAGGTTGCGTGCGTAGCAGCCTAATCTGCGCGCGTTGGAATGAAGTGGTGAGAATGGAGGAGACTAATGAATGGCATAGCATGATATAAAAATTAACGGCATAAAGTGAGCATTAAGTGATTTTAATAGTTTAATTTAGAAAAGAGAGTAGTAGCATTAAGAGACGTTAATTACAATAGACAAGTAATTTATTTAAATGTACTAAAAGTAGTATCGGTTTACAATGGTAAATATTCAATTAACAAAAAAGAATGCAGTGGTAAAAATTATAAAGAAAATTACAATATGTTTGGATCCAAGGAGATAGGAGGGGAGGGGAGGGGATCAGTACCCCTGAACCTCCTCTAAATAGATAATTTTTAAAACTCCAAATTTTGGGTATAGAAAAAAGGAAGGGAGGTTATTAATACTTAACTTTAATACAAAAACAAATATCTTGTGATTGAATACATTTTTAAAAAATATGTTGATTTCATTTTTAAAAAATAATTTTAAAATTTTTTCGATAAAAAATATTATATGATATGTTTTTGTTAATAAAAAATATTTTATTATATATTTTATCAATAAAAATTATTTTTAAATATTATAAATATCAATAATTATCGAAATGTCGCTAATAAAGTGAAGTGACGTGCTCATCCCCTTTGCCACATTTGGTGAAATGAACAAACAAGACTTCCCATAATTTACTTTCAGACCCGAGGAAGGACAAAATTTATTCAAACATCTCATCATATCCCTTAATTGCTTTTCGGATGTCTCCCCAAAAAGAACCAAGTCATCGGCAAAAAATACATGGAAAACAAACTACCTATCATTCGAGACTGCAATAGGTTTTCAATCCTTCTTGGAAGCACTCTAATTGATAATATGACCCAATTTCTCCGAGCAAAACACAAATAAATACGGAGAAAGTGGACCCCTGGGGTACTCTGTTTTTCACCGTTCCATAACACTACCAATTGACTGAGGTGACCAAGTGCATGATGACAGTAACCCATGAAACGTTCAGCTCAATATTCAACAAGCAATCTCTTAAAAAAATCCCGTTCAATTCTATCATATGCTTTCTCTAAATCCACCTTAATGGAAATCGCTCATCTTTTACCTTCCATGCGATTAAGCGAGTGAATAATCTCTTGCATTATAATAATATTGTACGAACTATGTCGACCAGGCACAAAACTACTTTGTGTTGGTGCTATTAGTTGAGAGAGAAGCGAACGAAATCGTTCAAAAATCACCTTAGAAATCAATTTAATCGGCACAGTACACAAATTGATCCTCCTAAACTAAAAACGTTTTATTGAGTTCTTCCAGAATGATCCTCTTCTCAAATGCATCCTTAACCAACTTGAAAAATGTGGCGCAACCACTGCCCAGTTCCCTTGGTAAAACGCCGCAGGGTACCCATCCACCCACGGAGCTTTATATGGATATATATTAAATAAAGCTTGATGAACCTCCACCATGGTAAGCGACTTAACAGAGCCTCCATGTCCTCAGGCTTAATTCTTATAAAATCATTATCTGCACTGTTTTCACCAAGCTCATCTTGCTTGGTGTAAAGCTGCTCATAGAATTGAACCACCATTTCCTTTAGCCATTCCCCCTCAAAGCACCAGTTGCCATCTTCCTCTTTCAATCCATGTATTTTATTTCATCTCCTCTTCACAACCACCATAAAGTGATAATATCTTGTGCTACGGTCACCGTTCTTGACCCAATGCGAGCTTGCTTTCTGAAATCAAGAATTTTCTTCCTGCTCTAATAGCTCGTTATACTCTTTGTTCAACTGTACTTCCAACTGCTCCAAATATCGGATGGGTCTGTTATCCAAAAAATTATGGATCCCCGCAAGCCTTGCTAACAACCTCAGCTTTCTCTTGAACAAATTCCCAAATACCTCATGGTTCCACTTTGACACAGTCTCTGTAAAGTGATTAAGAGATTGATGAAGATCCTCATTGTAGTTTTTCCACTTTTTAACATCAGATCATCGAAGTTCTCATGTATCATCTAGGCCAGTTCAAACCTAAACGGTCTACTCCTCAAAGAACTCATGGCTCTATCCATCTTTACAAGAATCGGTCAGTGATCCGAGAAGATTTTTTGTTAGTTATGAACACATACCTCTGGGAACAGATCCAAAAATTTTACATTCGCCAAGGCGTGATCTAGTATAGCTCGAGTATGAGCTATACTGTCCCTATTGTTACTCCACGTAAATTTCGAGCTTGCCGACCCTAAGTCAACCAACCTACAATGATAAATGCAATTTCAAAATAAATTACAATTTCGACTAATAATAGGGACCATATCAAAATTTTCAGATGCTCCTAAAATCTGTGTGAAGTCGCTAATGATCAACTAAGGATAATCATAAACTTTAGAAGAAGCCTCCAAGGCTTTCCATGTTTCACATCATCCAGATCTCCGTATATTCCTGTCAGTAACCATTCCTCTTGGTCTTCTTGCTTAACTAGTTAGTGCATGAATCAACTAGGAAGATTTTGCCACAACCTCAATTGTAACAGCCTCCTTCCTCAAGTAACCAAATTCCTCCTGCAAAACCGCAAGCTTTTATCCTATATGAACTCGAGAGCCCAATCCGTTTAACAATTTTATTAGCTTTAACACCATTGATCCTCGGTTTGACCTACAACAAAATGTTCACCTGATGCACAACAATCAAAATTTTTAAGCTTCTGGCCACCTTTGGCCTAGACACCCCTCTTACATTTGAAGATAACAGCATTAATAAATAAATTTTTGATAAATTTGGAAGCAACAAACTAACCCCTTCCAGCAGGCTCAACATTATCTCCCAGATCAACAAGATCTTCCTCTTTAGGCCCTGACACATCAAGCATAAAGTCGTTGTCCAACATTCCATCTTGATCCCCTATATTCGGTCCCTTATGTTCTTGCATTTAAGGATCCCGTCTCTCAAATCCAAGGGGTGATCCAACTGGCTCGGTTGCTCACTAGGCTTTGCACTTGAAGGCCCACCACTCGATTTCCCTCTCTGAAGGATTTTATGATGCTTTGAAGAACGCATCAAAATCTCTTGTACCTGACCTTGTTAGCCTTTAAATTTCTTTTAATTAACGCCTCTGTGAGCCCTAAGTCATTGAAACTCAAAAGGCTCTAAAGCCTTTTTCATTGACGACGTCCCCACTCCACTGCCTGTCTTGCCGCAAATGGTTTCTTACTTGAAATACCCAACGATACTTCCCTTTTTTCTGATACAACCTTCTCCAATTCTCTTAACTGTACTGCTCAGATTTGTCACTTCGATTATCTTCCATTTCATCTAACTACGTGAGTTCTCAATTTTAATCACCATTTTAGAGTTGGTGCATACTTCACAGGATCAGATCTGTAGAACCCCGGACGAACGTAGGATCCAGCTCTTCGGTGAGCGGGCGAGGGTCTCGTTTGAGCCATGTACTTGAGTTAGGCCTGATTTTTTTCTTGTCAGTTTGGGCTTTAGCCTATGAAGAGCCGTAGTTCTGCAGCAGAACGAAAACCTATTTAGACCCTAATTAGGACGTCTTAAGTTGCATATAAATACTCTTTATGTACTGAGAATACATTGTAACAGAGAGATTTGTGAGGTTGATAATAAGAAACTTTTGGCAGGACGTAGCTCTATTCTTGGGTGAACCTGGGTAAATCTTAAATTCTTTTCTTTCAGTTATAATTCGTGTGATTGATAGGTCTCGAATCGTTCAATTGGTATCAGAGCCTTGTGTTCGAGGATTAACGATTAAAGATGTTGATTGGATCATGGATTGAAATCGAGAAGTTCGGAGGGAAGAGCTTCGAGTTATGGAAACTGAAGATGGAGGACCTACTCGTGGATAGGGATCTGTGGACGGTTATAGTCGATGAGATACCGAAGAGTACGGCGTCCATGACAGAGGCGTCGCTGGTGGTGGTTTCGACATCATCTTCAGTGACCATCATGGAGTGGGAGAAGCTCGATCGGAAGGCACGAAGTTTGATTCGGCTGTGCCTGGCCTATTCTGTCATGATAAACATTTCTGGAGAAAAAATTGCGAAAGATCTCTAGAATAAGCTAGAAAGCCTTTATCAAAGTAAATCTCTGGTAAACAAACTGTTTCTACGGAAGAAGTTGTACTACCTTCGGATGGTTGATGGCGATTCTTTCTCTGTTCATCTACATGAGTTCAACATTTTGATAGGTCAATTATTATCTATTAGTATTGATGTGACAGATGATGATAAGGCTATTACGTTACTCTGTTCACTGCCTGATTCATGGGATAACTTGATAGTTGCGATTGGTAGTGGAACGACTGATCTGTCTTTTGAGAATGTCGTGGCATCCCTATTGTCTGAGGAGATGAGGTGGCAGAGTACAGAATACTCGTTAAAGGAGGCCTTATCTGTGAGAGGGCGAACCCATGATAAAGACTACAAGTGGTCTGGTGATAAGCCCAAGTTCAGGGGAAGATCAAAAAGTAGGGATAAATCTGGGTTGAAGTGTTGGAAGTGTAGGAAGCTTGGGCATCTAAAGAATGAGTGCAGAAGTAAGAGTATGAACCTTGAAAAGCGAACAGGCGAGATATCAGCTTCAGGTAACAGAAACCAGTATGATGATGATGCTGGTGACTTAAATATAGCATCATGTTTGGCTCAATCAGATCAAAGTGTTTGGATAATTGACACAGGAGCATCCTTTCACATGACACTTCAAAGGGACTGGTTTCGTGAGTATGAAACCTTTGATGGGGGAAATGTTTTATTGGGAGATATAATTGACACTCTCCAATGAAAATTATTAGTCGTGGGAATATAAAGTTGAGGATGAATGATGGGACAATCAAAACACTTCCAGGCATGATGCATATCCCAGATCTCAGTAGGAACCTAATATCAGTCAGCAAGATGGCAGATGGGGGAGTAAATTTCAGGTGTGACAAAAATTCGTGCAAAATGACTCATGGATCGTTAGTAATTGCACGAGGTGTTTGGTATAGTAAGTTTTACAAGTTGCTGGGAAATACAATACAAAATCAATGCAGTGAAGGTTTTATCTCTAAGAAGGCAACTGATAATGAGGCACGTCCTCTATGTTCTGGCATCAGAGGCTTGGGTATATCGATGAAAAGGGACTATCTAATTTATTATCAAAGCAGATGGTGAAGTGAGTCCCAGATTGCTCCATAGGATTTGGTTTCTGTGAGCAATGTCTACATGGCAAGCAAAACCATGTGAGTTTTAAGTCCGCTGGCACAAGGGCAAAGGGTATTTTGGATTTAATACATAGTGATGTGTTTGGGCCAATTTCAGTCCAATCTCTTGGAAAATCAAGGTATTATGTCTCTTTCATTGATGATTTTTCAAGGTATGCATGGATTTATTTCATTAAGAGTAAAGCTAAAGCATTCGATAAGTTCCGTGAGTTTAAAGCATTGGTAGAAAATCAGATGGAAAGAAAGATAAAGGCACTGAGAACAGATAATGGAGAGGAATTTTGCTCAGACAAGTTTGAGCAATTCTGTGTGGCAAACGGCATTGCAAGACAGAAAATAACTCCATATACACCTCAACAGAATGGGGTGGTCGAGAGACTCAATCGGTCACTTATGGAGAAATCGATGAGTATGTTGAGTTGTGCATGCTTGGAGCCGGAGTTCTGAGCAGAGGCTGTAGCTACGACATGTTATCTGAAGAACAGGTCACTTACATCAGCTTTACAGGATCAGACACCGTTTAAGGCATTATTCGGGAAGAAGCCGAGTTTGACTCATGTTTGGGTGTTTGGGTATGATGCTTATATGCATGTGCCAAAAGAAAAGAGGAACAGACTTGATAGCAAATCAGTAAAGTGCATTTTCATTGGTTATAAGGATGGGTCAATGGGTACAAGTTATGGAATCCAGAAAATAAGAGTACAGTTTACAGCAGGGATGTTGTGTTCAAAGAAACACAAAAGGGATGTGGTAACTATCCAAAATGTACGAGAACAGCCAAAACAGGTTTAGATTGATCTTAGCTCGGGAGATAAAGAGTGGGAGACTACCTCACAGACTGCACCAGATACTTCAGATACTGAGTCAGTTGGGTCTGAGCAAGATATTCATGTTCCTGATGTAGAGGATGAGGATTCAGATGCTAGCTCGGAGGTAGAGACCATGTCTGTCATAAGGAGATTGACACGGGCTAGGAGACCAACCATCAGGTATTCCCTTAGTGCTTACAGTGCATTATATGCTTTAAATATTACTGGTGATGATCCTAACATAGTGAAAGAGGCAAGAACCTCAGAGGATGCAAATCTGTGGGAGGACACTATGAAAGAGGAGATGTAGGCACTGGATAAGAATGACACATGGAGCCTTGTGAAATTGCCTAAAGATAGGAAGGCAATTGGGTGCAAATGGATTTTCAAGAAGAGAGCAAATGCAGATGGAATGGTAGAAAAGTACAAGGCACATCTGGTTGCAAATAGGTACTCGCAAATAGAGGGAATTGACTACGGTGAGATATTTTCTCCGGTAGCAAAGTTGACATCTATCAGATGTGTCTTATCCATGGAAGCTGCTTATAATCTAGAGGTTGAACAACTGGATGTGAAGACGGCTTTCTTTCATGGGGACTTAGAGGAGAAAATTTACATGAAACAGCCTGAAGGCTTTGTGAGCAAAGGCAAGGAAGAGCTGGTTTGTAAATTGAAGAAGTCTCTGTACGGACTAAAGCAGTCACCATGGATATGGTACCAGAAGTTTGATATATATGTCATTCAGTTTGGATTCACTCACAGCTATGCTGATCACTGCGTCTACGTGAAAAGATTAGGGGTTGATTTTATCATTTTAACCTTGTATGTGGATGATATGCTCTTGATTGGAAATAACAGGAAGATGATTAGCACTGTGAAGGCATTGTTGGCAAAGCATTTTGACATGAAAGACCTAGGACCAACAAACTTTATCTTGAGCATGTAAATAAAAAGAGATCGTGAAAATCGAAAACTATGGCTAAGTCAGAAGAAGTATATTGAAGAAGTATTAAAGAAATTTAACATGTCTGACAACAAGCAGGTAGGGATTCCCATGCCTTTGGGAACCAAGTTATCTACGGAACAATGTCCGAAGACGGAGAAAGAAGCTGAAGATATGGCACACATACCTTATACTAGTGTAGTTTAAAGCTTGATGTATGCTATGGTGTTTACGAGACCAGATATTGCCCAAGCAGTGAGAGTATTGAGTAGATATATGTCTAATTCTGGGAAGAGCATTTGATGAGAGTTATAAAATGCTTATCAACAGTGGTTAATTGTTAGCATTCTATGATTAATCTCGGTCTTTATTGCGCTTTTATGTGTTAATAACTCTAAAGTAATATTATTGGACCACTGACTTATTTCAGTGCAATTTTCAGGTACTTTGAGTTTAAAAGAGAAAAAGAAGCGATCGTTGCTTAAAAGGCCAAGATCCCATGCCTCTGGAGGACAAGATGGACTGCTGCCTGTATTGCGATCGAGCGCACATCCCACATTGACCAAGAAGTACTTTGCAGCGCAACTGCGATGGAGCGCAAGAAGGCTGCGATGGAGTGCACATGCGATGGAGCGCAAGAAGGCTACGATCGAGCACACTCGGGCAGAATCCCACATCGGATAGAAAATACACAGCACTTCAGGAGTTGCCCTTTAAAAACCCCCCTCCATTTCAGCTTTAGGAATCAATCGGGGATGAAACCAGAGGGTCTTTAGGAGCAATCCAGAGGGTCTTTAGGACGACTCCGAAGTATACTTTTGGAGGGCAAGCTGAGGAATCGCTGAAGCTTTCGCTACCAAAGAGGAGATGATCTTTGAGAGGCCGGAGGCAACTCAAGGAAACATAAGCTCCATGGCCAGCTAATTTCCAAGCAAGGCGAAGGGATGAATCCCTAGGTGTAGTTGTTCTTATTTTCTATTATTTGATTCAGTTGTAGTTGGATATTATTTTCGTTAAATATTGTTATGTTTTATTCTTTAATTTAATTAGTAGATTTATTATTACTCCGGTGATTGCATGCTTCTTTTCCATATAAGTTCAGTCATACTTTTCTTATGTGTACCTGTTTGAGTGTGATTGAGTCTGGTAGATCTCTTTTATAGATTTGTCCATTGCTGCAGTATTGTCGTTTAGATATATCGTCGTCTCTTGATAATTTATAAGTTAGGTCATGTGTGCTTGAAAGTAAAAGAAGATTTCATAACAATTACATTAGGATTTATAAATGTGCTTTAATTGAATATTTGTCGATTGCATGTTTGGGATGTGAAACTTGCAATCGAGATAAAAAAAATTGAATCAAGTTAGGATTAGAGCAATGAACCTAGGGAGGATTTCCGGAACCTTGTCGTTTCTTTATTATATTATTCAATCATTTACACAATTTTCATAAAACAAACATAATTCAAACTCTTTCAATCAATCTTTTATCGTTTGTGTTCAAGTTTACACCATCTTTTGTAATTAACTTGTTTCCATGTGGAATCGACACCCCAAAGCTGTACTACAAATAACCGCGTTATACTTTGGGCGTAACCAAATTTTGGCACCGCTGCCGGGGAAATGCGCTTAAGTACAAAGAAGATTGTCAACTTTTGACATGACGGTAGAAGAACTGTAAATAGTTTTTCTTTTCAGCAGTTTGTAAAGGCGGTAACTTCGTTCCCTCTTTTAGCTTGTTGTATTAATTTAATTTAATTTTATCTTATTATTTCTTTTTATAGTAATTTTTTTTTCATTATTTTGTTACCTTGAATGCAAAGACATAGAGATGCTTGTAGGCCCGTGCTAGAGTCAAAATTCAATTCATTTCTAAATCCTTTATTTGACAGTCCATCTAGTCCCGAAGAAATGAGTGAACATGAATATCAACCCCTAGGACCCTTCAGGATTACCTTAACCCCACACGCACAGCCACACCATCATGCATCATATTTCCAGCTAATACTCGCCCATTAGAGTTTAAAACAGGGATGATACATTTACTCCCTACATTTCATGGCTTGGATAATGAAAACCTATATGTGCACATTAGAAAGTTTGGAGAAGTAGTCGCGACTTTTCATAGTCAAGATGAAACCGATGACATTGTGAGGCTTAAGTTCTTTCCTTTCGCTTTGAAGGATAGAGCTAAGAGTTGGATATACTCACTAAGACCACGATCTATTGGGTCATGGACTGAGATGACTCGGGCTTTCTTTAGTAAATACTTTCCCCAACATAAGACCAATGCTTTGAAAAGGCAAATCTCCACCTTTGCACAAAAGGATAGTGAGACCTTATATCAGTCTTAGGAAAGATTTAAGGAGTTATTGAGTATATGCTCTCACCATGGGTATGAGAGTTGGTGCTTGGTGAGCTATTTTTATGAGGGACTTACATATAGAGAGCGCCAATTCTTAGAGATGATGTGTAATTGTGGGTTCTTGGAGAAAGATCCTGATGAGGCCATAGAGTACCTCAATGAGCTTGCTGAAAAAGCTCACACTTGGACTAGACCTAGTGCTACTGAAAGTACAAATAGGTCATGACCTATAGGGAACCCAAATGGTGGTGGAATTTACCATATTAGGGAAGAGAATAACCTTAAGGCCAAGGTCGAGATGCTCACTAGGGAACTAGAGGCATTAAATACTAAAAGCTCAAAGCTAACACACGTGGTCAATCATGCAAAATCTTTTGAACCATGTTTTGTGTGTGATGGGGTAGACCATCTTGCCCAAGAGTGTCCCACATTTGCTGATATGAGAGGGATGTATAAAGAACAATGTAATGCCTTAAGCATGTACACGAAGCCTTTTACACCCTTTTCTAATACCTATAATTTGGGATCGCGATAACCCGACCTTCAGCTGGAAATCTGAAAATCAGCAGCTTGCACAACCCCTTAGCTCATATTCTGCAACATATCATGCATCTGTGTCTTCTAGGAGTTCTTTAGAAGACACTTCACATGCTTTTATTGAGGCACAAGGTAAGACTAATAAAAGATTTTAATCGTTAATTGTGCAGGTTGTTGAAGAACATAAGGAAATAAAGAGCCAAATGTCCAAGTTGATGAGCTACTTGAGTGTGACTGAGCGAGGTAAGTTCCCTGCTCAAGCTCAGTCCATATCCCATGGTCAGCACCTGGCGCAACAAAATTTGAAGGAGGTAAATGCCATTAAGACAGTAAGTGGTAAGTCCTTATGATGAGTGAAAAATATTGCATATTTTGGCCACTTAATTTAAATTTTTTAGCTTAGGAATTTGTTACTTTGAGTTGTTTTCATTGTTTTTCAGGTTTACAAGCACCAAGAAAGGAGTTTCATTAAATTGCCAGCATTGCCCATACAGATCAATCATCTTTGAAAATTAAACTGTATTGATTCAAGAAGAACCAGGATATGAGCCATATATGCTTAGAAAGATCCAGAAGTCTATATTCTGGAGAATTTCACGGCTCGTAAAAATGATTTTTCTACAGAAAGTTATGGCCGTTTTAGTAGACAAAGGTCAGGCTGTGCGAGCTGTGCGGGATTTCAGCGTGAGCAAAAGTTTTGAAGGGCATGTGAAGGCTTAAATCCCACATCCCACATCGGATTGGAAACACATTGCACTCGTGGTATTTGCCTATATAAGACCCACTCCACTTCATTATTCAGTGTACAATTCCTGGGCCACTTTGGTGTTAACTGGTGGACGTCTGCTAGCATTCTGGTGGATCGTGAAGGCTTTGCTACCATGAGGGGAAGCGCCGCCTATCAGCGAGTGGAATTTCTCCCATATAAAGTTATTTATTTCTTTTTATTTAGTTTAATGTTTAGCACTTTTATTATGAACTGTAGTTTCATAGTTATGAGTGGCTAGAATCTTCAATTAAGGTTGAAGATAAAGCCTTGCCGTTGTTTGGCATAGTAGTTCAGATTTGTTTATACAATTCTGACATTTTTTAGTATAAATGTTCAGTCAATTATTTGAGTAAATCTTGTGATTGATTGAGTTTAAATTGTTCTGTTGGATATTCCTTGTATTTCATCTGATGGATATATTGAATTGTTTTCGATTAAATTGGATTTCCTTTGTGATTTGTTAAAAGCGGATACATTGGATGCTTTTGGTTTAATTGGGATATTCTTTGTTTTTTGTCGTAAGTTGGATTCATGGAATGTTTTGATAGGCTATGTTTTTAGGACATATATGCTTAAACTTCGGTGGGGTGGATTCGGAAACCTTAGTGTTTTTATTATTAGTTTTTAAAATCAATTTAGTTTAGTTTTAATTTGTTTTCCAAAATATCATTCAAAATTCGGAACTAGGTTAAGATAAAGTTAGTTTAGATTAAATTATATTTTCACAACACAATTCCCTGTGGATTCGACCTCGCACTTGCACAACGCTATATTGCAAACGACTCGTGCGCTTGTGAGTAATTTTAAACTCACAACAAGTTTTTGGCGCCGTTGCCGGGGAATTGTTTGGTTTGTGAAATTTTTTTTTTGTCTGAATTAATTTTATTTTTCTACTAGCTAGTTAGCGATTTTTTAAAAAAAAAAAATTTTTGTGGATGAATTCAGTGCCGGTTTCATAGTCTTTAGAGGACACCATTAAGGAGTACATGAAAATGACCGGCCAGTCCATCAATGCTGCCAACACAGTCAATGTTGATAGTTGTTCCATTTGTGCTAGTCCTATGCATTTAGCACAGAATTGTCCCTCAATGTCAGCTTTTGCCGAGTATCTCATGGAACAAATGAATGCTTTCAATGACTGTTGTTGGCAATCCAATGGATCTTACTCCGAAACGTATAATCCAGGGTGGTGGAACCATTCTAATTTTTCATGGACGCATAACCAACTGAGGAATCAGAGAGGAGCCCCTTATGAAGCTCACAATCAATACCCTCCCGAATTTCCTCCACTTGTTCCAAATTATAGTCACTCAGCCTATCCAGCACCATTACCTGCTTACCAAGCTCCCATTCAAACACCAGCACCAGTTTCACAGTCACTTGAGGACACCTTTAAGGAGTACATGAAAATAACTAGCCAATCCATAAGCGAAGTGATGAGTGCAACAATAGAACACACCCAAGTGATTGCCAAGCTAGAGAATCAAATGGATCAAATCGCAAGTTACATGAGTGAAGGAGAAAATAGAAAGTTCCCCAGTCAACCTGAGCCTAACCCAAAGGAACAGTTTGCGGTGGGAAATTCGTCAACTCCTATGCACGGGCAGGAACACGTGCAATCGATTGTCCCATTGAGGTCTGGGAGACAAGTGGACAATCAAGTGGAAGAGAACCCTACTATGCAACAAGGAAAAGAGAGTGGCAACAAGGAAAAGAGAGATGCTGAGCCATCTACCGCCACACCTGTTATTAAGGATCTCCCTAGGTCGTTTTTACCTAAAGCGCCCTACCCTGAGAAATTACAAGCGCCCAAGAAAGGAGGGGAGTCTGAGGACATTCTGGAGGCATGCTTTGCTTAGTTTGGAGAGGATTTGGATTTAGATAAGTTATTTGAGCAAGCGAATGCCATTTTGGAGTCTGCTCCTCAGAAGAGCAGTGAGATAGAGGAGACTGTGGATGAATCCCGCATTGAGGACCCCCTAGAGGCATGCTTTGCTCAATTTAAAGAGGATTTGGATTTGGATAATTTGTTTGAGCAAGAAAATACTACTTTGGAGTTTGCTCTTCGGGAGAGCAGTAAGACGGAGGAGACTGTGGATGAATCCCGCATTGAAGACCCTCTCGAGGCATGCTTTGCTCAGTTTGGAGAGGATTTGGATTTAGTTAAGTTGTTTGAGCAAGCAAATGCCATTTTGGAATCTGCTCCTCAGAAAAGCAGTGAGACAGAGGAGACCACAACACCTGAACCCCCAAAGAAGGAACTTCAGCCTTTATCGGACAATCTTAAGTATAAGTTCCTAGGTCCAGTAGATTCTTTGACTATAATTATAGCTTCAGATTTGGTTGATGCTCCAGAGGAGAAATTATTGGACGTCTTAAGAGAGCATAAGGAAGCTATAGGCTGGACGATTGAGGATATCAAGGGAATCAACCCCTCATTGGTAATGCACAAGATACATTTGGAGGAGAATGCCAGGCCATCGAGAGAGCCACAAAGGAGGCTCAACCCAGCTAAGCAAGAGGTTGTGAGCATAGAAGTAATTAAGCTATTAGATGCGGGGATCATTTATCCCATCTCTGATAGCAAGTGGGTGAGCCAGATTCATGTCGTGCCCAAATGTGCTGAATTTACGGTAGTGAAGCATAAGGACGACGAGTTGGTGCCAACTCGTGTTCAGTCAGGGTGGAGAGTGTGTATAGACTACCATAAGCTGAATACTGTCATAAGGACTGATCATTTTCCACTCCCATTTATTGATCAGATGGTGGAGCGCTTAGTTGGGCATGATTACTAATGTTGGGTCTAGCTGAAGACGTTAAACTTAGCGCTCATGGGAGGCACTCCACAATTTATCCTTTATGTTTATTTATTATTTCACATATTTATGATTAATGTTTGTTTCTAGTATTTTTTTTTTCCAGTTTTTATTTTTTAGGGACAACGCGTACTTCAGTTCAAGTTTGGGGGTATGCTATGAGCTATACCAGTCCAGATAGTTCTCCATATCTTAGGTCAGCTCTTTCCATATTAGTCACACATTGAGATCAATGTGTAATTTAAGTTTGGGGGTATGGAAGACACATCATACACTTTGTCCTAATTTGTTGTCTTTTCGTTGGAAAGATAATTGCATGTTCATGTTCGTATAAAAAAAAAATTTTGGGTTGATATGAAAATTTTTGATGTGACTTCATTGGTAAGCTTAAAATTTTGAACACATGATCTGATGATAGAGTTTTAAACTTTAGTTACTTACTTTAGGCATTTTCGAGAATTCACATGTTTGATCTAATCTAACACGATTACATTAGCACATATTTGTGTGAGGTATGACATGTGAGTTAAATGTATATGTTTTCTTATCTTAACTGAAATGGGATGACTTGTTGGATGTTCTTGGGCATATATATAAAAAAAATAACTACTAATATTTATAATGATCATCATCAATAAACTTTCCACTGAGTAACTGGACCTCTTGTCTCAGTAAGCAGTAAGTGTTCACGTCAAAAGGTGGGAATTTTATTCATAATGATCATTGCGAAACTTTCCGCTGAGTAACTGGACCTCTTGCCTCAGTAAGCTGTGAGTGTTCACGTCAAAAGATGGAAATTTTGCTTGGTAGTATTAAGGCCAGTTTAATTTCGTAGCCTTTTTGACTCGAGTTAGTAAGTCCTTAGGGGTGCCTTTACACCTAATGCCCTAAAACCATCTAGTTTGGGAGTCATTGACTCAACACTCATTACATGGGTCAATTAGAAAGCTTAAGGGAACTAAACATAGCAGAGCCTTATGTTAAAAAAAAAAAAAAACTATACCTTCATTGTTCTTTCCGACGAGAAATTCTGTGGATCTTGAGATTTGAATACCTTGTACATTGAAGTTATTTGGAAACCTCATCTGTATATGCTAATTCACTTTACACTGATTCAAGCTTGTGATGTCTTACCATGCATCTTGTAAGTAATTAAGTTTTAAATTCTTATTCATTGTGATGATAGGTTTGACTTATTTAAGCTTGCTCATGAATGAATCTCATGATTTTGAATGCTCCTTAATTTTTTTAGATACTATGAATACTGAACTTATCTTTATAATCTTTGTTGTTCATTTAGTTTTTTATTTTGTTTTGCTAAGGGACTAGCAAAATGTAAGTTTGGGGGTATTTGATAAGTGAAAAATATTGCATATTTTGGCCACTTAATTTACATTTGTTAGCTTAGGAATTTGTTACTTTGAGTTGTTTTCATTGTTTTTCAGGCTTACAAGCACCAAGAAAGGAGTTTCATTAAATTGCCAGCATTGCTCGTACAGATCAATCATCTTTGAAAATTAAACTGTATTGATTCAAGAAGAACCAGGATATGAGCCATATATGCTTAGAAAGATCCAGAAGTCTATATTCTGGAGAATTTTACGGCTCGTAAAAATAATTTTTCTACAGAAAGTTATGGCCGTTTTAGTCGACAAAGGTCAGGCTGTGCGGGATTTCAGCGTGAGCAGAAGTTTTGAAGGGCATATGAAGGCTTAAATCCCACATCCCACATCGGTTGGAAACACATTTCTATATCCCACATCCCACATCGGATTAGAAACACATTGCACTCATGGTATTTGCCTATATAAGACCCACTCTACTTCATTATTCAGTGTACAATTTCTGGGCCACTTTGGTGTTAACCGATGGACGTTTGTTAGCATTCTGGTGGATCCCGAAGGCTTTGCTACCACGAGGGGAAGCGCCGCCCATCAGCGAGTGGAATTTCTCCCATGTAAAGTTATTTATTTCTTTTTATTTAGTTTAATGTTTAGCACTTTTATTATGAACTATAGTTTCATAGTTATAAGTGGCTAGAATCTTCAACTAAGGTTGAAGATGAAGCCTTGCCGTTGTTTGGCATAGTAGTTCAGATTTGTTTATACAATTCTGACATTTTTTAGTATAAATGTTCTGTCAATTATTTGAGTAAATCTTGTGATTGATTGAGTTTAAATTGTTCTGTTGGATATTCCTTGTATTTCATCTGATGGATACATTGAATTGTTTTCGATTAAATTGGATTTCCTTTGTGATTTGTTAAAAGTGGATACATTGGATGCTTTTGGTTTAATTGGGATATTCTTTGTTTTTTGTCGTAAGTTGGATTCATGGAGTGTTTTGATAGGCTATGTTTTTAGGACATATATGCTTAAACTTCGGTGGGGTGGATTCGGAAACCTTAGTGTTTTTATTATTAGTTTTTAAAATCAATTTAGTTTAGTTTTAATTTTTTTTCCAAAATATCATTCAAAATTCGGAACTAGGTTAAGATAAAGTTAGTTTAGATTAAATTATATTTTCACAACACAATTCCCTATGGATTTGACCTCACACTTGCACAACGCTATATTGTAAACAACTCGTGCGCTTGCGAGTAATTTTAAACTCACAACACCTTACACATCCCAACAATGAAGAAATCAGAGGATGTGGACGAAAGCCACCAAGCATACACGACAGACTTATTCATGGAAAAGGTCCAGCATCTTAATCCATTGGAGTCCATCCCCACCCATGGCTTCACCAGAGCACATATCGAGCCAAAATTTGTGGATGTTACTGATGACATCCTTGACGCCCCTCCCAAGCATAGAAGCACCGAATTTGGCAATGAAGCAGTGGCGGATGCATTCAACCTATGTTTTTCAAGGAGGGAATAAGAGCGTCTGGCTGAAGACGTAAAACTTAGTGCTTTTGGGAGGCAGCCCACAACGTATCATTTTACTTTTACTGTTTTTCATATTTCTTTTTCTTGTTTATTATTATTATTTTGCTGTTTTTCAGTTTTATTTTAGTATTTATTTTTCAGGGACAAATAAACGAAGCAGTTCAAATGATCGGGCACAACTTTCAACTCCACGCACCATTGGTTAAAAAGGGAGTTTCCTTAACTTTTGTTTTTTTTATTGAGAACAATGCTTATCTTAAGTCGGGGGTGGAAGATATACATTTCTTATTGCATATCATTGAACTGCTTGGTGTCATTTTTGTTTGTTTTTAGCATGCTTTATGTTAGTCTTAGAGTCAATTTACATGTCAATGATATGAGCATAATTGAGATAGCAGATAGCATGTAGAAGAAGTTAAATTTTGTTTCGGTTTGAAATTAATTTAAATATCAATATTCATTTGGTTTGAGACTCTAGTTTGTGGTAAGATTGTATGATTAGTCTATAACATCTAGAAAAATTTTATGTGTGATTATTTTGTGAATATTTTTGCGGTCTCAACAAGTTCTAGAATTTACTTGATAACCACTTGAGGTGAATTTTTAGAATGCACATTACTTAGGATATGATATAGGCCATTTTTGGACCATTTGAGCCTTTCAAACCCACCATTGCTATATTTATCACTAGTCACCTATTTGAGCATTTTTCTTGAAAATAAAAATTGAGCCTTGTTTCTTTGGATAAACCATTTACTTACCTTTATGAGCCTAAAAATATTTTATCCTTGCATTTCTTTTAAAAGAACTTCGTTATACACATGTTGTGAGAAGCACTTAAAAGGAGTAAGGGTGGAAATATGAAAAAAAATATCACTACCACAACCCAAGTACATTAAAGGAGATAAGTTGGGGGTTGTGGAAAAGATAAGAAAAAAAAATGATGAAAAAGAAGGTGAATGGTTATGTGCCAAAATAAAAAAAAATGAATTATGGAAAAGAAAGAAGAAAGAAAGAAAAAAAAAAAGAAAAATGGTGATTTGTTGAAAGAAATGCTCGAAAAATGGTTGAAAGAGTTGGGTGTTGAAGTAAAGGTTATCAAGTGCTTAAAGTGATTGTGTTTAAAGCTAAGAGATTGAGTTCTTTTACTTGTGAATCCTTCCCATTCTTCCTTAGCCTTTATCTTAGCCTAACGTTACAAGCTTATTAAAGACCTTTTGATCCAATGTAGTGTGATTTTTCTACAATAGTGGAGAGTGGTTTGAAATGTAAGCATATGGAGCTTGTTTTTGTGATTGACATCATGCTATTTATTATGTTTTTAGAGACCAAGATTTGTATTCATGAATGTTATGCATAAAATCATCCGGGTGTTTGGATTAATGGATTGTGGTAAGATGGATGGTAAGAGTCAATAACGATTTTAAGATTAATGTTTGGATTACTTTTGGATTTGGGTGAAATTTAATGATTTTTTGTGCCTTGTGTTATGTGCAATTTTTGAGACAAAATTTGAATTACTCTTGGTTCAACGCTAACATTGCTTTACTTTGTTTTTAACTCCCACCATAGAATTTATCTCTTATTTTCGCTTGAATTGCTAGGGACTAGCAATATGCTAGTTGGGGGTTGTGATGAGAGTTATAAAATGCTTCTCAACAGTGGTTAATTGTTAGCATTCTATGATTGATCTCGGTCTTTACTGCGCTTTTATGTGTTAATAACTCTAAAGTAATATTATTGGACCACTGACTTATTTCAGTGCAATTTTCAGATACTTTGAGTTTAAAAGAGAAAAAGAAGCGATCGTTTCTTAAAAGGCCAAGATCTCATGCCTCTGGAGGACAAAATGGACTGCTGCTTGTATTGCGATCGAGCGCACAATCAGTGCGATTGAGCGTACATCCCACATTGACCAAGAAGTACTTTGCACCGTAACCGTGATCGAGTGCAAGAAGGCTGCGATGGAGCGCACAGACGATCGAGTGCACTCGAGTAGAATTCCACATCGGATAGAAAACACACAGCACTCCGGGAGTTGCCCTATAAAAACGCCCCTCCACTTCAGCTTTAGGAATCAATTGGGGATGAATCCAGAGGGCCTTTAGGAGCAATCTAGAGGGCCTTTAGGACGAATCCGAAGTATACTTTTGGAGGGCAAGCTGAGAAATCGCCGAAGTTTTCGCTACCAAGGAGGAGATGATTGTTGAGAGGCCGGAGGTAACTCAAGGAAGCATGAGCTCCATGACCAGCTAATCTCCAAGCAAGGCGAAGGGATGAATCCCTAGGTGTAGTTGTTCTTATTTTCCATTATTTGATTCAGTTGTTGTTGGATATTATTTTCGTTAAATATTGTTATGTTTTATTCTTTAATTTAATTAGTAGATTTATTATTACTCCGGTGATTGCATGCTTCTTTTCCATATAAGTTCAATCATGCTTTTCTTATGTGTACATGTTTGGGTGTGATTGAGTCCGGTAGATCTATTTTATAGATTTGTCCATTGCTGCAGTATTGTCGTTTAGATATATCGTCGTCTCTTGATAATTTATAAGTTAGGTCATGTGTGCCTGAAAGTAAAAGAAGATTTCATAACAATTACATTAGGATTTATAAATGCACTTTAATTGAATATTTGCCAATTGCCTGTTTGGGTGCAATCGAGATAAAAATAATTGAATCAAGTTAGGATTAGAGCAACGAACCTAGGGAGGATTTCCTGAACCTTGTCATTTCTTTATTATATTATTCAATCATTTACATAATTTTCATAAAACAAACATAATTCAAATTCTTTCAATCAATCTTTTATCGTTTGTGTTCAAGTTTACACTCTTTTTTGTAATTAACTTGTTTCCCTGTGGAATCAAAACCCCAAAGCTGTACTACAAATAACTGTGTTATACTTTGGGCGTAATCAGCATTGGACCAAAATCAAGAGAGTTCTTAGATATCTTCGTGGCATGTCAGAGTTTGCATTATGTTATGGAGGTATGGGAGGTAAGAAGAATCTTGATATTGTAGAATCAGTTGATGTTGACTGGGGATGAGACATTGATAGCAGAAGGTCTACAAGCGGGTATGTATTCAATCTGTTTAGTGAGGTAGTGAGTTGGATGAGCAAAAGGCAAAGTATTATTGCCTTTTCATCTACAGAAGCAGAGTATATGGCAATAACTCATGCTGAAAAAGAAGCGGTTTGGCTTTCAAGGTTGTGTGCTGAGCTTGGGTTTAAATAAAAAGCAGTGAAGGTGAAATGTGACAATCAATGTGCTATCTTCTTAGCAAAAAAATCCTGCATTTCATTCACAGACGAAGCACATTGATATTCAATATCACTTCATTCGGGAAAAGATTGAAGAAAAGGTGATAATCTTAGAGAAAGTCGATACAGTAATGAACAACGCAGATTTCTTGACTAAAGCAGTTAGTCTAGCAAAGTTTGAGTGGTGTGTCACTAAGGTGGGCTTGAAGAAACAGAGTCCTAGGAAGTTTTCCATGTGTGTGAAGTATTTACCAAGTGGGAGATTATTAGAGTTAGTGCATACTTCACGGGATCAGATTTGTAGAACCCCGGAAGAACACTGGGGTCTCGCTTGAGTTTGACCTGATTTTTTTCTTGGCGGTTTGGGCTTGAGCCCATGAAGAGCTGTAGTTATGCAGCAGAACGGAAACCTAATTAAACCCTAATTAGGACGTCTTAAGTTGCATATAAATACTCTTTATGTACTGAGCATACATTGTAACAGAGAGATTTATGAGGTTAATAATAAGAAACTTCTCGCAGGACATAGCCTTATTCTTGGGTGAACCTAAGTAAATCTTGTATTCTTTTCTTTCAGTTATAATTTGTGTGATTGACAGGTCTTGAATCGTTCACACCAGTGATGGCTATGATTATTCACTTACTTCCTACATATGTTCTGACTCATAGTGATAATCCTCTGCTTCATCTTCGTTCAGCACACTGAATCTCGAACCTGAAGCTAACCTTGCATTTTTTTTACTCCTTACTCTTTCCACGTTTATTGAAGGCTTGCCATTATTCTGCTTCTCCCTAGCCTGGTTGAAGGGGTCTTCTCTTTTTCCTTGACTATCATTACCACTGCTTGAGATTCGTTCAGCTTGGTTCTGACTTCTTTCCTTCTCTTCAATCATACCCGAAGCACCCGGATTAGACATTTCTCTCCTCTATACCTTCTGCTTCTTTTTCTTCTTCTTCACTAGGTTTTAATAACCAAACATTGCCTCGTTTTCATTCAGTTGGATCTTTTCGATAGGCACAAGAACTACACTACTTTCTCTTTGAGCACTATCCCCTTTATTTTTTTTGCAATCATCTGACTTATGACTATAAAACCCACATTGGAAGTAGAACATATTTAAGCCCTCATACTTTACTGATATCCACCGCTTTCCAAGGTGAAGCTTAGGCGCCATTGGTTTTGTTAGATCCAACTTCACACATAATCTCACAAATATACCTCTAAAAACTTTAAAGGTGATATCATCAATCTTCACTAAATGTCCTATCTCATTACCAACCTTAGCTAGTACCCATCGATGAAAGAATTCCAATGAGGTTCCAAGAAAATGAACCCAAGCTAAGACTTAACTTATTGTTGCTCTATTTGGCTAAAAACACGAGCTCCATCGACAAATAGTTAAGTAGTATTGAGCTATTATCCATGGCCAACCACTAAGAACATGGAGGTAATCACTCATTTTTTCACGCTTGATGCAATAATAATATTACCAAATTAATGGCCTTAAACCTCCTTTCCATAGCCCATAGCTGCCGTAACCTTTTACACATGTATATGTGACCAATAGAGTGATTCGAAAGTTAAATATTAGGGTTTTCCTTCAGGGGACACGAATGGTTCGTTTGTCTTCTTTAAATAATCTAATAGTGGGCAGAGCTTCATCAGAGTCATCGTCCAGAATCTCATTATCTTTTTCTAGTTCATCTTCACTGTAGACATCATCATCAAATTCAACAGAACAATCATTATTTGCTAGCATAGCCTTACACGAGGGCTTGGTTGGCCCAACTAGGGTCTCATGCTAAACATGATCATCAGAATTCGGATTATCCGGGTTTGCAAGCAAAAAAACGTAAGTTAGCTGAAGTTTCTTAATGTGTGCCTAGAGCTTTACACTAATATTGTACTCGAAATCTTTAAGCAATTAATTTTTATCATAGAATTGGATCCCATAGTTCTAGAGGATAGTTCAATTAAGAATTATAATAGAGTGCAAAATTCTAGCTGGGATATCGTAATTCATTTCAAATTTCAAAAGATATAGTCACAATATTCAATTGACGTTTCGAGAGAAAATGATACTTAATTTCAAATTTTAAAAAAAGTATCATTTTGTCTCAAAACTTCAATTAAACATTTGTAACTATATTTTTTAAGATAAACGAAAATGTTTAACTGATTTGTAATTATTGATTAGGTAGAAACATACGGGAAGCATGACCAAAATATCCTTAAAGAATTAGAGCATTTACTTGTTGTATGTTCAAGTTATAAAGGACAGTCTCACCTGCCTTGGCCACAATGGAAGTGGACTGCCTTGGCCACAATGGAAGTGGACAAGGTTCGAGTTCCCTTCCCCATGTACTGTAATGTTGTTTTCTATTAGCAAAGAAGAAAAAAAAAAGTTACATTGGACAACCAAAAACCATGGGTGAAATCAAAACCAGGTTGAAAATAAGCTTTGAAGAATAAACCACTAGATAGATGATTATTGGCTTTTAAATAATATCTTTCGTCATTGACTCTAACAAGTTTTCTCTTTAACTAGTTTAAAATAATAAAAAAATTTGATTGAGTCGAGTTTAAATTATTAAGTGTTGATCAATTAAAAATTTTATTAATGATATCAATATAAGTGTAAGACTTAAAAATTAACATTACTAATAAAATTCATAAGATTATCAATTGAATTTTTAATTGATCTAAACTTAATAATTTAGACCCGAGTCAGTCAAGAAATCTTCAGACAAGAGATACTATTATTGTGTATAAACAAAACTACTTATTTACTATTAGTTTTAAACCTGTTTAAAATTTTATTAATAATTTTTAAATTTTTATTAATAACATTATTTTTTTTAATTTTATGTTTATATTAATATTATCGATGATTTTTTTTAAATAAATCTAAAACTAATTTAAACCATATCTACCCAAATAATGCTCATGTTTTACAAAGATCGGAATAAAATTATAATTATAATCTGACGTGACTGTAATTTACCGAAAAGATAAGATCTCACGGCTGGAATCTAGTAGAAGCAGAAAATTATTGGTGAAAAAAATAAGCGTAAACTCAGAGGACAGGTCTGTTTAAGGAATAGAGAAACTTGGGGAGAGGTAAAAACTTGGATATATTTTGACGTATCCTGAATGTGAAGGGTGAGAGAAACGTCGGGGACATTGGGGATAGAGAGAGGGAGAGAGCATACGTATTAGCTTTGCCCTTTTGGCTGCCGCTTTGGGAGCGTGAAACAGCTTTCATCCTCCTCCTCTTCCTCCTCATTCTCCTCTGTAACAATTTCTTTCCATCCCTCCCTATCTCTCTCTCTTGCGACGTACATGAGTTGCATGTGTAGATCTTGACTGTGCTTGCCAGTTGCCATAAAAGATATCGAAATTCAACCTTTGGGTTTCCTCAATTAGATTATAAGCATAGAAAGGCTCCAAAAAATCAGATCCGATCACATCGAATTTCCTCAATTCTAATATCTTTTTTCGTCTTCTTCATTCATTCTTTCCGAGTAATAAACCGGTCAGTCTGAGATCTGAAACGAAAGCCTGTTGGATATTTTTTTTTTGCGTTAATAATTTGAAGAAGGAATTAAAAATTGTTGGAGATGGAGACGGAGACGGAGACCGAGAAGAAACAGTCGGCAGTATCCGATGTGGGAGCGTGGGCCATGAACGTTATCAGCTCCGTCGGCATCATTATGGCAAACAAGCAGCTCATGTCCTCTTCCGGTTTCGCTTTTAGCTTTGGTTTGTCTCCTCTCATCTTTTGGCATTTCTTTCTTCTTGGATTTGTTGTTCATATAATTTTTTTCAATTAAATCTCTCTGATTCGATATGATTGTTGATAAGATCTAATAATTAATTGATTGGAATTTTTATTCTCAGCGACGACGCTTACGGGATTCCACTTCGGCCTGACGGCGCTGGTAGGTTTGGTGTCAAATGCAACAGGTCTATCAGCATCCAAGTATGTTCCTCTCTGGGAGCTTGTCTGGTTCTCTATTGTTGCCAATATCTCCATCGCTGCCATGAACTTCAGTCTCATGCTTAATTCTGTTGGTTTCTACCAGGTCTCTCTTCACCCTGGAATTCCTTCTATCTTCTCTTTGCCGCATAATCAATTTATCTTTAATAGCCTTATTATATTTAACTTTTGCAATTCTTTTTAACACAGATTTCAAAACTGAGTATGATTCCAGTGGTTTGCGTGATGGAATGGATTATTCACAACAAACACTACTCCAGAGAAGTGAAAGTATCTGTTTTGGTTGTGGTTATAGGTGTTGGTATATGCACTGTGACTGATGTCAAGGTTAACGCCAAAGGTTTTATATGTGCCTGCACAGCGGTCTTGTCTACATCTTTGCAACAAATTGTAAGTGATGTCTGTGTTTTAGTATTACAATGTGTAGATTCAACATATTAATTCGGTGATTCAAGGTGAAGACCGACTCTTTTACCTGAGAGACTTTAGGTTCTATAGAAATAGTGAGATCTAGCTAGGTAGTCTTAATTCTTGACTCCTCCTCCAATCACAACAGATTTATTTCTCGTAATATTTTTTTTGGTCTTGTTTAAAGTGTCTTTTTGTGGTATCACACTACCACCACATATGTGTTGTGTTCAGTACGCTCGCTTGAGGCCAAATGTGATCAAGCAACCAGACAATATCACTACCGTGGTTACAGCTCACTCTTGCTTAGTCATCTTGGCTATTGTGCTGCTAGTCCTAGGGCAAGTGGTAGGGAATTCAACCTGGCTTGTTGACTCCTTAAATTCTCTAGCACATTTGGACGATATATCAAGTTGAACATTTGTGTTGTGCACAGTAAAATTTGTATATAAATCTTAGTGTTGACTACTCAAGGAAAATTGAGTGGTGGTGTGATGGTCCTCTTTGTGGGGTGGGGGGTTACAAAGAACTTTGGGGGTGGAGGTTTTGGGTTGAAGCTCACTGTGAAGAGTAGTTATGAGAAAAGTTCATTTTAAGTTTCATACTGCTTGAATGTTCAATTAACTTTATTTTTTCTTTTTCTGATTTTGTTCCTTTTTGGAACAGTCAATAGGTTCTTTGCAGAGGAAGTACTCAGTTGGATCTTTTGAGTTGTTGAGCAAGACAGCCCCAATTCAAGCCCTCTCTCTCCTTGTTCTTGGTCCCTTCGTTGATTACTCCCTTAGTGGCAAACTTATAACAAACTATAAGTCGACATATGGTTCCATTGTAAGTACTTATTCTTTCTTAAATCTTATTCTAGTCTATTAGTATTCTTTATAGATCAAAATTAGGTATGTCTTCATATAGGGAACAGTTTACTAACTCTTTCTTTCTTATTTGAATATGTACAGTTATTCATTCTTCTGTCATGCACCCTAGCAGTCTTCTGCAACGTGAGCCAGTACCTCTGCATTGGGCGATTCTCTGCAGTTTCCTTCCAGGTTTTGGGTCACATGAAAACTGTATGCGTTCTCACATTGGGGTGGTTTCTCTTTGATTCCGTGCTGACTTTCAAGAACATAATGGGCATGATTCTTGCTGTCGCCGGCATGGTGATTTATAGTTGGGCTGTGGAGGTTGAAAAGCAGCCTAATGCCAAGGCTTTGCCCCATATGAAAAACAGTCTTACAGAGGAAGAAATTAGACTTCTGAAGGAGGGAGTAGAAAATAATTTTTTAAACGATGTTGAACTCGGTGAGGCTAAAGGGTAGGTAGGACCTGTTTTTGGCTGGAATGTATTTTTGTTTGTTTAAGGTCATCTTAGTCTCTACCTTTGCGCGTTATTTATGCGGCAGCAAGACTTAGTGTCCATCTGCTGACCCTTCACATATATTCTTTTTAGAGTTGTTGTTCTGTTTCATTGACAAAATTGTTAAATTTTCTGAAATTATTTTGTAATGTTCAACGAGATCAGATGAAATTGTGGTGGAACAGTTAAAATGTAAAATCTATATGTTAGTTGAAAGCTCTTATTCTGTGTTCAGTATTGTGTTCTCCACATTTAAGATTTGTTTCATTCTCCTCCTTCATGGGGTGTGAAGGCAGTGGACGGTTCTGCTGGAAAGGAAACAGATTATTGTGATCCCTATAGTATTTTTGAGGTGATGATGGCAATTATGGTGGCCTCAAATTAAACATGATGAAGCAATTAATGGGATAGAAGCCCCATATAATTCCTCCCCCCTTTAACAATCCTCATTGTTTGCCGTGAATCTTTTGGTGGTCTTGTACTACTTTGGGCTCATTCTTATGCATTGATGGAAAAGTTAGTGAGGTTCCAAATATCCGAGTTATTAAACAAGTCTCGATAGCCCTTATTCAGCCATTTTGTGGTAAGTATCATCTTATTTATTCATGACATGAATTTGATGGAAATGCTTAAGGTTTGTGTGGACCTGGAAAGGTTGTTTGTGATACTGGATCTAACAGGCTATTCATTCCTGTCATGTTTGGCCATCTGTGTTCTGTGTAATCCTAACCACTGATATGAAATCTTGGTTTCGATTTCATTGCTCCACTTTGAATGGTTGGGAATTTGAACTCTTGTCGCTCTCCATTTAGATGGCATTTTACAAGGTTCTAGTAAGTGTTTCAATTATCTTTTCTTCCCTTTATTTTCACATTGGATTGGCTTGCCTTCCTGGTACTGAGAGACAACATTGCTTTCTCAGTGGAATTTATAGGCATAGGTTGCTTATTGGGCTTACTCAGTTCTCTGGGTGTCCCATCAATTTTGCTCTTTGTTGTCATGCTGTGTTACCTATTTATCTCTTAAAAGTTAGTCTAGACCGGAGCCATGGAGAAAACGTGGATTTGAGGATGGTATGAATTTTCTCTCTTTCCTGATGTCATTGGACGGTGTCCGTGCTTTTGGTCCATCTTTAATGGCTCCGATTTAGAAATCTTTTAGAATTTCTAGCTTTTTAACTTAATTATCTCAAATGTCTTTGAATTGCGGCTTTGTAATGCTTTTGGTAAGAGGGAAAGAGAATTGCTTTATGCTACGTGATTAACAAGGGGTACATTTAGATGTGGAGTATCTTTTGCTTCCAAGAGCTTTTATATGTAAATCCGATATATTTAAAGATTAGTTTGGTTTACGGACAAAATTATAGTGGGATAAAATTAAGATTAATATGAGATGGTATAAAAGAGATTAAAATTCTTAAATATTATGTTTGGTTCACGAGATTGTTGGATTGAGACTAAGTGAAATAAAAAATCTAAGTTTCAAAATACTTTAACATTATTTATTATCCTTAAGAATCTCTAATTTTTTCATAAACTATAATTTTATTATTATTATTATTATTATTACAATAATAATAAATAATAGTTATTATTAAATTATTATTTTTATAATTATAAGAATGATAATTACTATTATAATTAATATTAATTAATATTATTATTATGATAATTATAATTATAATTATTACTATAATATTACAATAATAACTATTATTATAATAAAATATATAATTATAATAATATTATAAAATACTATTATTAATATTATTTTAATTATGATAACAATAATCATTATCATTATGGTTATTATAATAATAATAATAAAAATAATTTATTATTATTATTATAAAAAATATTTTTAATAATATTATAATTATTACAATAATTATTATTCAAAAGTAAAAAGGGCAAAAAGAAATTTTTTTAGTCCTATATAGGTGGATAGATTCTATCCCATGAAGAAAGTGGGACCAAAAAAGTGAGATTAGGAATAATTTTATCTCACTTTAATCTTATATGAATAATAAATCTTTCCAACCAAATGAAAGATAACTATTCAGATGTGATTAAAATAATCTAATCCAACTTTAATCTCAGCAACCAAACATACCTTTAGTACTGGCAGAGTCAAAATTAAGCCGTACAATCATTAATTTTAAAATGGTTAATGGTTAGGGGTGTTTACGGTCGGATTTGGTTTTTTAGGAAACCAAAAACCAAACTACATTTTATCGGAATGTTATATAGCGAACCTGGATCGACTGATTTGTTTTTTCAACGGTTTTTATGTTGTTAAAGAAAAGTTTAATTCAAGAAAGATAATTTCAAAATAAAGCAATGAACTAATAATAAAATATCTCCAAATCCACAAAATGAAAATAGAAATCTGTGAGTTTACTTAATTTTGTTAAGGTTAAACCACTATTTTCATAATAAACTTTGAGTTTTTTTTTTTTTTTTTTCAGTACATAATAAATTTTGTGGTTTGCACTATTAGTGTAGGGTGACCTTTCGTTAATTCCACTATTTATCTGTATTCATTCATTTTGATGCCCAATAAGTTCTATAAACTGTTTGGAGATTATCCAATAAATTTTACTAAATTTTCAGTCGCATGTTATTTTTTTTTGTGGTTTTTCAATCTTTGATAGTAAAAGATAAGAAAAAATTATTTTCGTTGTAAAATTTTTTTATATTTTTTTTCATTGTAGAACACATTTATTTTTGTATATTTATAAAAAATCATGATCAAATTCTTTGTGTTGTTAAATTTTTAAGAAAAATTTATTTATGAATAATGTTAAAAGGGTTACATTGTATTTTAAATTAAGATTTGTTATGAAAATAGACCAAGCCACGATGTTAAACATGTATTTTAACTTTTTTTTAGTCAACTCATTTTTTTAAAATCACTTATAAGATCAGTATATATGGACGGGTTCAATAAAAAATGACATATATACATTAAAAAGAATATATATAACAATACATGCAATTCTGTTCGAGATTTAATGGATTTTGAAAGTTGAAGCCCAATATCCAAACTGAACCAGATTTTATTTGTTTCTTGCTAAAATGGAACCAAACAAAACCGTTTATCGAGAAGGAAAAAAAAAAAAAAACAAATCGAATCTAATTCAATGGTTTGACAGTGTTAGAATTCAGGTCGGGTTTGATCCAAACCCATCATCTGCCCACATAAGTTTATAGATTATAAATTTTAAAAGATGTTAAGCTCATCTTACCCTATAGCCATAAAAATAACTCAAATTTGAACATGAAATAATGAGGAGCGTTTGTAGGAAAGGTGTTCTCTAATTATTAGCTGCTGTAAATAAATCACCTCACCCTCCCTGTCTCCACACATCGACGTACGTACAATTACTGCTGATGATATTGTAGTGATCTGATTTTCTAGTTCTTTTGTTCTCTCGGGTTGTCATCTTGGACCTTTGGATTTAGAGGGTGAAGACAAAGGGAACAGTTTCTCGATCTCATGATTATTGACGAGTTCTTGACGTTCGTGACTTGTGTGAGAAGACGATTGTAACAACTCATCTCGGGTTGGTCACCATCAAAACGGTGTTATCACGTTTTAAAATCTCAGCATGATATATATATGCAACAATATATATATATATCAACCATCAACCCTCAATATGAGAGTTACATTAATAATATCTCATCTGAAACAATATATACAATATTTTATGCATGAATATCTACAATTTTTTTTTCTTTCATTAGTCTGAGGATGTGGACCACGAGACTTACAGATAATAACTCAGTCTGAATCTCAGCTCACAAATCTATCTGTCATGCCCGCTACCTGAAATTATTTAATAATGAGGAAGTTTGAATCTCAGCTCACAAATCTATCTGTCTTGCCCGCTACCTGAAATTATTTAACAATACGGAGTGAGTTTCACAAGCTCAGTGAATTAAATTTACTAGAAGTACTCGATTTGTATAATTTTAGTTATATTTATTCATTGTTAAATCAACATAATTAATCATCTATCTGTTCTCACATTTTAATTCAATCATTTATCAATTTCTCTTAATAAATAAATTATCAAACTATCATCTTTTAATACATATATCACATATATTTTTATCAATTTATTATCATCATAATATTCACATCATACAAACAATTAATAATATAATTTTTTATATTGTTATCCTTTCTATTTATCTATTATCAAAATTGTCTCGTTATGAGACTCTCTTTCAATCATTTAATAATCAAAACTGATTCTTTAGCATCTCAAGCATTAATAATAAATATTTAAAACAAATATAATGCATGAATTTAAATTTTTTTTCCCATCAGATCATTTCATATTATCTGTTAATGTATTATATGGGCTTAGTCCCACATTGGTTGTGTATAGCTTTGCCTCTCCTATTGGCTTGTATAAATAGGATAGTCCCACATTGGTTGTGTATACAGCTTCAGTACTGGAGCGAGCAACCACAGTTTGTTTCTTACTACACCATGAAAAGAGAAGAATTGTATTGAATGGTGTGATTTACTTACAAGTGAGCTATCCTATTTATACATGCTAATAGGAGAGGCAAAGCTATACACAACCAATGTGGGACTATCCTATTTATACAAGCCAATAGGAGAGGCAAAGCTATACACAACCAATGTGAGACTAAATCCATATAATACATTAACATCCCCCCTCAAACTCAAGGCGGTAAGTGGGAGGTGAACTTGAGTTTGGAAACCAAAGAGTGAAAACGTTCGGGTGGATGAGCCTTAGTGAAAATGTCAGCTGTTTGATCGGCTGAACTGACGGATTATAGACGAACTATATTCTGGAGAATGTGATCACGGATGAAGTGGCAATAATTCTCGATGTGTTTTGTACGCTCGTGAAAGACATCATTGTGAGTGATCTGAATAGCACTCCTGTTGTCACAGTGTAGGATAGTGGCAGCAGGAGAAGAGATACCCATGTCAGTGAGTAGCCATCGAAGCCAGAGAAGTTCTTGAGTTGCATCAGCCATGGCATGATATTCAGCTTCAGTACTGGAGCGAGCAACGACAGTTTGTTTCTTACTATGCCAAGAAATGAGAGAATTGCCCAAAAAGAAACAGTAACCAGTGGTTGAATGTCTATCTGTGGGGTCTTCGGCCCAATCAGCATCAGAATAAGCTTGTAAGATGGGGGCAGACTGTGCGGAGAAATGAATCCCATGAAATAAAGTACCATTGACATACCGAAGAATGTGAAGAACAACCGAGTAATGGGTGGTCCGAGGAGCGGACAAGAGCCGGCTGACCTGATGAACAACATAGGTAATGTCAGGACGAGTGACAGTAAGATATACAAGACTTCCAACTAGTTGGCGATATAGAGTGGCATCCTGAAGAGGTGAACCATCGAGTGGGGTAAGTCTAACGTTCGGCTCGAAAGGAGTAGTGGCAGTGGTTGAGTCAGTGATCCCAGCCTTGGAAAGGAGATCCGAGGCATATTTAGTCTGAGAGAGAAAAAATCCATCAGAATTAGATGAGATTTCGAGGCCAAGAAAATAGGTGAGCATGCCAAGATCTTTCATCTTGAATTGGCCACTGAGAAACTTTTTGAGTTCAGAAATACCATGTAGATCATCTCCAGTAATAACCATATTATCCACGTATAGTAAAAAAAGGATAATACCGTTGGCAGTATGGTGGATAAACACAGCTGAATCATGAGCACTCAGTGTGAACCCAAACTAATGAATGGTAGTGCTGAATTTGGAAAACCAGGCATGTGGAGCTTGTTTTAAACCATATAGGGCACGGCGAAGGCGAAAAACTTTGTTTCGAGGGGCATCCAAGCCGGGAGGTGTATGCATATAGACTTCCTCAAGAAGATCCCCATTGAGAAATGCATTTTTGACATTCATTTGAAATAAAGTCTATTGCGCGTTTATTTACCTAAATTAATAAGCAAATAATCGCACTCGTTTTACTTGCAAGTGCACAAGGTCAACAGTAGCATAGTCTGCGAATGCAAGATCATCTCCACAAGGATTGGTGAATTTCGTTTTAGAATTATATTCGCAATGTAAAAAGATAGAAATAATAAAAGAGTTGATTTTGATAAAGATAAAATATTAAAGATAAAGGTATAGGGACTTCATATCCACCACTAATTATGATACACAATACAACAGTATGCCAATGCTTTATAAATATCATGTATACCTAATGTTTGTCAACCTAAGGGCATGGTATCTACTCCTTAAGCTATTGATCTCCCTAAGTAACAAGTTAGGCATGGTATCTACTCTAACTCTTCTCTTTCTTAAGGGATTCAGCATGGTATCTACTGAGTTATTCCTTAAGAGAGCTTAAGATCTGTGGAAATCGACAACCACATGAGACCTAAGGCATGGTATCTACTCTCGGTTTCCTATGTTGATTAATCCAAGAATCCGGTGTGGATATTTTTTGTTACTATTTTTGAACCCAGGACTCGGTCATCCAAATTGATTCAACTAATGAATCTATACCACATGCATATGCTGATCAAACAAACACATATGAGGAATTTTAAATAAACACAGGCATTAATTAAGTTAAACAACACAACGTAAATATCATAAAGGCGCCAATACTGAATTATTGAGTAAACATAATTAGGGCTTCAACCAAGCCCTTATTAAAAGTTAAGTACACATAATAAAAATAAAGGAAAGAAGAAACCCGAGAGAAGAGTCGTCAATTCTCCTCCACAGTTTCCTTCTGGCCTCTCGGCCTCCAGACCTAAAACTAAACTAAAGCTAAAAGAAGATTGAAAGATAAAAGAAGGGATTAGATGATCTCTATTGTGTGTGTTTTACAGGTGTATTTATAGAGGGTGAATAATCCTAGAAGGCTCAGGAACCCTAAACTTTCCTAAAATATAAAACTTCTTTATTTCCAAAACTGGTTCTGCCGCTTTACTGTTCACGCCCGTACATGTGCGCTTGATTGCATGCGGGGTGCGCTCGATCGCAAGGCTGTGCTCGATCATTCTTTGTGTGCGCACGATCGCATGTGTGCTCGATCGCATGCAATAGTGCGATCGATCGCACTCTAGCCAGCAGCTGCTCCAGGATTTCCAGATTTCTTCCTTTAAGTGCCAAAAATGCTTCTTTTTCTCCAAGACCCTACAAAAACATGTAAAACACAAAAGTGAAGTAAAATAGACTAAAACATATAGACAAAGAGCTTTAACATATGTAAATTAAGGGGCTTAAATATGAATATTTAAGCACTTATCACACTCCCAAACTTACATATTGCTAGTCCCTTAACAATACAAAACTAAAAACTAAATGAAAAATAAAGATACATAGATAAATCCACTGTTCATGGTGTCCTCAAAAGTTTAGGTATCGCACAAAACCGTGACGTGCATTCATGAACAAGCTTAAAAATACAAACACATCTTCATAATGAATCCAAGTTTTAAACGTTGATTACTTACATGAGGTAGGTTAAGGCATTACAAGTCTGATTTTTAGTGTATGGTGAATTAGCATATAAAGATTTAAGTTTCCAAATAACTCTAATGTGTAGTGTTTCGGTGTCTCAAGATTCACCAAATTTCCTATCAGAATGAACAACAACGGCATAGTTTTATTTCTTTCTTTTTCTTTTATTGTGAGATTTTTGCCAAGTTGAGTTCCCTTAAGCTTTCTATTTGACTTATGTAACGAGTGTTTAGCCAATGACTCCCAAACCAGATAATTTTAGGGCATTAGGTGTAAAGACACCCCTAAGGACTTACTAATTCGAGTCAAAAAGGCTACGAAACTAACTAGTCTTAATGCTACCAAGCAGAAATTCTCACCTTTTGATGTGAACACTCAATGCTTATTGAGGCAAGAGGCCCAGTTACTCAGTGGAAAGTTCTTTTAATGATTATTATGGGCAAAACTCTCATTTTTTGACGTGAACACTCAATGCTTACTGAGGCAAGAGGCCCAGTTACTCAGTAGAAAGTTTGTTTAATGATCTTTAAGAGCACTTTATTTTCTCTTTTTGCGCAATAATAATATTTTTTTTTCTATTTTCATATGCCAAAGTGTTCATCTAACAAGTCGTCAGGTTACAGTTAAGCCATGGAAACATACCAATTAGTGCTACATGTCATACCCCACACAATTATGTGCTAATGTGCTCGTGTCGGTTTAGATCAAACTTGTGAATCCTTAAATACCTAAAAGTGAGTAATTAAAGTTTAAAACTCAATTATTAGACCATGTGTTCACGGTTTTAAGTTCACTTATGAAGTCAAATCATACTATTCGTTTAGATCAACCAAAATTTTTAGAACAAAATGAACATGTATTTATCTTTTAAATAAAAAAACTGGGACAAAGTGTGTGAATGTGTCTCCCATACCCCCAAACTTAAATTACACATTGTCCCCAATATGTGAATAATATGGAAAGATCTGACCTGGGAGATGGAGAATTAGCTGGTCTGGCATGGCTCATAGCACACCCCCAAACTTGAACAGATGCACACATTGTCCCTAAAAAAAGAAAAACTAACGTAATATGGGAAAACAAAAAGTACTAAAAGTAAATAAATAACAGTAAATATGAACAACAATAAAATAAAAGGATAAGTTGTGGGGTGCCTCCCATGAGCGCTAAGTTTAACGTCTTCAGCCGGACCAAGCCTTATTTTTCCCCAAAACTAAGAGTGGCAGCAGCTAGCATAAGAAATGTCTTATTCTCTCCCAAATAATCATAAGTTAAGCGCTCTGGCAACTGCTTGAATTCCAAGTTAGGTGCCTGTACAATAAAAAGGAAAAAAGTATTAGTAGGCCCAAGAATTTCAAATGGATCAGTGTACTTACTTGGAGGCTTTGGAAAGGCCTCAAGGAGGTGCATAGTGTCAATGATGTCATCAGTAACATTCTTGCATTTGGGCTCAATATCCGATCTTGGGACACTATAGGTAAGAGTGGTTTCTATTGGATCAACGTGATAGACATGAAAAGCTTCCTCAACAACACTTTGCGTCATGCATACATTAAAACATTTTATATTATCTAGGGGTAATTTTAATGCATTATATCTTTTGATTTCAACCTTCTCACCATTTACCTTCTCCATCTCACTTACCTTGGATTTGGATGCTTGTGCAGGCTCATCAACTCCGATGATCTTACCATTTGTTAGAGTTGTCACAACATTTAGTTATTGATGTCCTCTTGGAGTAGGTAATGGTTGGACTGGAAGTTCACCCAACTTTCTTTCACTTAGCTCCTTAGCCAATTTCCCTATTTGTTCCTTGAGTATTTGAATGGCTTGCTCATGTTTTGTAGTGGTTTGTCTTTGCTCAGTCATGAACTGTTCTTGTGAAGTCATCAATTGCCTCATAAGACTCTCTAGGTTACTATTTTCTGATTTTGGCACTGGTTGGGCTGCTGGTTGGAAGTGTCGCTGCTGTCCTTGAAGATTCAAAGCATTTTGAGTGTTGCTTCATGAGAGGTTGGGGTGGTTCTGCCATCCAGGATTGTAGGTATTTGCATATGTGCTGTTTGGTCCCTCATAATTTATTTGCTCTTGATCTGTAGTTAAATACAGAGGACAAGTATAAGTATTATAATCAAAATGAGAGCATATAGCACATACCTGGCATTGTGTAGCCTGTGGACTAGGTGAGTTGTTCTGATCAGCCATGGCTTTTATGAGCATGTCTATCTTTCTTTCCATAGCAGCCATCTGATTCGAAGATCCATCATTGAAGCTCACCTCATACATACCCTTGCTTTTAATTCCTTGTCTACCTTTCGAGGAGAATTGTGGGTGTGCTCACTTAATGTCTCAAACAGCTCCACGGCTTCTTCACTAGTCTTCTCCATCAGCACAGCTCCACAACCGGAATCCACTATACCTTGATTTATGCCACTCAAACCTTCATAGAAAGCTAGGACCAGCTCATCTTGAGGTAAGTTGTGAAGTGGACATTTGAGTAGCAGCTCATTAAAGTATCCCCATGCCTCGAAGAAAAGGTCTCCATCCTTTTGTTGGAAGGATTGAATCTCCTTCCTCATCTGCCTTGTCTTTTGGGCTGAAAAAAATTTCCTTAGAAATCTACTGGATAGCTCTTCCCAAGTATGGATGGAATCTGTAGGCAATGAATGATACCACATTTTAGCATGATCTTTTAATAAAAAAGGGAAAAGAATTAACCTGATTCCCTCGTGATATAGGCCCCGAATATGCTGGAACTTTTAAAGATCACAGAATTCTCGAAGGTGTAAGTGTGGATCCTCAGTAGGTATACCCCTAAAATATGTCAAGGCACTGAGTATTTGCGGAGATATGTAATAATTTTCTTCTGCCTTAGGTTGATATGCAATGCATAAAGGATGATTGAGGTTATATGGAATGAAGAATTGCTTCATAGGTCTCCGTTCTGGTGGCAGTTGGTTGTAAAGTTGTTCCATTGGTGCTTCACTCTCAAATTCTTCTTCTCTCTCCTCGAAGTTGTTTCTAGGCCTCTTTCGAATGATCTGCTCACTCTCTATATCAAGTGGAAGGATGATTGGGTTCCTCACTCGAAGCTCTTGAATGAATCAGCAGGAATACCTTAGTGCAGCAGTTTCAGTACTGCTGCTCGGGTAGTCTCTGGACTATTTGCGCTCGAACGCTCCAAGCACTGTGCTCGATCTTACCAATGCGCTCGATCGCACTTAGGTTTGCACTCAATCGCAGTGCCAGAATTAGCACTGATGCACACCTGAAACAGAAAGCAAGAAAATAACAAAAACGAAGAATTAAGTTAGATAGTTGATGAAAATAAAATAAAACAAAACAAAACAGATTAAGAAAAATATTTAATGAAAAATAAGAAAATAAATTTGAACAAAATAAGAAAAATAAACAGGAAATAATTCTAAACAGAAATTTAGCATAATCCCCAGCAACGGCACCAAAAACTTGTTGCATGTTTATTTACCTAAATTAATAAGCAAATAACCGCACTCGTTTTACTTGCAAGTGCACAAGGTCAACAGTAGCATAGTGTGCGAATGCAAGATCATCTCCACAGGGATTGGTGAATTTCGTTTTAGAATTATATTCGCAATGTAAAAAGATAGAAACAATAAAAGAGTTGATTTTGATAAAGATAAAATATTAAAGATAAAGGCGTAGGGACTTGATATCCACCACTAATTATGCTACACAATACAACAGTATGCCAATGCTTTATAAATGTCATGTATACCTAATGTTTGTCAACCTAAGGGCATGGTATCTACTCCTTAAGCTATTGATCTCCCTAAGCAACGAGTTAGACATGGTATCTACTCTAACTCTTCTCTTTCTTAAGGGATTCAGCATAGTATCTACAGAGTTGTTCCTTAAGAGAGCTTAAAATCTATGGAAATCGACAACCACATGAGACCTAGGGCATGGTATCTACTCCCGGTTTTCCATGTTGATCAATCTAAGAATCCAGTGTGGATATCTTTTGTTACTATTGAACCCAGGAGTCGGTCATCCAAATTGATTCAACTAACGAATCCATACCACATGCATATGTTGATCAAACAAACACATATAAGAAATTTTAAATAAACACAGGCATTAATCAAGTTAAGCAACACAACATAAATATCACAAAGGCACCAATACTGAATTATTGAGTAAAAATAATTAGGGCTTCAACCAAGCCCTTACTAAAAGTTAAGTACACATAATAAAAATAAAGGAAAGAAGAAACCCAAGAGAAGAGCCGTCAATTCTCCTCCACATTTTCCTTCTGGCCTCTGGCCTCCCGACCTAAAACTAAACTAAAGCTAAAAGAAGATTGAAAGATAAAAGAAGGGATTAGATGATCTCCATTGTGTGTGTTTTACAAGTGTATTTATAGGGGGTGAATAATCCTAGAAGGCTAAACTTTCATAACACATAAAACTCCTTTATTTCCAAAACTTTTTATGCCATTTTACTGTTCACACCCGTACATGTGCGCTCAATCGGATGCGGGGTGCGCTCGATCGCAAGGCTGTGCTCGATCCTTCTTTGTGTGCGCACGATCGCATGTGCGCTCGATCGAACGTGCGCTCGATCGCATGTAATAGTGCGATCGATCGCACTCTAGCCAGCAACTGCTCCATGATTTCCAGATTTCTTCCTTTAAGTGCCAAAAATGCTTCTTTTTCTTCAAGACTTTATAAAAACTTGTAAAACACAAAAGTGAAGTAAAATAGACTAAAACGTATAGACAACTAGCTTTAACATATGTGAATTAAAGGGCTTAAATATGAATATTTAAGAACTTATCACACCAAAAACTTGTTGCGCGTTTATCTACCTAAATAAATAAGTAAATAACCGTACAATTTTACTTGCAAGTGCACAAGGTCAATGGTAGCATAGTGTGCAAGTGCGAGATCATTTCCACAGGGATTGGTAGATTTTGATTTAGAATTAGTTTCAGATTAATGAAATAAAAACAAGAGAAATAAATATTGAGTTTGAAATAATAAAGATAAAGGCGTATGGACTTGATATCCACCACTAATTATGATACCACAACAAAACAGTATGCCAATGCTTTACTCATGTCATGAATACCTAATGTTTGTCAACCTAAGGGCATGGTATCTACTCCTTATGCTATTGATCTTCCTAAGCAACGTGTTAGGCATGGTATATGCTCTAACTCTTTTCTGTCTTAAGGGATTCAGTATGGTGTATACTGAGTTGTTCCTTAAGAGAGCATAGGATCTGTGGAAATCGACAACCACATGAGACTTGGGGCATGGTATCTACTCCCGGTTTCACCTGTTAATTAACCCAAGAATCCGGTGTGGATATCTTTGGTTACTATTGTCAAACCCAGGACTCGGTCATCCAAATTGATCTAACTAACTAATCCATACCACATGCATATGTTGTTCAGACACACACATATGAGGAATTTAAATACAAGCAGGCATTAATCAAGTTAAGCAACATAACATAAATATCGCAAAGGCGCCAATACTGAATTATTGAATAAACATAATTGGGGCTTCAACCAAGCCCTTACTAAAAGTTAAGTACACATAATAAAAATAAAGGAAAGAAGAAACCGGAGAGAAGAGTCGTCAATTCCTCTCTACGGTCTCCTTCTAGCCTCCGGCCTCCCTACCTAAAACTAAACTAAAACTAAAAGAATATTGAAAGATAAAAGAAGGGATCCCCAATTTGTGCTTTTACAAGTGTATTTATAGGGGTTGAATAATCCTAGAAGGCTCAGGAAACCCTAAATTTCCTAAAACATAAAAACTCCTTTATTTCCAAAACTGGTTCTGCCGCTTTACTGTTCACACCCGTACATGTGCGCTCGATCGCATTCGTGGTGGGCTCGATCGCCAGTCTGCACTTGATCGCACAGAGGAGTGTGCTCAATTGCAAGTCTACGCTCGATCGCACTGAGGAGTGCACTCAATCGCACTCTAGCCAACAGCTGCTCCAGGATTTCCAGATTTCTTCCTTTAAGTGCCAAAAATGCTTCTTTTTCTCAAAGACCCTATAAAAACGTGTGAAACATAAAAGTGAAGTAAAATAGACTAAAACATATAGAAAAAGAGCTTAATAAATATAAATTAAGGGGCTTAAATATGAATATTTAAGCACCAATCAGAGTCTATCTTCGAATGGCGGCAACAGCAAGGAGTGTACGGACAGATGTGAGCCTCGCCACTGGAGCAAATGTCTCTTCATAGTCAATGCCATATTCCTGAGCAAATTCCTTGGCAACAAGTCAGGCTTTATATCGTTCAATAGAGCCATCAGAAAGTGTCTTGATCTTAAACACCCATTTGCACCCACTAGGAGTTTTTCCAGGGGGCAGATCAACAATATCTCAAGTATGAGTTTTAGCTAGGGCCTGAAGTTCTTTATCCATTGCTTTCTGCCAAAGAGGATTAGTACTAGCCTCTTTATAGGATTGAGGCTCATGCAGATGAAGTATAGTGGAAAAACAATGATAATCACAATGGTAATCAACAAGATGAGAAGGGGGATGAGTTACCCTGGTAGATCTGCGGAGGTGATATGGAGGATGGCTCTTAGAGGGAGTCAGTGCAAACTCATCAGACATAGGAATATTCGCAGGCATGATCGATTGAGTCGGAGAGGTGAGGTCAGCTGATGGTTCTGGAGCTGGAGTTGGGTCTGGAGAGGTAGGATCAGCTAGTGGTTTCGGAATGGAATGGGTGATATCAGCTGGTGATTCGGAGGTGGACTCAACAGTACCTGAAACTGGATTATCAGGAAATAACTCAATAGATGGATCAGTAAAGAATCTAGAGTTAATGATGGCTAACATGTCAAACAACCGTAAGGAAGAGAACATTTGATGTTCCCAAAATATGACATGACGAGAGATATGAAGAGTTTTAGAAATAGAATCCCAGCACTGATACCCCTTATGTTCAATACCATATCCAATGAAACAACACATATGAGCCATTGGTTGTAATTTGTTGTGTTCATGTGGTTTGAGAAGAATAAAACAAACGCAACCAAAGACTCTGAGGTTAGAGTAATAAAGAGGTTTACCGAAAAGACGCTCGAATGGAGACTGATTTTGGATTGTAGCGGAAGGGACACGATTGATTGTGTACACTATGGTTAAGGCAGCATCACCCCAAAAACATTCAGGATATGATAACAAAATGAGTAGAGCACGAACAATGTCAAGAATATGTCGATGTTTGCGTTCGGCTCGTCCATTTTGTTGGGAGGTTCCAGGGCACGAGCGGTGGGGGAGCGTGCCATTTTTGTGAAGTAGGTTTAGAAAAGCACAGTCTTTATATTCTATTGCATTATCTGAACGGAAATTTTTGATATTCCGAGAGAATTGAGTTTGAACCATAGAAGAAAAATCAAAATATATTTGAAAGAGTTCAGATCTGTTTTTCATAAGAAACAACCAAGTATAGCGAGAATAGTCATCCACAAATATAACAAAATAATGAGCACCACCCATTGATGCATGAGAAGAAGGTCCCCAAACTTCAGAATGTACTAAATCAAAAGGTGCAAAGGAAACACACTGACTCTCATTAAAAAGTAAAGCTGATTGTTTTGCAAGTTGACAATGAATATAATGAAAAGACTCATGCTGAAGTAAACCTAACTGACCACTAGAAATAAGAGAACGTAGAGGGCTGGATGAAGTGTGACCTAACCGAGAGTGCCATAATTCCACGGGTGAGAGTGCTGGGATGGATTTGGCTGATTGATTTGGTGATGGTGAGGATGGGATTTGGAGGTGAGTGAGCTCAAAGAGGCGTCCAACTTTATAGCTTATAGCTGGTTCCAAGGAGTTTTCCTATCTGAGGGTCCTGCACACGACAACCAGTAAAAGAAAAATGCAAATCAAGTTTAAGATCATATAGTTGTCCAATAGATATAAGGTTAAGGGTAAGATTAGGAACCAAATATGTGTCAGGAGAAACAAATGAGAACTATCAACATTTCCAGTATGGCTGACCAACATATTTGATCCATTGGCAGTGTGAATAGTAGGTGCATGCTCATCACACATTTTAGAGGAAAATATAGAGGCATCAGAAGTTATGTGATTGCAACAGGAAGAATCAAAATACCATCGGGATGTACCTGGTGTAGCTGACATGGCTATATTGTTACCAATTTTATTTAGAGCCTCAGTAAGAATGGTGCAGAAACCACTCCAATCAGGTGGAGAGCTAGATGAAGTTGGTGTAGCATCAGTGGCTACAGCAGTAGTATTTTTTGGCTTGGAATAGAACTGATTGTTTGAGCCTTAAGAGCGATATTGGTTCCTATTTGACTGATTTCCAGATGTAAAGTTTAGGGTAGTCTGCAAGATAGTGACCCAGTTCTCTGCAGACTTTACACAGGCGAGAAGGACATTTGAGTAATTCATGCCCTTGTGAATGTCAATACTTGTAATATAAGGGCTTCTGGTGTGGGTTTGCCTTGGCAGCTGGTGTGACAAGAGCAACGAGTGCTACAAGGGCAACATCTGTATGAGATCCTTGTAATGTGGCGAGAGTGTTTCCTCACTGAGTAGATCAGAGCAGACGTTGTTTAGGGGAGGTATCGCGCCCCAGTGTAGGATTGAAGCTCTTACAGGTTCAAATTCTTCTCTCAAGCCCATCAGGAATTGCATAATGCGTGTTTCAGTTCGGTACTTTCCATGAACATCAGCATCTTTTGTGCATTCCCAAGTTGGCTAAGTGAAACTAACTGGCTCCACATGGCAATCATCTGAGATAGAAAACTGTTGACAGTTTGTCCAAGTTCTTGGCGCATGCTATAAAGGGTGGAAAGAATATGATACCGATTTGAGATATCTGCCCTAGTGTAGCGGTGTTAGAAAAGATCCCAAGCTTCTTTAGCTGTATAGAGTGTACCAAATTGAAGTTTGATTTCTGGGATAATAGTGGCACGAAACCATGTGAGAATCTTGTGATTTTTACTATCCCAGTCCTCTAGACGGTCAACATATTTGTCCGCATCTTTGTTGTCCTTCTTCTTGGGTTCAGTGATATCTCCAGTCACCTAACGCCACAATTTTCATCCACGTAGGAAACCAGACATTTCTTAAGCCCACATAACATAATTAGATTCATTCAGAACAATAGTAATAACCCGGGGTAAGTCCGATTAAGCCATAGGAGCAAAGAGGAAGGTGAACCCCCAAGAAATCGGTGACGTGGCTGTCAACTGATGATGTGGTGATCAATGGGTGATATGGTGCTGACGTGTCATTGATGTGGCACTGACGTGGCAGCAGCGTGTTTGAAACAGGAGCGGCGACGGAGATGACATCGATGGAGAATGAGACTCCGACTATAGTGATGACTCAGCAGGTATGAAAAGGATATACTAGAAGTTTTTCTGATGTGAAGGATCCACCAATAGTGGCAATCACAGAGCAACTCTTAATATACCGAGAACCGTTAAGGCTCTGATACCATGTGGAATTTAAAAGAGGAAGTGAGACAGTAGAAAGAGAAGAATTGTATTGAATGGTGTGATTTACTTACAAGAGAGCTATCCTATTTATACAAGCCAATAGGAGAGGTAAAGCTATACACAAACAATGTGGGACTATCCTATTTATACAAGCCAATAGGAGAGGCAAAACTATACACAACCAATATGGGACTAAGCCCATATAACACATTAACATTATCATCTGAGAACGTCTTCACACATGTCGACATGTTTCAGCCAGACTAGCTACCTTCCTGGTCTTCTCAACTAGACCAGCTTGCCTTCTTGGTCTTCTTAGCCAGACCAACTACCTTCCTGGTCTTCTCAGCCAGACCAACTGCCTTTCTGGTCTTCCCTTTTATGCATATGAGCAATAACATACAAGCAAGCATATATCAAAACATTCAATTCAACTATCTAGCTCTTTCTCAAAATTATTATTTTTATCATATTTATTAAATTGTCTCCTCATATATTATATCAATTTTTCAATCATATTTTCAGAAATTTCATATAACTTCTCAGCATATTTTTCATTAATGCATCATTTTTAAAATATAAATTCTTATATAATTAATATTCAACATACTATTTAATCCCTAATTAATAAATCAATCAATTATTATACATAACAAAAAATACATCATTAAATCATTATAATTCAACAATTTATTCAAATATCATAAGTTCATATTTTTATTGGTCTCAATTACTAAAAGTAAATTTAACTTACAATGTAGCACTTAAAGCTACTCGTGGATCACCTCCTTGCCTTTCTTGCTCACTTCAACAATTTCTTGAGATTGATGATCCCCAATACCTAATCATAAACTTTAATAAATCTTACTATTTCATAACTTAATTCAAACAATATAATTATTTAGTTATGAATCTTATTAAAAATTTACCTCAAATATGATGAAATCTTACTATTGTAATTGAATGCAGTACTATCTCTAATGTTTGAGAAATTTTCTTTATAACTTTTTGCTAAGAAATTTGAATTAAAGAAAGAAAGAAACCAAACAAGATTTGGTAGGAAAACAAATCTCTGAAGCTCAGAGACTTATAAGCTTCTTTTTTTTTCATTGCTTAACTATTCAGATTTTTTTTTTCCATCACTACTTCTCCAGAGACTTATATTTTTTTACGTTACTTCACTAAAGACTAAATTTTATTTTATTATTTTTTTCTCACAACTTCACGTGAAGTTTGCGATTTTTTTAAAATATAATTTACATATTTGTCATTGGTTATTTACAATTCTGCCATCGTTGAAAATTTACTATTTTGCCATTACATAATTATTGTTTTGCTATTACATAATTATAGTTTTGCCATTTACCCTTTAAAAATCAAATTTTCATCTTTTTTCTGTCCAAATATTTTATAAAAATTATAGAGAAATACAAAAAAATTATATTTTCTTTCAATTTTTTAATTATTTTCCTCAACTTCAATCAATATTTTTCTTCAAAATTCTTTCATTTCAACTTCAAATTTCAAAATTTCTAGTACTTTTTTCTTCAAAAATTTCTAACTCTTTTCAACAAAATTTTCAATATTATCTTTCTAATATTATTTGAAATCAATACTAAATCTTTTCATCAATGGATTATTTAATTCAATATAATATATGTAAAATTACTTATTTACCTTTATTTTATGAACATAAGTACTACAATTCTACCCATCTTATACAAAATTTTGTCCATGAAATTTCCTTACCTAACTCATGAAAAAGTTGGGGGCACTTTTTCCTCATTCTTGCCTCATGCTCCCAAGTAATTTCTTCAACATTTTTGTTCTGCCATAACACTTGAACTAAAGGAATAACTTTATTACGCAAGACTTGTTTCTTTCTGTCTAGAATTCTGACTGGTACTTGCATAAAGGTCAAATCTTCCTTAAGTTCTACAACCTGACGCGGAATACTATGGGATTCATCATGTAAACACTTTCTCAAAAGTGAAACATGAAACACATTGTGTAATTGCTTTAATTCTGGAGGCAAATCCAATCTATATGGTATTGGTCTAACTTTTTAAATAACCTCATATGACCCCACAAATCTCGGACTCAACTTTCATTTCTTTTTAAATCTCAATACACCCTTCCACGGAGATATCTTCAAATATACTCAGTCACCAACCTGAAACTCAAGAGGTCGTCTTCTATTATCAGCATATCCTTTATGCCTGTTCTGTGTTACTCTAAGGTTCTCTCTAACCAGTTTGATAATCTCAGTAGTCAAAACTATCATTTCTGGACCAAATATCTTTCTTTCTCCAACTTCTTCCCAACATACTGGAGTTCTATGCTTTCTACCCTATAAAGCCTCAAATGGTGCCATCCCAAAACTAGTTTGATACTGATTATTGTATGCAAACTCGATCGAAGGTAAATAAGTATCCCAGCTCATTGAAAAACTCAATACAGTTGCCCTTAACATAACTTCTAGTATTCTGATGATTCTCTCTATCTGCTCATCAGTTTGAAGATGAAAAACTGTACTAAACTGCAACTATGTACCTATAGCTTTCTGAAAACCTTTCCAAAATTTAGAAGTAAATTTATAATCTCTATCTGATACAATGCTCAAAGGTATTCCATGTAATCTAACAATTTCCATTACATATCATTCAACTAACTTTTCAGGACTCTAGGTAGTTTTTATAAGAAGGAAATGCGAAGATTTAGAAAATCTATCCACTATAACCTATACAGCATCATGACATCTCTAGGTATGGGGAAAACCAGAAACAAAATCCATACTTACATTCTCGCATGACCATTTAGGTACTGGAAGAGGCTGTAATAAACCTGCCGAAAGTCTATTATCAGATTTCACATGTTGACAAATTAAACATCTAGAAATATAGTCAGGTACATCCTTTTTCATCCCTGACCATGAATAATTCTATCTCAACCCCATGCACATCTTATTATTACCTAGGTGCATAGAATACACAGAATCATGAGCCTTTCTTAGTATCTCCTTTATCATCTCAACATCATTGGGAACACAAACTCTATGTCCTAATACCACCATACCATCTTCTCTAATTCTAAACTGAGTCGGTTTCCCACTCAATACTTCCTGTCTGATCTTCACTATCCTTTCATCTCTACTCTGCATTTATAACAAGTGATCAATAATAAAAGATTGTACCACCATATTTGCCATCAATACTCCTCTATCTGTGATACTCAACTGCATTCTCATTTCTCTCAATTCTACCATCAAGCAAATATCATGACTCCCAATAGCAGCTAATCTCCCTGCAGACTTTATACTCAATGCATCAGCTACTACATTAGCCTTCCTTGGATGATAGTGAATTGTATAGTCAAAGTCACTAATCAACTCCATCCACCTCCTTTGCCTCAAATTCAACTCTCTATGGGTAGGTAAATGCATCAAACTTTGATGATCAGTAAAAATTTCACAAGTGGCTCCATACAGATGATGTCTCAAAATCTTCAAAGCAAAAACTATGACAGCTAATTCTAAATCATGGGTTGGGTAATTTCTCTCATGGTTCTTCAATTACCTAGAAACATAGGCTACAACTCTCCATGTTGCATCAACACATATCCCAACATCTGATGCGAAGCATCACTATACACCACAAATTCTTCATCACCAGAAGGAAGCACTAATACCAGAGCTGTAGTCAATTTCTCTTTCAACAGCTGGAAACTTTTCTCACATTCTTCTGACAACATAAACTTCACTTCATTCCTAGTCAATCTAGTCAATGGTCTAACAATAATAGAAATTTTTTGGATAAACCTTCTATAATAACTAGTCAGCCCCAAATAACTTCTAATTTCAATCACACTAGTGAGTCTTTCCAATTCAACACTGCCTCCATTTTCTGTGGGTCAACTGTTATACCATCTCCTGACACAACATGCCCCAAAAAAGATATTTCATTCAACCAAAACTCACACTAAGAGAACCTTGCATACAATTTTTCTCTCATCAGAAATTCCAACACTATCTCTAAATGTTGCACATGTTCATCGTCATTCTTGGAATATACCAAAATATTTTCAATAAATATAATCACAAATCTATCCAAGAATGGTTTAAACGTCTGATTCATTAGATCCATAAATGTTACAGAAGCATTATACAACCCAAATGACATCACAAGGAACTCATGATAGTCATAACGTGTCCTAAAAGCAGTGTTAGGCACATTCCCCTCTCTTATCATCAACTGATGATAACCCGCTCTCAGATCTATCTTAAACTTTGAACCAATATTATAAAGTTGCTTGAATATACCAACCATAGAGGAAAACGATGCAATGGTCCTACATAGTTGATCAGATTTAGGAAAGTTAGCTTCAATTCCTGTCCTTGTGTCTTTCATTCAAGGGCTTGTTTGCTTCCTGACAAATATCAAGATTTTCTGTCAAAGAAACCATCATAATACCGATAATTGATATTGATAAAGTTATTGTAACTTTCTGATATAAAGATACAATAATCAAGTCTATTTTTCTTCACCATTCCCATAACACGAACAAGTGATGTATCAGTTATTTCAAATTTTAAATTTTGCATGATAAAACTTGCATATATTCTAATGGTGGAGAATTGTATATCTTTCTTTTTTTTGTCTCCAAATTCATTACTATTGTCTTGTCCAAATGGTATGTAAAGAAAGTTCATTACTCGTGTCAAAGAATTTGACAGATGTCATTCTTCTATCATGTGTTTGTTTCATTCGAACTCGTTTATTTACTCAAGCACAAAGTCTTCAATCATCAAGTCAGAGTTTACCATATACGATTCCGCTAAACGCACATTTCTTACAGATTTTGTCTCTTCTGTTTTCAGGAACTTTCTTCAACAAAGTCGAGCAGCCAGCAAAATATAGCATCCTTCAAACAGAAGATCTTTTTCATAGACAAAAGGATCCCAGAGCTGGAAGCAGAAAAGAAAGTTGCTACTGCTGCAAGAAATTTCAAGGAAGCTGCACGATTAGCAGCAGAGGCAAAGTCATTAAGTCTTGACGAGGATAACATACAGATGAAAATGGAAAAAACTGTTTCAGAGCTAGAGAAGCTGGAGGGCGAGATTAAAGACACAGTTAATAGATTGCAGGAGACTGAGGGGCTCATCTTATCCAAGGAAAAAAAGGTGGCAATCTCTAGATTCGAAAGGTTACTTATACTTTCTGTTGCTGCTAAAGCTGAAAGAGCAGCTGCGCTAGAGTTGGGCGATCTTGAAGAAGCCAACCTTCTACTTGCAGAGGCCGAAGCAGCAGATTCTGAAGCAAAAAAAAACGTCAACCAATGTACAATTTTAAGCAAGAAGAGTTTGAAAAAAAACACTTCATCTCCATGGACCTTGTAGCCAATCTTTGCCTGAAGCAGTTAGTAGAATTGGTTGAATCTGTTAATCTTTCTGCAGGCTGATAATCAACCTGATTTGTGACAATTATCAACACAAAAAGGGTGTTACTGTTTCTGATTTTGTGTCTACTAAAGCATTGTTTTATCAACACAATGGTTTTAAGTTGGATTTTTATAACTTTGCTTAAATCAATTTTATCTTTTAGGTCTTTTAAAACGGTTAACCAACCATGATTAATATGTTCTCCATGTTGAAGTCATTTTCTCACGAAACATTAAATTTTGTTAAGCAGTTGCTATGGCAATAAATAGATAAAGTTGGTGCTTTAATATTTCAATTGAACTTGGTATTTCGTACTTTTTAATTATTTTAAATCAAAGTAGGCCTTTTATAAGTTAGGCAACATATCTACCGATCCCTAATGAAACTTGCGCGTGTTTTGGGGTAAGATGAAAGGAGGATACAATAATTATTTTTATTCTATGAGAGTGTTTAGTAAGACATTTTAATATCTTATTTATTTATTAGACTTGATCAGTTCTTTAGTCGTATTTACCAAACGTATCTAAAAGGTTATTGGACTGGTTTTTAAACTTATGATCTATGATGCTGAGTGTTAGGAGAAGTAAAATGCTTAGCAGTCAATCTTGGCTTGGTTAAAGATACTTCTGACCAAACAAAAGAAAAATGGTATACCCTGTTTTGGATGGGTTCGGATCCCATTATGTTTGTATATGTATACTTTTTTTTGGTTGATGACGGTAAAGTAGAGTTATGTTATTAAGGAATAGAGAAATTTTATTGATAATTATAAGAATTATAATAATAATTAAATAATTAAATATTTTATTTTTTATTTAGTTAATACTGTAATTCTTTATAATTATTAATAAAGTTTTTCGATTTTGTGTTAACTCCAACGAAATCAGTTCTTTAAAATCAAAATTCAAAAAATGCCACATCATTGAAATTAGAATTAGTGTCAAAAACACACCAAATCGTCCACGTACAAAAAAATAAACTTTTCACTGTAACATCATTTAAGCTATGTAAAATTAGAAGGCCCAGTTTTTATGCTCAAATTGGACAGAACTGAGAATACTCTTCAATTTTCCATGATTCTTCACCTCTGTTTTTTTATCTACTTTTTTATAATTGGTTCAAAAAACACATAAAAAAAGAAAATAAATACAAATAAAATTGACTGCATGCGTTAACTCAAAAAAAAAAAAAAAAAAACCATTTCACTCCGATAATTGCGGAGACTTCTATGTCTTGGCTTTGTATAGTCAGGAATACAGACTTATATACTAAAACCTTCTCAAATTCTCCTTATGATTGGCCATGAGTAAAGAATTTGATCAAAGAAAGTGAACCTAGATTTCTCACCTAACAAAGATAATTAACAACCCTTGTAATATCCTCAAGTTCTTTGCGGGGTTTTTTTTTTTCCGCTAAGATTTTGTCCTTTGGGTTGAATATTGAAAAAGTAAACCTAGGTTTCTCATTTGATAGAGATAACAACCCTCCTTCCCTTCTTTGCTCTTTCTTTTCTTTTCTTTTTTGTGTTCAAAAGGAAATCTATCGAGTATATGGGCAACATAACGAAGAGCAGCCATTTTCTCATCTTTTATTTATTTTTTAATTCTTAGTATTAGTAGAGTTTAATCTCTAATTTTTTTGTGAAATGACAAATAACTTTACTAATTAAAGTCTTGTTTGCTTACGACTTGTCAAGTTGCCTGATGACTGGTGACTTATTATTATTTTTTTGATTATAATCAAGCTGATTGATTTTTTATTGTTTGATTATAAAATGTCTAATTTTAATTCAAAACTGCCTCGTATCATTATTCATGATAGGTAACAATAACGGTCTGATGATTGATTGTAAATAATTAACATGAAATTAAAATAACATATAAATATCATAAATATTTATAAAATTCATAATTTATAACATAATTAATAAAATCCCTTCAAAATATATTACATGGTACATAATTTAAAAATACATGTTACATAATTTAAAAACTCCATAAAAAATATTGAGGTACTCTTTAGTTACCTCTATTTAGAGAGAAAAATAAGAAATTAAAATGAAGGAAGCAAAAAAACCCTTGAAAATTAAACTAATAAACTTGTCCATTACAAATTATTGGGACTTCGATAAGTAATAAAATATTAATTTTTATAAGTGATTGAATTAAAACCAAAAACTGATTTTTATAAGTTACAAGACTATAAGACCAATCTTATTTTAACAAACAACAACATTGAAATAAATAAGTTTTAAAATACAAATAAATAACATATCTTGACTTACAAGCCCCAACCAAACAAGGGCTAAGTTAGCTGGTATTTACAACTGTTCTTCGCTTTTTAATGTTGAAAAAGTTGCACCCACATTTGTTATTTGTGAGTACGGATGGAAGTCAAGAGGCTCGACTTGAAAATCTCAGTTTAACACTTGATAAATCAAGTTGTAGTCAAGCTATAGTCAAGCTCGAGTAATGATTTTGGCTCGAATAATTAGTCGAATCAAGTTTGAGCAATGCAAACGCGGTCCGATAGGCTCAAGAGTCAACTCGATTGAATTAAAATTTTTAATATAAATTATATATAAAAAATTATTGTTGACCCTTTATCTAAATTTTAATAATGACAAAACACTACTCTAATTGTACTAATGGTTTTATCTAAGTGTTTAAATGATAAAAGCTTTCAGCAAAGAATCAAGATGTAAGAACTCAACCCATATCAAACACCAAGTCAAGACAGAAGATGTAGAATAGGCATTAAGGTATTGAAACAAACTGTAAATCTCTTATGTTCAAATAAGTAGCTTGTCTTATGGCTCTTCTTATAAATAAATTTTGACAAAACTAGTTATTCAAACTTTTCTATATCAAAAACATTTTGAAACATGAAAAACTGGGTTGAAGGGCAACCCAGTCGACTGGCTCCTTATACCAGTTGACTGGGGTATGGGACAGAATGTCCCCAGTCGACTGGTGTAGAGCATCCAATCGATTGGGAACTCATTGTCCCAAATGCCAGTCGACACTGGCATCTAGGACAATGAGTTCCCAATCGACTAGTGCTTAGGATTCAGTCAACTGGTACTCTTCCACAGCCTAAAAGTGAGATTTTTCACTTGACCCAATCTGTTGGTACTAAGACATAGTCAACTCGTAATTCGAAAAATATGACCGTTAGAGACACAGGACTTGAGCATTTAATGCATTAAACCTACCAAGTTAGTATCTAACGAACATATTGATTGAAAGCTATATAAACCCACTTCAATGAGCATTTTAAACAAGAAGATTACACATTCAATTCATAAGTTTGCTCATTAATACTCAAAAGCTTTGAAAAATTTATTGTTGAGCCATTCATCAAGTTTTTTCTTGAAAGAGAGATATTGTTCATTTGTAAAAGCATTCATTGCTATCTTTCTACCATTTACTTTATAGCAACTCATATTTATTGTAAAGGGATTAACTTTCGCAAGGAAAAGATTAGCTTTCGAGAGGAAGGGATTGGTTGTAAGGTTTGTACAACACCCGTGAAGTTGTACGACTAAAAGTTTCAGTGGATTACTTCAAGGAGGTTCCTTGAAGAGAGTGGACGTAGGGTCAGAACAAATTCGATATTGCCGAACCACTATAAACTGAGTTTGCATTTTCTCTTCCTTAAACTCTTTTACTTAAAGCACATTACTTGTTTGTATGCTTGTGCATTTAACTGTTTTTATAAACTTGCAAGTAATTAGCGAAAGTAATTAGCCTCGTTCTCAATTTCAGGCCTAAAATCCTTGAGTTGATCCGATGACCTCAAAAAGCTATTCTGAGGGACATTCCTACACTAAGCCTCCCTTGTTCAATGACTCTAACTATAACTATTGGAAAAACAGGATGAAAATCTTTGTCGAAGGACAAGATTAAAATTTATGGAGAGTTATTAAGGAAGGACCTAGAATTCCTATAAAGGAAACAACTATTGGAGAAATCAATCATACAATGCCTAAACTCAAAATTGAGTTCAATGAAGAAGATTATAGAATGATGTCTCTAAATAGTAGAGCCACAAGTATTTTACATTGTGCTTTAGATATTTCTGAATATAATAAAATTTCTACTTGTGTTTAGGCTAAGGAGATTTGGGATAAATTACAAGTTACATATGAAGGAACTAGCGAAGCTAAAAAAATTAAAAATTTATATGCTAATGTCCAAGTATGAATATTTCAAAATGTCTCCTAACGAAACAATTTCTCAAATGCACTCACGTTTTACCACTATTGTTAACGGTTTGAAGCTTCTTGGTAGGAACATTGAAGAATTTGAACTAACAAGGAAAATCTTAAGGTCTTTGCCACCCACTTGGAAAGTAAAGAAAACGGCCATCACGGAGGCCAAAGATCTCAACAAACTTGAAGTCGAAACACTTTTCGGATCACTATTGACATACAAGATGGAAGAAATGAATCCCGTTGTCAATGATAATGAGAAGAAAAAAAAGACGATTGCTCTCAAAGCCTCTATGAGCAACAAAGAAGAAGAAATGGAAGAAGAGGTAGAGACCAGTGAAGAAGATGGTGAGATGGCTCTAATCACCAAGTGGTTTCACAGATTCTTGAAGAAAAGCAAGAACCATACACAAATGATCTCACTTCAAAACGGGAACCACTTGTGTGTTATGGTTGCAAGAAGCTCGGTCACATCAAAGCCGATTGTACAGCAACAAGTAAGAAAGCTCTGATGGCAACCATTTGGAGTAATGACGAAGAAGAAGACTCATCGGATAAAGAGATTGGATACGAGGAGATTGTCAACCTATGTCTTATGGCAATCAACGACGAAAATGAGGTATCAAATTCTTCACCTTCTAATATTAATATTGTTAGTAGTAGTGAAGAATTAATAGAGGTCATAAATGAAATGCATGAAGAATTGAAGAAATTCGATTCTAGGAACACCATTCTCAAAAAGGAGGTGTCATCTCTTTCTAAAGAGATGGAAGACTTAAAAGAAGAAAAAGAAAAACTATCTTCCTTGCTTTATGATTATTTTAAAGATTTTCTTAAAGATGAAAATGAAAACTTAAAGAAAAAGATAATAGAATTGAATAAATGAAATGCATGAAGAATTGAAGAAATTCGATTCTAGGAACACCATTCTCAAAAAGGAGGTGTCATCTCTTTCTAAGAGATGGAAGACTTAAAAGAAGAAAAAGAAAAACTATCTTCCTTGCTTTATGATTCTTCTAAAGATTTTCTTAAAGATGAAAATGAAAACTTAAAGAAAAAGATAATAGAATTGAATGACACTATATCAAGACTTATGCTTGGAAAAGAAAAGCTAGATGAAATGTTATCTTGCCAAAGATTAAGTGTAAGAAAATCCGAGTTAAGTTATTCTCCATTAGGCAAGCAAAAATCAAAAGTGGCCTTATTCATGAAAGCATCATGTGTGAATGAAGCCTCTATTTTAAAGACCACCAGTAAGGTCAAAAACACTCCTTCAGTGAATGCTAGTAGGTCTAAAAATACCAATTCTAATGCATTTACAAGAAATAAGCATCCTAGAAATACTCATTCTTATATGTATGCTCATTCAAGCAATCGTTATACACATCGTAGGAGTAACCATCATGTGCATCATAGAGATAATATGTATACTCAAAACTTGCACACTACACATGCATATCCTAAGAATTACCATCATGTGTATCCTAGAAATAATATGCATATTCATAATAATGCAAGCATATATCTTAGAAATCATCATCATACATTTCCTAGAAATGACATGCATGTTTATAATCCTCATAATAGAAACATATATCCTAGGAATACTTATCCAAAGAGTTATAGACATGCACAACTAAGAAATCCTAGAAATTTTAATAACTATTATCTTAGGATTGTGCTACATCAACATGTCTATAAATATAAAGCACCTTACATTGTTAAGAAAGTATGAGTTCCTAAAAGAACCGTATTTTCTAGGACTAACCCCAAAGGACCCAAGAAATCTTGAGTACCTAAAAGTGCAATTGTGTATCCTTGTGTGATGTAGATATGTCTCCACATCAAAGAAAAAGGTAACTGTCGGTACCTTGATAGTGGATGCTCAAAGCACATGACCGATGATAGAAGTGTATTCAAAGAGCTAACTCTAAGAGATGGCAGACATGTCACCATTGGAGACAATACAAAAAAAAAAGATCATCGGGCATGGAAAAGTTGGTAATAATTTCTCAACCATAGATAATGTATTATTAGTATAAGGCTTTAAGCCAAATTTACTAAGTATTAGTCAACTATGTGACAAAGACAACAAAGTCATATTTGAAACCTCTCATTGTCTAGTTATAGACATCAAGAGTAACAAGATCAAGTTTGTTGGCCAAAGACACAAAAAATGTCTATATATTTGATTTAAAATCCTTGTATTCAGAAAATGAAAAATGTTTTCTCACATTTAGTGAAAACTCATGGCTATGGCATAGAAGGCTTGATCATGTGAACATGGATTTGCTTAAAATCATTTCAAGAAAAGATTTAGTCATTGGACTTCCGAAAATCAAATTTAAAAAAGATAAAGTGTGTGATGCTTGTCAAATGGGAAAACAAACTAGAATTTCTTTTAAATCAAAAAAGGTAGTCTCAACTACTAGACCATTGAAACTTTTGCATATAGACTTATTTGGTCCAATAAGTACCATTAATCTAGGTGACCATCAATATACTTTTGTTATTGTTGATGACTATTCAAGATATATTTTTGTTATCTTTATTGCTTACAAGGATAAAGCATTAGAAGTGATCATTGTAAAGAATTTGAAAACCAATGCTTTTCAAAATTTTGTGATGAAAATGGATTGATCACAACTTTTCAGCTCCTAGAACTCCTTAACAAAATGGAGTTGTTGAGTGGAAAAATAGAGTTCTAGAAAAATTTGCAAGAACAATGCTTTGTGAAAATAGCTTACCAAAATACTTTTGGGCAGAGCCGGTAAACATCTCTTGCTATATCTTGAATAGAATTTTAATTAGGTCTATGCTTAACAAAACTCCAAATGAATTACGGAAAGGTAAAAAGCTTAATATCTCCTATTTTTGTACCTTTGGTTGTTAATGTTTTATCCTAAATAACAATAAAACTAACTTAGGTAAATTTAACTCAAAGACATATGAGGGGATATTCTTAGGATATTCAACCTCTAGTAAAGCTTATAGAGTCCTTAACAAGAGAACACTAGTGGTAGAAGAATCTGTACATATAGCCCTTGATGAGTCTAACCCAATTTGTAGTAGAGAAGTTTCTTTCAATGATGATGCAGATTTCATTCCAAGAACAGAAACACCTACTCCCATTGTTGACCTAAAGGAGAGCCCACCTCAAACAAATTAAGAGATAGAAGCTCTCAAATTGGACCAACCATCTACAAGTCAACAAGAGGATGGTCTTTCCAAAGATTGGAGGTATGTAAATTATCACCCAATCGATCAAGTGATTGGTGATCCTTCACAAAGGGTAAGAATTCGTTCCTCTATTAGAAATATTTACAACTATGTAGCCTATTTGTCTTAAACAGAACCTAAAACATTTATAGAAGCCGAGAAGGATGTTGATTGGATAAATGCCGTGCAAGAAGAAATAAATCAATTTGAAAGAAACAATGTATGGAATCTAGTTCCTAGACCAAATAATCGTACAATAATATGAACTAAATGGGTATTTAGAAATAAGATGGATTAAAATGGAATAGTAATTAGAAACAAGGCTTGCTAAGAGATATAATCAAGAAGAAGGAATAGACTTTGATGATACCTATGCTCTCGTAGCAAGATTAGAAGCTATTCGAATGTTATTAGCCTTTGCAAGCTTTAACAAGTTTAAATTATTTCAAATGGATGTAAAAAATGCCTTTTTAAATGGTTTTATAGAAGAAGAGGTATATGTTGAGCAACCTCTTGGATTTGAGAATCCTAGTCTTCCAAATCATGTCTGCAAGCTTTCTAAAGCTCTATATGGGTTGAAGCAAGCTCCAAGAGCATGGTATGAAAAACTAAGTAAATTTTTGGTCGACAATAATTTTACAAGAGGAAAAATAGACACAACTCTCTTCACAAAAACTCACAAAAATGACACTCTACTAGTTCAAATATATGTTGATGATATCATATTTGTTGCAACTAATGAATCTATGTGTCAAGAGTTTGCCAAGTGCATGCAATGTGAATTTGAAATGAGTGTGATGGGAGAGCTTACCTACTTTCTTGGACTTCAAATCAAACAATTGAAAGGAGGCATCTTCATCAATCAATCAAAATACACCAAGGACCTAAGCTCAAAGTCACTTGGTACTCCTATGAGCACATCTACAAAACTTGACCTTGATGAAGGAGGTAAGTGTGTAGACACTAAAACTTACAGAAGCATGATAAAAACTTTACTTTATTTAACTGCAAGTAGACTTGATATAATATTCATTGTATGCATGTGTGCTAGATTTCAAGCTAATCCTAAGGAATCACATGTGATTGCAGTAAAAAAAATCCTTAGATATCTACAAGAGACTCAAAACCTAGGAATATGGTACTCTAGAGATTCATCTTTTGAGCTTGTAGGATATTCAGATGCTGATTTTGCGGGGTGTTGGTTAGATAGAAAAAGCACTAGTGGAACATACCAATTCTTAGGTGCAATGCTAACCTCTTGATTTTCCAAGAAACAAAACTTGGTTGCACTATCAACCGCCGAGACGAAATATATAGCAGCCGGAAGTTGTTGTGCGCAAATGTTGTAGATCAAACAACAACTAGAAGACTATGGCATGAACTATAAAATTATTCCAATTCATTGCAATAATAACAGTGAAATCAACTTAACCAAAACCCCTATTCAGCACTCTAGAACCAAACACACAGAAATTAGACATTATTTCTTAAGAGATCATGCTAAAAAAGGTGATATAAGACTAGAATTCATTCCTTCATAAAATCAAATAGCTGACATTCTTGCAAAGCCTTTAAGTGAAGCTAGTTTTTGTAAAATTAGACTGTTAATGGGATTAATAGACTATGATAAACTGTATGCTTGATTGCATTATCATTCATCATTTTCATATTTTACATCTAATGAATGAGTATTAAACCTTATTTAATATTTCTCTCACTCAAGATGGTACAAATAAACAAATTTCGTGCTAAGACTCTAAACTGGAAGTTTTTTTTAAAGGTTCAGTCGACTGGTAAGTTTATCCCAGTTGACTGGTAACACATTGCCTTTTTACCCAGTCGACTAGTCTAAGTACCCAGTTGACTGGTCTAAGTACCCAGTTGACTGGTAGAACAAGACTTTGTTTGGAGCCAAAATTTTGAATTTTTAGTAATTACCCAGTCGATTGGTATGGAAAACCCAGTCGACTGGTATATCTCTGTCAGTTTACCTAGTCGACTGGTATGATAAAAAATTCTCAAATTGTGAAGGACCCAGTCGATTGGTGCCCTAACCCAGTCAACTAGTATCACGATTCTATAAATAATCGCTTCAGTTTTTCAGGGTTTTACGCCATTTTCAAAACCCTGAAGCTTTCTCTCTCTAGAAATTCTCACTTTTTGTTCCAATATCTCTCAAAAACTCTCCATAGTATCCTTAATCTCATCCCCCATAACCTTTATTTCAATTTTTCATGGTTGAAATTTCCGTTTTCCCTCAAAATCTTTCACTCTCCCCAAAAACACAATTTTTCCAAAATATCTGAGAGAATCCGAATCAAAACCATCGTTGGAGGACCTCACACGCCTACTTGGCCACGGTCCAAGAAATCCACAGAACCGAACACCAAAGGAAAGGGTTTGGCGAGATCTTCTAGCAAAAAGGCGAGGACAAAGCTCGACGACTCACTCTTTTGGAGTCCAATCGCCAAAGAGAGGTATAATTCTGTCATTCGTCATAAGAAGATCATGACGGGTAGATTCGTTGACTTCGAATCTATTTGTCATGCAAACTTTGACATACTACCTCCTTTTGAGGCAGTGCACTTGACCCTACTGGTCAAGATTCACCAAAAGTACTACCCACACCTGATTCACCATTTCTACACGAACTTGGTGAAACTTAGTCCACTAGCTCTTCGGTTCAGAACCAGTGTGATTGACGTAGAATTTGAGTTGAACACTGACCTCTTGGTGAGCATATTGTGGATCCTAATGTGAGGGATCTAATGGAGTCTGGACGGATGGCCGAACAACTTTGACTATGAGGAGGCATGTCAGATCGTTAGGGGAGACCCTAACTACATCTTTTGGCCCATTACATTTCACACATGTAGTGACATGCCCTTCGATTCGAAGTTATTCAATCTCATTGTGAGTTTGACCATCCATCCACGACTTGGAAGTCAGAGATATCTCTCGAAGATAGACGTGGTATTGATTTGGTGTCTTAAAACTGGACACCACTTTAATATCTACCCCCTACTGCTCGCCAACATGATCAACGACAAAGCTAGTGACTCTGGGTGCCTTCCCTATGGGATGCTCATCACCTTCATCCTCCAGCACTTTTGGGTTCCTCTTCCCGATTCTGAGGCTCAGAACATTTGCCCCAAGGATATCATCAACGTCTCTTCTCTGAAGAAGATGGGGTACACGATCCGAAATGGGATAATCTACTCCAAGGCTGGGAAGAATATCAGGATTAGAGAGGGTGGCAGCAGTAAGGAGGATGACGAGGGTCCAAATGATACAGCCCCTACCACTGCTATGGACACTGATGACCGAGCACCACCGCGTGGTGGTTCTATTACTGGTCCAACTGGATACGATAATCTACTCCAGGCCATTTTGAGCCTCCAACTATCCATGCAGTCTGGGTTCCAAAGCTTAAGTTCTTCTGTTGATTCCATGCATCATGACCTATGCTCCATTCGAGACGACTTTGAGCTGCACTGAGAGCACACAGAGGGTTTCTTAGCTGAACTTTGGGATCTTATACGGGATGGCTATGATTCTTTCGCTCACTGAGTTACCTGCTATTATCTTTTCAGTTGTATATAACTTTTAGCTGTTCTTGGCACGAACATTTATCACATTATCATACATTTCAGTTTTTTATATTTGGCTCTTAGAAGCCTGTGATGTATGGATATTTGTATTTATTTTACTATATTTCATGTCTAGCTTATGGTTAATATACTTGCTTTCTGTTTACACTATATACATACTTAGTTTAAATCCTTTTTTACTCGGAAATATGCTTTAACTACTTATGCTAGTGTGGAAACTTCCGATTCTTCCCGGGAAGTCTTCCTAGGTCCGAATAATACCTTATTTTCGTATACAAGTTTGTTGATACACAATCTTACTGTCCATAGTATCCATGTTAATTATTTTTTGAGTTAGCACCCCCTTTTCTGCTATTGTCAAAATGGGGGGAGAAAAATGAGAAACAGAGAAATATCACAGTAAAATTAAAATAGAGCATAGATTTAGAGGGAGCATTGCTTCGAAGATCTTATTGAATATAAGACTATGTTGAGTTGCTTGATTGGGTGGTTTATAAACTGCATTTGAACTGCTTTACAGGTTGGTTTTATCAAAAAAACAGAGAAAACTCTGCCCAATTTTTTTTCTTCTAAAAACCCAACACTTAGTTTTTAAAATTGTTTTCTCTCATTAGTTTTGTCATCATAAAAAAGGGGGAGATTGTTGACCCTTATCTAAAATTTAATAATGACAAAACACTACTCTAATTATACTAATAGTTTTATCTAAGTGTTTAAACAATAAAAGCTTTCAGCAAAGAATCAAGATGCAAGAACTCAATTCGTATCAAATACCAAGTCAAGACAGAAGATATAGAAAGACATTAAGGTATTGAAACAAACTGTAAATCTCTTATGTTCAAGTAAATAGCTTGTCTTATGGCTCTTTTTATAAATGAATTTTGACAAAACTAGTTATTCAAACTTTTTTAAGTCAAAAACATTTTGAAATCATGAAAAACTGGGTTGAAGGGCAACCTAATCGACTGACTCCTTATACCAGTCGACTGGTGTAAAGCACCCAGTCGACTGGCATCTGGGACAGTGAGTTCCCAGTCGACTGATACTTAGGACCCAGTCGACTGGTACTCTTCCATAGTCTAAAAGTGAGATTTTTTCACTTGACCTAGTCGATTGGTACTAAGACCTAGTCGACTCGTAATTCGAAAATATGACCGTTAGAAGGACTTGAGCATTTAATGCACCAAACCTACCAATTCAGTGTCTAACAGCTATATTTATTGAATGCTATATAAACTCACTTCAATGAGCATTTAAAACAAGAAGATTACACATTCAATTCATAAGTTTGCTCATTAATACTCAAAAGCTTTGGAAATTTTATCGTTGAGCCATTCATCAAGCTTTTTCTTGAAAGAGAGATATTATTTATTTGTAAAAGCATTCATTGCTATCTCTCTACCATTTACTTTACAGCAACTCATATTTATTGTAAAGGGATTAACTTCCGAGAGGAAGGGATTGGTTGTAAGGTTTGTACAACACCTGTGAAGTTGTGCGACTAAAAGTTTTAGTGGATCACTTCAAGAAGGTTTTTTGAAGAGAGTGGACGTAAGGTCGGAACGAATCCGATATTATCGAACCACTATAAACTGAGTTTGCATTTTCTATTCCTTAAACTCTTTTACTTAAAGCGCATTATTTGTTTGTATGCTTGTGCCCTCCTCTTGGATTGAAACTTCAGTCTACAATTATAAAATAATATTTAAAATTATAACTAAAGCTTCATATGTTAGGTTTTAAAGATCGGCTAAATTAATTTAAATTTTAAATTTAAAAATTGAGTAAAGCTAGAACTCAATATTTTTCTTTCAAACCAAACTTGAGCTAAAAAATTTGAGTTTTGATTTGATTTGAAACTCGACTCGATTAGTCTTTCGGCCACAAAAATGCCATAACACAATCACATTTTTATGCAGCAACATTACCATAGAAGGCAAACAATAAGCCCCAACATATAATAATATTCCAGGATATTCCCTTTGCAGTCATGTAGCAAGACATAATCAGCTTTTATTGTGAATCAAATACACAGAGAGAGAGACGTGAAAATAATATACAGTGTTGTAGCATTTTCGTATTACTTCCTTTTCCCTGTATGAATCAACTAATAAAGAATCAATGCGATCGTTGCGGTAGTTCTGCCTAATAATCTGCACCATCAACAAAAGCTTGCAACCAGCAGCCATCTCTGGTTTGACTCCATGGATTTCTTCAGCCAAACTAAAGGAACGGGCAAGTCTGAAGAGATATCCATGCTAACACACATTTAAGCTACACTTTGCAGACTCCACACTAGACATCAGCTTTGCATCAAGACCAACATCTACCATCAACCTTACCGGCCAATTTCATAGACAACAAATGCACTGCTAATTACAGTCCAATCCACATTCCTCAAGAAGTGGGCCATCTGACTTGGCCAAGAATGGATCAATCCGAACCCACAAAAGTGAGAAAATGGAAGCAAGCAGAATCGACCAGACTATGATGATAGTGGGAGTCCTGTTCTGCCGACCCAGCAGACCCTTCAGGAAGGGATAGAGGTGAACGATCACCCAAAAGGCAAAGAAGAGCTTACCAAATAGGGGTCCCCAGGACTCATACCCATTATTTATTGCATTTGATATGCCCGCAACCACTCCTATCAGGTTTATTATCAACAGTGTTGTTGGTGGGATAAGTAATGTGGTCCACTTAAAAGCATACAGCTCTGAGAACTCCTCATCATCTCCTCCTTTCGATGTCACAGTGAAGTTTGTATCAACACCAGCTAGAACCTTTAAAAGCCCCTGGAACACAGCAAATAGATGTGCTGAGACTCCCCCAATTACCCAAAATTGTTCATTTCTCCACCATTCATCAATACCTACTCCACTCCATCTCATTTCCAGTATACTTGTTGCAAAAATACAAATAAAAAGTGACAAAAACCACAGGCTAGCAACGTTGCTGAGCTGCAAGATAAACAGAAAAATCAAAGAAATTAAAACCAAATCTCAAGGAAAATTTAAGCAACATTGTAGCAAGAAGCAAATTGCATCCTCCACCAGTTTTATAATTAAAATCCATTACCTCCGGGGTTATAAATTTCCCCGTTAACAAGCAGACCGCAGGAAGAGTACAATACGCCAGCAGAGGAATTGATGTCCATGGATATATAGTAGCATTAATGTAAGACAGACGCTCTAACCACTTCAGACCCCCTCCATAACCATACCAGAGAGGACAATGCCTGCTCAAAAATATTTCAATGGATCCAAGGGCCCATCGCAGGACCTGGTGCAAACGATCAGAAAGATTGATGGGGGCAGAGCCTTTGAATGCAGGCCTAGCAGGAATGCAATAGATTGATTGCCATCCATGGCAATGCATTTTAAAACCTGTCAATATATCCTCTGTAACTGAACCATAGATCCACCCAACCTGAATTGGAGCTAAAGTCAGTTGAGACAGATCTTGAAATCGCAACAATCATTTCAAGGTAACATCTAAGCAAAGAATCCAAGCATCACAGTTACCTCTTTTCCCCATTCTGTTTTATCTTCGTAACCACAGCTGATGACATGGATGGCTTCTTTCAGTAGAGATGCATGACTAGCACTTTTCAGCGTCCCACCATCTTCTAGCAGGGTCGATGCTACAAACACAGGAGACTGCCCAAACCTTTTTCCCAACTTCTGCTCAGATATTATAGAAAATTTTTCACCTTCAATAGCTGCATGCAAGCTCTTCCAAAGTCAGATGACAATAGAATTGAGCCTGCTCAACACCTCAACCAATCTCGAGAATAAAAGCAAACTCCAATCTATCTTTTTAAGAATTTAGTGCTCAGACAAATCTGTATAGAAGGTAATGTCAAATATTCTCAATTGACATAATGATGGGGTATAGAAGGGAATGGGGGCAAGTTTGTAATTTTGTGCTATGGAGGCAAATTTGTATTAGGATTAGGGTTTCTTTATTTACCGTCCAAAAGATCTCTATACAAAAGATCCCTGTAGTACATTTCGAATTAACTTTTGATGAATAAAAATTTGATGGATATTGGGTATCAATTTCCTCTCAATCTCCGGGGTAGCTTGGCTTCTCTTCCAATCCCCAAGCTGGCTTTTCTTTCTCTATTCTATCTCATCTTTTCTATCCTGTACTACATCACATAATGCAACCAAATTCTAACAAGGTGGAAATGTGTAAATTCATTTTCAGTGTCATGCTGCAAAATTATTCTTACCCTCAAAATTTAACATCTGGTTAAGACTAAGAAACTTGCTTTTGTGGTTTGCGCCCCAGAAATGGTTTCCTAAAGATATTTGCATATAAACTAACCAATTTGGATGATCAGGTGACGCCCAGGATGAGCAAGATGTACAACCAAAGTGTTTTCGGAGCTTAAGCCACACACTGAATAACTAGTGTTGATTTTGCAGGTATTGTGGCTAAGAATATACTACGCACTGCATGACCAATTGAAACATTCACATACACAAGGTTCACCTTCAATTCCCTCTTCAATACCCTCCAAGGAAGATACTGATGCTTCCATATCTCCTTTCCTCGAATTTCTCTTCTTCAGCTCTGACTTTGGTTTGTTAGTCTTCTTCTTCTTTCTCTTCCCAGAGCAACAGACTCCACAGCAGCACCACTTAGGCAAGCAGTTGCATGTCCTGGTAGGAGGCTTCTTTGATTTTGGAGCATCAAAACCATAGAGTGCCTGCCTTCTGAACACACATCCAGTCCCAACATAGATAGGTCCTTGAATGCCATCCAAACCTTTCATATTAATCTGAAATGGAGGACCAATGCATTAGCTTTTGCATAGAAGACCGACAAACTGAAGCTGTCTGAAAGATAGGATAAATTCATGCTTACATCAAAGAATACGGTGTTCCGGTTAGCATATCGATCATTCCTGTCAATACCGTCAAACCTCTGTGGGAATTGTACATAGCACACCCTCTTTCCTAGCAGTGGATCCATCATGAAACACATAGACTCTCTAAGGGCCTTACTGTTATTAATGTAGTGATCACAATCCAGATTCAACATATAAGGTGCATTTGTAAGCACAGCAGAGACCCTGACCTGTTTGACAGACATACCCCCAAGAACCTCAAATAAGAAAATCACTTGAAAATTTGGCCTTTTTTTCATAATTTAAACGCTTACCAAAGCATTCATTGCTCCAGCCTTTTTGTGGTGATTAAAACCAGGTCTTTTCTCTCTAGAAACATACACCAGGCGTGGCAATTCATTTCCATCTGTGTCATGTCCTCCACTTTGGCCAAGAAAAACCTATGAAGGATTGTTAATGCATGTTATGTTATGCCAGAATAAGTCATAATGAGAACTATGTAAAATGAAAATCAATATCACATACCTGAATCATCCCAGGATGATCACGAACATTATTCCCAGGCCATATGGTTCCATCCTGCATTGTCCACCCTTCTTCTGGAACCTTTTGAGCCTTGGCAACCAAAGCATTGATCCGAACTTTAAACTCTTCATACTCTCTCTGCAATTCCAATAAGAGGCATAGTTATGACACAATCTACAATGAATAACAGTAAAACAAACTAAATGGTGGAAGTCCTCATCACCTTCATTGCTCTCCGTTCCCCGACAAATGACGGTAGCACCTTATCTTTGAGATAATCTATCTTCTGAGCAAAATACCACTCTGGTGCCCTTGGCTCAATATTAAACTTTTTACAGAAAGGGACCCATTTTCTTGCAAATGCAGATGTTTCTGACAGCGCCTCAAATGTCAGCATGGCGGCTCCATCATCAGAAACATAACACGAGATCTTGTCAACAGGGTAATCCGCCGCAAGAATGGATAAAACTGTGTTTGCAGTCACCAGAGGGGGTTCTTTTAAGGGATCAACCGTACTCACAAATATATCAACTGCAGAAAGTTGAGAAAGCATGCCTTCTTTCTCATATCTGACAAAGAGGTAAATAAAAAAGGGCTGTAAATAACGAAGAGCTGGAAATTAAGCAAAGTGAGTGAGAACATGAATGCTTGGCATATTACTTACCTCAGGGACAATCTGTCTAGATAAGTTTCCCTCTCAATAGGGAGCCACTTTGGGAATTGATCAAGAATCCATGAAATAGCAAACCAAATCTCACAGATAACAGATACGAGCCACAATGCATATGCATCATTCACCGGGTGCATGACTCGATAATGAAAGAAGAGCCCAAGAACTACAAGTCGAATTATGATGATCATTCGGTAAGGGTTGATTTGGCTTGATGAAATAGGCAACTTTCTTGATAATGGTTGTCTGGCCTCATCCATTCTGATCCACAAGCAACAAATAAAACTTTGCATGTCAGCTAAACAATGAGCAGTTGCCATCAACATTAAAGTATTTATCATCGTCTTGAGTACGAAGTATCACGTTTAAAAATTAAAATTATCAGTAACTTCAAATCTCATTGCAATTCTCAGGGGCTTATTCAGGACAGTGCAATGCAGGGAAATGACTAGATAAACCCAAAAACTGAATTTAGGAATCAAGTTATATGGGGAAAGAATAAAGATAGCAACTGAACCGGGCTCTGTTGAAGAATTGGCTTAGTTGATTATTCAAGAAAACTAAGGGTAAAAGAATCCAACAGAAAGAAGCAAGGTTCCAATGGAGTGCTTACAGTGGTAGATAAGGGCCATCACCATCGTTGTTCCAATCTTTGCCACCATTTGCATCCTTCATCATCCGTAGTTTTTCTTGTCTTTCTTTCCAGCTCTCCATCCTCTCTTTCCAAGCGATACTTCCATAGCCATAAGCAGCCAAGTCCTTTGAAGGATCCAAGGACCTGGGTTGCACTGCAAAAGAATAGTGGAAATATCAAGTGAATATTGATGAGGATTTGACCCAGCAGTAACTATTAATTGGAGCAGCTGAACAAAGGTGAGACAGTTGCAAGGTGCAAATAACCTGGAAGACCATGATCTGAAAAGGGAAGGGGATGGATCCTTTTGCCTCCACCGCCCATGAAGGAAGGTACCAAAGCATGTTGTTCAGGCGGTATATCATCAACCTGTGCCGACAAATCCACACAAATCACAGGTCATAAAAACAAACACAGTGCAACCAGCCCAAGAAGAAATTAAATCTTTTTTGTTTCCATGAGAAATAAAATAAATAAAAATAAAAAGTGAAAAAGATGAAGAATATCAAATTACAGAGAGACAAAGGAAAGAACTGGTACCATTTGACCATTGGTAAGGAGAGGAACTTGAGGAATTGGCTGGGAGTGGGCGACATGAGGGAGATTGGAGTCGAAGGAGCGGCCATAGGTCATGTGAGCATGAAGCATGGCATCAGCAGAAAGAGCATGCTGCAAATCCTGTCTACGCCTTCCATCGAAATTGAACTCGTTCTCCAAATCATCAATGTCATCTTCGTCTTCGTCTCCCTCAACTCTTGCACACCCTGTCCATTCACAATCATTCATCACATGTAAAGTGAATATGTAACCTTATATTAGGAGTAAGAAGTAACAAGATAGAACTAGCAACAACAAGCAATAGAAGAAATACCCTTGAGACGTTTGAATCTGGTCTTGCATTGTGGGCAAACTTGATTGCCTTCCGTGCGCTCATACTCATAGCAAGTTCGGCAGATGGGAAAGGCACACTCGTTGCAAGCCACGAACGGTTCTCCATCCACCGTTAGACCTACATCGTCTCCACATATGTGGCATATTTGCCCGCCTAAATGCTGCACTGCTTTCGGCTGCAACCACAACCGTCCACAGCCACAAAATTAAGGTTTATTTAGCAGTTAAAATTCTTTGTTTCTTCCTTTCCTCTCTATAAAAATGAAAACCGAAGTAACTTGCAAATATACTACAAGTTGTAGCAGTACATTTAAAACTTATCGATTGAAATCGTTTAGTAAGAAAGATAAGGGAAGCTTACAGCAGATTCGCCGTCGCGACGGATAACTACGAGTTCATTCCGGTTGTGAGAACCAGCCACCAATCCAGCACTTACCTCCATTTCCCTCATTTATTTTTAAGTAATGCAATTACAGATACAATACTCATATAAATAAACCCAAAACAAGTAGCAGGCAGAGCAATCTGTTTCAGGGGTCAAGATCTGTGGAGGCAGCGATCTCTAAAGTTTGTCAGCACGAGATCTGAAAAGCAAAAAAAGAGGAAGCAGGGGCAATATATGGTATACCCATAATCTGCCTGCCGGTGCCTCTCAAGCAGAAGCAGAAGCGGATAGTGGATTGATGGCAACACTTACAAGGCTTCTCTGCTTTTCTTCTTCTCTGGTGCTAAATGCAAATGGAAAGCAACCTCCTTTTCCTTTTGTCTCTCCTCTCTTTTCATTCCTTACTTCTCATCTCAATCCCCCATTAATAGCCCCTCTCTATTTAACTATTCTTCTTCTTCTTCTTCAACTCCAATAATTCTTCCTTTCTATCACACTTGTATTTTAGTATATTTCTTTAGCTAACACCGTAAGAAAAACAATTGCCTCCGATAATTCTCATATCAGCAGTCTCCGCAAAAGTGACAAGAAGCAAAATCAACTACTAATCTATAAGGACAATATTAAGCAAAATCTAATTATTGCAGCACTGTTTTTACACACACAACGCTTTTCCCTCTCTGCAACTGGAGCTTACTCAGTACCACTCATTTCTTTAATTAACAATTATCATCCTACTTTCTTTATCAACATCTCCGCCGACACAGCTAATTGCGTCATCAGACGTAAACATCAACAACTAACAACCTCTTTCTCTCTGTTAAAAGTTGGCTAGTTTTAAACTTTGAGATGGAGAGGGTAGATATGAACAGGAAAAAGACAAAACTGGACAAATACTGAAAAGTTAATTCGTAGAGAATCTTGAAAGTATCTTTTTCTAATCTGTTAAATAAAATAAAAATATATAAAATCTTTAACCATCTAGAAATTAAATAAGATATCATCAACAACGGTAGTTACAAAGATTAATTGAAAATATCAAAATAAAACAGAGAACTGTAAAAGACCAGACCTGTATAATAAATAAAGAAATAAATAAACTTAAACATTGAGTTGAAGATGAAGAAGTAAAATATATAAACTTCGTAAGAATTTATTACTCTAATTAAAAAAATAAAGTGATTGAAATTGAAAATAAATAGGAGCAATCAAATGTACAGAAGAACAAGAGAGCACATGAGGGATTTAGGCGGTCTTCTAGCTGTACCTTTATCTGTTTTTCTTCCCGGGATATTTTATCTCCTTTTTGTTTGACGTTTTGCCTTTTTCATTTGTTCCACTCAAATGAGCAAAGATGACTTTTTGATTGATGGTGTTTAAGCTTGAGCCAAACGGTTGTTTTTATCAAATATATTTAATTGCATTACAAAGGATAATAACATATGGCAATGCATTTACTACCCCTATTGATCAAAAGACGCCTTTCTGCTGGGATGCTGAACACCAAAATTACCGCATCAAAAAACAAAATTTTATACCAAAAGTTGTACCACTGCCATTTCTATAGGCGTAATTCATTTTTGATGGATTAACCAAACAGTCATCAAATAAAATGCCACTATTAGTTTATAATAAATATAAATGTTCTTATACCAAAAACAACCTCACAATCACGATAGTAAAAATAAAGAGAGAAAAAAACACAAAAAAATTTTAACGTGGTTCGACACCTCTTGCTTACGTCCACAAGCCAATCCTAAAGTTTACTCAACCCTTATATCCCTATATTGGTGTTTGGTTGCTACACTACCAACTATTCTTGGTTAAGGAACAGGGGTGAGAGACTACATCTCTTGATGCCTATATTTATATTAACTAGTACCCACATCGACAGAAGATGTGAGACTAAAACTACTTACAATAACACTTTTATTAAATGTGGAATTTGAGGAGCATCCCAACAAATTCCTCCCTCGACTCAAATCCCCGAACACTTTGATCCTTGGTTTGGATTCCCATTTGACCAACTATTCCTGGTTAATGAATAGGGGTGAGAGACTACATCTCTTGATGCCTATATTTATAATAACTAATACCCACATCCTTTTGACACCTAGACGATATGGGATTAGAACTACTTACAATAGCACTTTTATTCGATGCGGGATTTAAGGAGCATCGCAACAAATTCCTCCCTCGACTCAAATCCCCGAATACTTCGATCCTTGGTTCGGATTTGCTTCTACCCGATCAAAACCTTCCGCCTTCAATACTGCTTAATCAGATTTTGGGCCTAATCCTAACAATCTTCCACCTAGGCTTAAAATCTTATCTTCAAGAGCAAATCTGGCTTGCTTCTTCACCACATCAATTCTCTGAATTTTTTCCGTTGTCGAACCTTAACTCTGATATCACTTGTTGGGATTTTACCTCTAAAATCTATCTACTTAAAATATAGGCAAAAAACACAACTATAACAATTAAATAAGAAAAACAAACAAAAAGTAAGAACATCAATAATTAATATGGTTTGGCAACCTCTTTGCCTACATCTACCAACAACTCCACTATTTTATTAATCTTCAACTACAACTTTAGGAAGAGTAAAATTGTTAAAATCTCACTCCAAAGTCACAATACAACAAAAACTTTTAACCTAGCTCTAGTTATAAGTGTCATCTCTATTTGACAACCTAAAACCCCAATACACCCAAAGCTCTCATTCTAGCTCTAATAGTAAACCCTTCTAGTTTACAATGTATATGGAATTATGAGTGAAGCCTCAAATCTTCTCTGGGACCCATTTATATAGAGGATATTTTCCTAATACTATGGAAAAGAACAACATCATAGTAGACTACTATTACTTGTACAATCAACAATCTAATAGTAAATTACTACTATTCCTACTAGAACAAGCAACTACAAAATAGGAAACAACTTTTCCCAAACCAATTAAAAGTCTTCATTATGGTAATTGAACAAAAATCCTAACAAATCTTCACATTGACTCAAATTCTCCACATCATCATCAAATTTGGATTTCTTCTTTGGTTGGTGCGATCGTTCCTTTTGGTCTTACTGTAATTCTCGTAATCATAGAGTAAGGGTAAAGAAGTAATTTAATAAATGTGGCATGAAATTAAAATAATATATTTATGCAAAGGATTTAGTATTTCATAAAATAATTCTTTTGAAAAAAATGGATGCGTGGGGGCATAGTTACAAAGAAAAAGAAAAGGAAAAAAAATGGGCGTGTTTAGTAGGAAAAAAGGAAAAAGAAAAAGAAAAGAAAAGAAATAATAATTATATTTGTTTTTTTTAAAAAAAAAAATTAAACTTGAAATTGGAGAGTTGCATATATTGCAGTTGTGCGTAGTGCACAGTGAAAAGCGATCGACCTCGCTTAAAAATTTGCCTATAAATTGATTTTTACCAAATCCTGTTTGATTTCTTTCTTTTACCATTCAAACTACTTTTTTTCTCAAAACACTTGGAGATCCAAAGAAATATTAAAAGAGCAAAATTTTCAAGGTGTTTACTACAGAATTTCATAAAGAATCACGGGAAGCTATTAGAAAAATAGAAGGTAATAACATAATATTTATTTTTAATTTTTTAGCGTTCATGAAATTTCTCGGAATTCAAAATGAGAATTTTCAAAGGGTGTGGTTTATGAAGAATTGAAGAAATAGTTAGAGATTTAATAAAAATATTATATCAAGTGTTGACAGTCAGCAACCGGGAGAAATTTCGGAGAGGAACGAGAAAGGCAAGGAGGTGATCCACGGGTAGCTTTAAGTGCTATGTGGTGAGTTAGATTTACTTTAAGTAATCTAAATAAAAAAATCAAATATCTAGTAATAATATTAAAATAAATTATTAGTGTATGCTTTGGTAATAGATGAAAAATTGATTTATAGGTATGATAGGAATTTTGAACATGTAGAAAATTATTAGGTGAGAAATAATACTTTTGGAATAATAAGTTGATTTAATAATAAAAGAAATGAGTGAAATTCTTGATGAACTATGGTTGATGTTTTGATACGAATTATGAGGAGATGAAATTTAGTGAATCTTGACAAGTTTTGAAGGATGATTTGATGCGATTTATGATGAGAGGAATTTAGTGAAATTTTTATAATAATTTGAGGAAATACATGATAGCTAAATTTAAATATTTTGACTTCATGTTGTTTTTATATTACTGTTCGTATGCATATTTCATATCATTGTTCATACGCATATGCATTAAATAAAAGAACCGAAAGAACCGGGAAGGGGCCGATCTAATTGAAAAACCGTGACAGCCGGTATATGCTGGAAATAAATCCGTGACAACCGGGATAAGCTGTAAAGAAAAGAACCGGGAAGGTAGCCGGTCTAAGATAATAAAAACATGTCGACATGTGGAAAGATGTTCCTTAATAATAATTCATGCATTGCATTTGTTTTAAATATTAATTGCATAATTTAAATACTGATGTGTGGTGTGTTATGGTGAAATTGTTTATAGATAAATGAGTCTCACATAGAGAGACAGTTACAATGAGAAAGAACATAGAAGTATAATATGATAAGAACCATCTAAATGGTAGACGTTATGATGTGAACCTCATTACGAGGTAATTATGAGATAATCGATGGTCTTAAGGTGAGCCAATAAATAAGAAGAAGAGATTGATAGAGAATGAGACTTTATGCTATGTGTAGTGATAGTAGAATACTATTATTATGTTATGTGAAATATAATTGATTTAATATTGAAAGACCATTTATACGATTGAGTATTTCTAGTAAATTTAATTCACTGAGCTTATGAAGCTCACCCCTCATTGTACAATGATTTCAGGTAGTAGGCATGACAAATAGTTTAGTGAGTTGAGATTCAGACTAAATCATTTTCTGTAAGCCATGTATGTGTCAACATCCTCAGACTAGTGAGAAAATAAAATAAAAATTTATTTGTAAATATTCATGCATTTTACGTTGTATATTATGTTTAAGTTAATATCAGATTGATGTGTCTCCCCTGTTGAGAGTTGAGGATTGATGTAAAAGAAGTTCTGTTAGTATTATTTTTATTGTTGCATATATATGTCGTGCGGGGATTTTCAAAATGTAATGACACCGTCTTGGGGGTGGTCAACCCGGGATTGGTCGTCACAATTTTGGCATCAGAGCATTAGGTTTTATGATTCTGTAGACTGCATAAAAAGTAAGAAAGTGAAAGATTAAAATAAATTATATTTTAATAGTCTGAGGATGTCACGTGGACGCGCTAGAGCTATAGTTAGATTTGTTGATTTTAGAGGGCATGGTAGGCCCCCAATATTTTTTGACAAGTCAAGGTTGAGTCTGAATCTGTGGTTCCTATAACTGATATTAGTAAAGGTATGAGAGAATCTGAAGTTGAAAGAGATGAGCTAAGATAAGCTCTTGCACATGCTCTTGAGAAGTGAAGGTAACAGATGATAGAGTTGATAGCTTATAACATAGACTTGATGAACAGGCTAGAGCAATGCCTGAGGTTGTTGTAAATCCAGTAATGATAAATGTTAAAAAGGGGAAAAATGATTGTTTTGTTAGATATATTAAGTTGAATTCCTTATTGTTTAAAGGATCTATGAATCCTTTTAAGCTTGAGTTTTAGGAGAAACATGTACAAAAATTATTTGGTATTTCACTAGTAACTGACAGACAGATGACTGCCTTTGATTCGTTTGAGTTACAAGGAGAAGCTTTAGAATGATGAGAGGATACTCTTCCCAGGGTAAGTACAGATATTGATAGACTCTTAACCTGGAATAGGTTTAAGGAGATTTTCCTTGATAAATACTTTCCTTAGACCTTTAGAGCCCAACAAGATAGAAATTATATTTATTTGGGGTAAATATGTTAACTGTGGCTCAATATGATAGCAGATTTGTGATCTTATCAATGGTTGTACTAGAAAGGGTAGACCTAGAGGAGAAGAAGTGTAAGAGGTTCATAGATGAACTATGTTTTAAGAGTTGATCAAAACTCTCTTACATGAGGCATATGAATTATGTCAGATTAGTGGATATAACACTTCATATTGAATAGGATGTGATTGAATTTAGAGAAATGAGGAATTGGTGGAAGAAGTCTAAATTTGAGGAACCCAGAGGTGGTACCAGTATGAGTATATAGGGTGAAAGATCACCCAGAGGAGGTATTCCTTGTCACAAGGAGCTGAAGTACAGAGTCATAGGCAAGTAGGATCTGTTACTTCTGTAACTCATAATACTATTGGTGCGACCCTTAGATTTGAGAGACAAGTTATGGAAACTGGGAGTCATGGTAAAGGAAGTAAGTATGTGTAACAACCCATTCTGGGTTGGCCACCCCCGAGATGATGTCATCACATTTTGAGAATCTCAGCACGACACATATAGCAACAATAAAAATGATACTAATAGAAATTTTTGCTTTAATCCTCAACCCTCAATAGGGGAGGTACATAAATCTGATATTGACTTAAACATAATATACAATGTAAAATGCATGAATATTTACAAATAAGTTTTTGTTTTATTTTCTCATTAGTTTGAAGATGCAGACACGTACATGACTTATAGATAATGATTTCGTTTGAACCTCAACTCACCAATTATTTGTCATGTCTGCTATCTGAAATCATTGTACAATGAGAGGTGAGCTTCACAAGCTCAGTGAATTAAATTTACTAGAAGTATTCAATCTGTATAAATAATCCATCAATATTTAATCATTTATATTTCATACAACTTGATACTAGCATTCCACTATCACTACACATAGCGTAAGTCTCATTCTCTATCAATCTCTTCTTCTTATTTATTGGTTCACCTTAAGCCCATCAATTATCTCAAAATTTCCTCGTAATGAAGTTCACATCATAAAATCTACCATTTAGATGGTTCTTATCACCATAACTGTCTCTCTGTGAGACTCATCCATCTATAAATAAATTCACAATAACACACCACACATAAGCAATCCAATAACGCAAGCAATAATTAAAACAGATGCAATACATGAATTATTATTATGGGAACATCTTCTCACATGTCAACATGTTGTTATTATATTAGACCGGCCCCCTTTCGGTTCTTTACAGCTCATCCCAGCTGTCACGAAATTTATTTTCAGCATATACCGGCTGTCACGGTGTCCTTTTTATTTTCAGTATATACCAGCTGTCATGGTTTTTCAATTAGACCGACCCTCTTCCCAATTCTTTCGGTTCTCTTATTTAATGCATATGCATATGAACTGTAATATAAAAACCACATGAATTCAAAATATTTAAATTAACTATCCGGTCTTTCCTCAATTTTCTGCATGATAAATTTCACAATTTTCTTCTCCTCATACATCACATCAGTTGATCGACCAAAACTCGTCAAGAATCTATTTATCATCATCATTATTAAATCAACTTATTATTCTAATAATATTTCTTTTCACATATCTAATATTCATATCATACTTATCAACCAAATTTTTATCTACCACTAAGGCATAAGCTAATAATTTATTTTAATATTATCACTGGATTTTTATTTTTATTTATAATCTATTCTTTTATTCTTTTCATTTTCTTTGTAACTACGCCCCCACGCATCCATTTTTTTTTAAAAATTTGTTTTATTCAATAGTAAATCCTTCACATATATATTATTTTAATTTTATGTCATATTTATTAAATTACTTTTTTACCCTTACTTTACGATTACGGGTATTACAAATCTACCCACCTTATAAAAATTTCGTCCCCGAAATTTCCTTACTTTGCTCCAAAAACAAATGTGAATAATATTTCTTCATAATTGTCTCACATTTTCACGTAATCTCTTCAACATCCTTATTCTGCCACAGAACTTGGACTAATGAAATTATTTTATTATACAAAATTTGTCCTTTTTGTATAAAATTCTCATTGGTACTTGTATATAAGCCTAAACTTTCTGAATTTCTATAGCTTAGCTCGAAATATTAAAATATTCATCATGATGACTGTACCACCATATCCGTTAACCATGATCCTATATCATTGATATTCAACTTCATTCTTATCTTTCTTAAATCTATCATCAATTTCACATCAGGACTCCCAATAGTAGTTAACCTTCTTGTAGACTTTCTACTCGATGCATCAGTTATCACTTTCACATTTTCTAGATGATAGTGAATTGTACAATCATAATTACTAATCACTCCATACACCATCTTTGCCTCAAATTCAACTCTCCCTGGGTAGGTAAGAATATCAAACTCTTATAACCCATGAATATCTCACAAGTGGCTCCATATAGATGATGTCTCCAATCTCTAAAGTAAACACTATAGCAGCCAACTCTAAGTCATGAGTAGAGTAATTTCTATCACGAATCTTTAATTGCCTAAAAATATGGCCCACAGCTTTCCTATGTTACACATATCCTAATCATTGATGTGACGCATCACTATACACCACACAACCTTCATCACCAGAAAGAACACTAATATTGGAGCTGTAATCAATTTCTCCTTTAGTAATTGAAATTTTTTTTCTCACACTTCCCTTACCCTACAAATCTCACCTCTTTCCTGGTCAGTCTATTCAATAGTATTACAATAATATAAAAATTCTAAAAGAATCTTCTATAATAACAAGCTAACCCCAAGAAAATTCTAATCTCAGTCACATTAGTTGGTCTCTCCCAACTTAGCATTGCCTCTACCTTTTATGGATCAACTGTTATACCATTTTCTGTTATTTCATATTCCAATAAAGTTATTTCATTAAGCCAATACTCATGCTTAGAGGACTTTGCATATAATTTCTCTCTCCTTAAAATCTCCAACACAAAGTCTAATGTTTCACATGTTATTTTTCTTCTTAGAACATATCAATGTCAAATACAACCAGAAACTTGTTAAAATATAGTTTAAACACTCTATTCATCAAGTCCATGAATGTTTCTAGAACATTGGTTAATCCAAATGACATCACAAGAAACTTATGGCTATAACATGTCCTAAAAGCAGTCTTAGGCACGTCTCTCTTATTTATCCTTAATTGGTGATAACCTGATCTTAGGTTTATCTTAGAAAACACTCTCACTTCTTACACTGCTCACACAGTTTATTTATCTTGGGAAAAAGGTATTTTTTCTTATTCAACTATTTGTAATCTTTACACACTCTTATCATTCCATCTCCATTCTTCACAGAGGCTCCCCAAATACATTAGTTCCAAAAAATTGTTTATAAAAAATTCTTAAAATGGTATGTTCAACTCTCTCAATTCAGTTGGGGTTATTCTTGTAGGGTGCTATTAAATATATGTGATGATCCTAGTATCACATCAATAGAGAATTTAATCTCCCTACTTGGAGGTAACCTAGACAACTCATCACGAATTACATTAGAATAATCTTTCACCACTAAGATTTATTCTAACTTCTTATTTTCCTTTCTATAATTCATTATGTATGCCACTTACTCCTCACAACCCTTCTTCAACCATTTACTAGTAGTTAGAACAAAACAAGATAGTTCGAGAATATCTTATGTTCTCTCTAAAAGTTAAACTCCTCATGTCCATATCTTGAACACTACCTTCTTTCTGGAACAATTAACCATATTCAAAGATAATAAATCAGCTTCAAATTCTCTATCACTGATACGAATCACATAACCATTGTAAACATTTATGATTATTACTCTATCTCTAGTGGGAACTTCAATAGAAATATTTTGCATCAAAGGACTAATACATACTTCAAAAGACTTCATATGAATACTGGGTACAAAAGAATGGGTTACACCCAGATCAACCAACATTGATATATCCACATTTTCTATATAACAAGCACCTCAAATTAGAACAATTATGGGATAAATATCTTATCTGAATATATCTATGACAAGCTTCTGTCTTTTAATCATACATCAGATTAGCACTTCCCCTTGGTGGCATATATACTTCCCCTATCATGACTCACAGTTCCCATAACCTGTCTCACAAATTTAAGGGTCCCATCGATAGTATTCTAAGCTATAGAAGTAACAGATCCTGCTCGCCTCTGACTCTGTACTTTAGTTCACTGTGACAAGGAATGCCTCATCTGGGTGGTCTCCTATCCTGCACACTTATACTGGTACCACCTTTGGGTTCCTCAAATCTAGCCCTCTGCCGTTGATTCTTCTTACCTCTGATTTCCGTTACATCATTCTCAATCTGAAGTGCTATATCCACCAATCTGACATAATTAATATGCATCATGTAAGATAGTTTTGATAAAATCTTAAAACACAGTTCATCTATGAACCTCTTACACTTCTTCTCCTCTAGGTCTACCATTTCCGGTAAAACCATTGATAAGACCACAAATCTTTTATCATACTGAGCCACAATCAACACATTTACCCCAAATAAATAAAATCTCTATCTTGTTAGGCTCTAGAGGTATAAGAAAAGTATTTATCAAGGAAAACCTCATTAACCCTATTCCAGGTTATGGGCCTATCAACATCTACGCTTACCCTGGAAAAATATTCTCCTACCATTCTAGGGCCTCTTTCTAACTTAAATGTAACAACGACGACCCTCTGCCTGTCAATCATTGGTAAATATCAGATAATCTCTCTACATGTTTTATCCATAACTCAGGCTTAAAAGGGTTTACAAACGACAAAACATTCAACTTAACAATCTCCCTACATCTCATGCATAACTCATTTTTCCCTTTTTTAAACGTTTATCGTTATTGGATTAACAACCTTAGACACTGCTCTAGCTTGTTCATAAAGTCTATGCTATAAGTTATCAACTCTATCATCTGTTACATTCATTTTCTCACAAGCATGTGTAAGAGCTTATCTTAGCTCATCTCTTTCAACTTCAGATTCTCTCACACCTTTACCAATATCAATTATATTGTCAACACGTTCCTTTCTAGGAACCAGTGATTCAAACTTAACCTCGACTTGTCAAAAAATTAGGGCATACCACACCCTCTCAAATCAATAACTCTAACTCTAGCTCTAGCACGTCATGGGTCATCCTCAGACTGTTTATTAAAATATAATTTATTTTAATCTACTACTTTCTTTCTTTTTATGCAGTCTACAGAATCATAAAATCTAATGCTCTGATACTAAAATTGTAACGACCCATCCCGGGTTGGTCACCCCCGAGACGGTGTCATCATATTTTGAGAATCTCAGCACGACACATATATGCAACAATAAAAATGATACTAACAAAAATCTTTGCTTTAATTCTTCACCCTCAATAGGGGAGGTACATAAATTTGATATTGACTTAAACATAATATACAACGTAAATTGCTTGAATATTTACAAATAAGTTTTTATTTTATTTTCTCATTAGTTGGAGGATACGGACACGTTCGTGACTTATAGATAATGATTTTGTCTGAACCTCAACTCACTAACTATTTGTCATGTCTGCTACCTGAAATCATTGTACAATGAGGAGTGAGCTTCACAAGCTCAGTGAATTAAATTTACTAAAAGTACTCAATCTGTATAAATAGTCTATCAATATTTAATCATTTATATTTCATACAACTTGATACTAGCATTCCATTATCACTACACATAGTGTAAGTCTCATTCTCTATCAATCTCTTCTTCTTATTTATTAGTTCACCTTAAGCCCATCAATTATCTCAAAATTTCCTCGTAATGAGGTTCACATCATAAAATCTACCATTTAGATGGTTTTTGTCACCATAACTGTCTCTTTGTGAGACTTATCCATCTATAAATAAATTCACAATAACACACCACACATCTGCAATCCAATTATGTAAGCAATAATTAAAATAGATACAATGCATGAATTATTATTATGGGAACGTCTTCCCACATATCAACATGTTGTTATTATCTTAGATCGGTCCCCTCCTGGTTCTTTACACTTATCCCAGTTGTCAAAAAATTTATTTTCAGTATATACCAGCTGTCACAGTGTCCCTTTTATTTTCAGTATATACCGACTATCACGGTTTTTCAGCTAGACCAGCCCATTCCCGATTCTCTTATTTAATGCATTTGCATATGAACAATGATATGAAATATGCATATGAACAGTAATATAAAAATCACATGAATTCAAAATATTTAAATTAACTATCCAGTCTTTCCTCAATTTTCTGCTTAATAAATTTCACAATTTTCTTCTCCCCATACATCACATCAATTGATTGACCAAAACTCATCAAGAATCTATTTATCATCATCATTATTAAATCAACTCAATATTCTAATAATATTTCTTTTCACATAATAATTTCCACATGTCTAATATTCATATCATACTTATCAACCAAATAACTTTCTTGGAACATGTAATATCGAAAAATGGTATAACAGTTGATCCACAAAAGGTAGAGGCAATGTTAAGTTGGGAGAGACCAATTAATGTAACTGAGATTAGAATCTTCTTGAGGTTAGCTGGTTATTATAGAAGATTCTTTTAGAATTTTTCTATTATTGTAATACTGTTGAATAGACTGACCAGGAAAGAGGTGAGATTTGTATGGTAAGGGAAGTGTGAGAAATATTTTTCAATTACTAAAGGAAAAATTAACTACAGCTCTAGTATTGATGTTTCCTTCTGGTGATGAAGGATTTGTAGTGTATAGTGGTGTGTCACATCAATGATTGAGATATGTGTAACATTGGGAAGCTACGGCCTATACTTCTAAGAAATTGAACTTTCATGATGAAAATTACCCTGCTCATGACTTAGAGTTGACTACTATAATGTTTGCTTTAAAGATTAGAGACACCATCTGTATGGAGCCACTTGTGAGATATTCATAGGTTATAAGAGTTTGACATACCTACCTAACCAGAGAGAGTTGAATTTGAGGCAGAGATGGTAGACAAAATTAATTAGTAATGATGATTGTACAATTCACTATCATCTAGAATATACGAAGGTGATAGCTGATTCATTGAGTAGAAAGTTTACAAGAAGTTTAACTGCTATTGGGAGTCCTGATGTGAAATTGATGATAGATTTAAAAAAGATAAGAATGAAATTAAATGTCAGTGATAGAGGATCGTGTTTAATGAATATGGTTGTACAGTCATCCCTAGTAAAATGCTTTAGAGATGTAAGGTAGAGATGAAGAGATAAAAAAAGATTAAGCATTGAGTGCTTACTAGAAAGCAATATGAATTCAAAAATTTGAAATGAGGCTATTTTGGTATTGGAACATGAATTTGTGTTCCCAATAATGTGGAGTTGAGAAAGAAGATATTGAGAAAGGTACATGATGATGTAGATCCGATGCAATCAAGTAACTATAAGATGTATAGGGAATGGAGACAAAATTCCTGGTGGTCAGGATTGAAGAAGGATATAGCTGAAATTGTGAGGTTATCTGGAACACCATTAAGCATAGTGTCAAACAGAGATGCTAGATTTACATCTTGATTTTAGAGAGGCTTTCAAAAATTCATGGGTACACGGTTATAATTTAATATAATTTTTCATGCTCAGACAGAAAGGATTATTTGAGTACAAAAAGATATGTTAAGGGAAAATGTGATGAGTTTCTCAGTAAGTTGGGATGCTTACATGCCATCGATTAAAATTGTTTATAAAAATCAGTATCAAACTAGTATTGGGATGACACTGATTGAGACGTTGTATGGTAAGAGGTGTAGAACTCCTATATGTTGGGAAGAAATGAGAGAGAGAAATATATTTGGTCCATCAATTATTGAGTTAACAACTGAGAGGATCAAATTGGTTAGAGAGAATCGGAAAGCAGTATAGAGTAGACCGAATAGCTATGCTGATAATTGGAGAAGACATCTCAAGTTTTAAGCAATTGATTGGGTGTATTGAAAAATATCTCAATGGAATGGTGTGTTGAGGATCAAAAAGAAAGGAAAGTTGAGTCTGAAGAAAGTTGGAACCTATGAGATTGTTGAGAAAGTTGGGCTAGTTATGAGTAGCCTGAAGTTACCTCTAGAATTAAGACATTTATATAATTTATTTCATGTTTCATTTTTAAGAAAATGTTTACATGATGACTATTATAATATTTTGAGCTAAGCTATAGAAATTCAGAGAGATTGGGCTTATATACAAGTACCTGCGAGAATTTTAGACAGAAAAGAACAGGTTTTGTGAAATAAAATAATTGCATTAGTTCAAGTTCTGTGGTGGAATAAGTTATTGAAAAGATTACGTGAAAGCATGAGACAATTGTGAAGAAAAAATATTCACATTTGCTTTTAGAGTAAAGTAAGGAAATTTCGGGGACGAAATTTTTTTTAGGTGGGTAGATTTGTAATACCCGTAATCGTAAAGTAAGGGTAAAGAAGTAATTTAATAAATATGGCATGAAATTAAAATAATATATTTATGTGAAGGATTTAATATTGAATAAAATAATTCTTTTGAAAAAAATGGACGCGTGGGGGCGTAGTTACAAAGAAAAGAAAAGGAAAAAAATGGACATGTCCAGTAGGAAAAGAAGGCAAAAGAAAAAGAAAAGAAAATAATAATTATATTTGTTTAAAAAAAATTTAATCGTGCAACACCTGATTACGCTCAAAGTATAACACGGTAGTTGTAGCAAAGCTTTTGGGTGTCGATTTCACAGGGAAAAGCGATCTATAAAGGAAAAGTGAAAACCTTAACACGAACGATAACAATTAAGTGAGAAGATATGAATATTGAAGTAATTGTATAAATAGATTGAAATATATGATAAAGAAACAATAAGGTTCCGGGAATCCTCCCTAGGTTCATTGCCTTATTCTAATATTGATTCAATTGTTTTATCTCGATTGCAAGTTTCACATCCCAAACAAGCAATCGGCAAATATTCAACTAAAGCACATATAAATCCTAATGTAATTGATATGAATTACTCTTACTTTCAATTTAAGTACACGTGACCTATCCTATAGGTTTATCAAGAAACGACAATATGTCTTAACGACAATATCGCAGTAATGGACAAACCTAAGAGATAAATCTACCGGATTCAATCAAATCCAATAATCTTGACATAAGAAGAACATGACTAGACTTATATCAAAGATAAAGATACAATCACCGGATTAAGAGAAAATCCTTTAATTAAATAAAAAAGTAACACATAACAATGTTCTGACAATAAATCTCAACTACAACTGAATCAATAAAGGAAAATAAGAACAACTACATCTAGGGATTCATCCTTTCACCTTGCTTGGAGATTAGTTCGCCATGAAGTTCATGGTTGAACACTTTGATGGAGGAGAGTGTGGTAGCCTTCTTAAGTTTTTCAGACTTTAAAGATGTTCTTTCTTAAACCCTAAGTGATCTATTTATAATACAAAAAGGTCCAAGGGTGTTTTAGGGTTTAAAAAATCATTAAAGTCCTAATTAGGTCATAACTCGGAGAAAGGGATCGTGTGGGCGCCGCGGCTCTCACTTTCTTGTGCCGCGGCCCTACCTAATTTTTGGCTGGAGGACCTTCTGGGCGTCACAGCCCTACCTAGTCCAGGCTGCGGCTCTGGCTGATGGTCTTCTTGGCTTTTTTAGATTAGCTTCTGGAGGCCGCGACCCTCACTAGTCCAGGCCGTGGCTCTCACTGGTTGGTGGAGGCTCTCTTTGTTTTATCCTTCCACAACCACTCCTTCACCTTGATATGTGTGGAATCTTAATGCTTCAAACAGTGATAGTTTTTCCATCTCTTTTAAGCACCAAGTACCTGAAAATGCACCGAAATAAGTCAATGATTCAAGAATATTACTTTAGAGTTATTAAGGTATAAAAGTGTAATTAAAACCTAGATCAACCTAAAATGCCAACAATTAAGTACTGTTAAGATGCATTTTATGACTTTCAACACAATCCCCAACTAGCTTATTGCTAGTCTCTAGCAATTCAAGCGAAAACAAGAGATGACTTCTATGGTAGGAATCAAAACAAGGTAAAGCAATGCTAGCGTTAAACCAAGAACAATTCACTTTTTGGCTCAGAAATTGCACATAATATACAGCACATAGAATCATTAAATATCACTTAAGTCCAAAAGTAATCCAAACATCAATCTAAAAATTGTTATCGACTCTTATAATCCATCTTACCATAATCCATTAGTCCAAACATCCGGATGATTTTATGCATCACATTCATGAATACAAGTCTTGGCCTCTAAAAACATAATAAATTGCATGACATCAATCACAAATCAAGCTCCGTAGGCTCACTTTTCAAATCACTCTCCACTATTGTAGAAAAATCACACCACCTTGGATCAATAGATCTTTAAATAAGCTTATAATGTTAGGCTAAGGTAAAGGTTAAGAAAGAAACGGAAGGATTCAACAAGTAAAAGAACTCAATCTCTTAGTTTTCAAACACAACCACTTTAAGCACCGGATAACCTTACTTCAACACCTAACTCTTTCAACCATTTTTCGAGCATTTCTCTCAATAAATCACCATTTTTTTTCTTTTCTTCTTTCTTTGCCATAATTCACTTTTTTTTTTGGCATAAGACCATTCACCTCCTTTTTCATTCTTTTATTTTCTTTTCCACTACCCCCAACTTATCTCTTTTAATGCACTTGGGTTATGGTAGTAATATTTTTTCATATTTCCATAGTAATATTTTTTCATATTTCCATAGTAATATTTTTTCATATTTCCATCCTTACTCCTCTTAAGTGTTTCTAAAAAAATGTGTATAACTAAGTTCTTTTAAAAGAAGGGTAAGGATAAAATATTTTTAGACTCATAAAGGTAAGTAAATGGGCTATTAAAAGAAACAAGGCTCAAATTCTTTTTAAAGAAAAGGCTCAAATAGGTGACTAGCGATAAATATAGCAATGGTAAGTTTGAAAGGCTCAAACGGTTCAAAAATGGCCTATATCATATCCTAAGTAATGTGCATTCTAGGAATTCGTCTCAAGTGATTATCAAATAAGTTCTAGAGCTTGTCGAGACCGCAAAAGTATTCACAAACAATCACACATAAAACTTCTCTAAATGTTTTAGACTAATTATACAATCTTACCGCAAACTAGAGTCTCAAACCAAATGAAGATTGACACTTCAATTATTCTCAAACCGAAGCAAGATTTAACTTCTTCTAAACACTATATGCTATCTCAATTAAGTTCATATCATTGACATATGAATTAACTCTAAGGCTAACACAAAGCATGCTAAAAACAAATAAAAAGGGAAAGTAACACCAAGCAGCTCAATGGGAAAAATACGTTTCCTCTACCCCCAACTTAAAAATTGCATTGTCCTCAATGTTAAAGATAAAGTAAAGGAAACTCCCTTTGTAAGCAAAAGTGCACACAAGCTGAACATTGTGCACCATTATGTGAACTGCAGGCGATTCTTCTTGCTGAAATTTCGGTCTATAACATAGAACAACACAACAAAAAGAAAGCAACTGGGGTGTACTATTAAGATTCCCACCTATGTTAGGTTAACACCTGAATGGAAAGAAATAACTAAAAAAGAAAAGAAAGTACGAAAAATAAATAATGCAAAGGAAAAGAAAAAAATGTTAGCACAGTCATCCGAAAATAAATAAAATAAAATAAAATAAAACAAACAAGATAGAACCCAAAACTAATCCTCTAAGTCTTCATCATCTTCTTCATTCTCTTCATCTTCCTCTGGAGGTGGATCAAAAGATGAACCTGGATAAGGTGGGAAAATGGGAAAGTGATCCATGTCGCAACCAGTGGCAGAGGCAAGGTGTTGGTACATCTGATCAAAAGAAGAGTACACCCCCGCTTGATAATCAGCTTGCCTAGCCAAGAAACGTTTATGACGATCAAATTTATCATGCAAAAGTTTTTGATGCTCTTCAAAACGAATCTCTAAATTATTAAGGTGCTCTGCAATAGTGAAATGCCTAAGGGGAGGAGGGGCTGCAATCGTTGCTCTCTCTCCTGAAACTGGCAGCCTTGAGGCTTTAATTTGATTGAGCATGCCATCATCGATGGGCTTCTTTGGTTGCTGGGCGTCCTCATCAGGACTGCACCGAACTCCGGCTTGGATGCACAATTGGGTAATTAAGGAAGGGAAGTACAATCCAAGATTTTATTGTACAGTGTGTATGATAGAATTAAATATGATCTGGCCCATATCAATAGTCATGCCCATCAAAATGGCATAAATCAGCATAGCTCTCTCAACAGTAAGGTCACTATAGTGCGTGGCAGGCATCAATCTCTAACATACAAAATATTGCCAAGCTCGAGCATTGACAGTCAGAGAAGTACCGGGAAAGGTTATAGGGGTATCACCCGTCATTTTCCATATAGTGCCAAGAATACAAAGAGTATTGAAAATCTCGTCATAATTAATATTAGATGCATATGCAATATACTCACTATTTTCTATGTCAGGTAGCCCATTGAATCGATTTATAGATGTGCTGCTAAAAGAAACTGTTTTGCCTCTCACCTTCACCTTACCATTCTTATGTTCGTCTGCATTAGCGTAGAATTCTCTAACCATATTTGTGAGGGAATGAGATGGTTGTCTAGCAAATATACCCCAATGCCTGTCAATGATCATTCTAACAAGGTGGGGTTTGCTCTCCCTGTTATATTGAATCTTTTCTCAGGAATGGGTTTTCTAGTATGCATCATCCTATCATATCTCTCACTAGCCTCAAAACTAACAAATTTGATCTCGTCATACTCTTGAGCTTGTTTCCCCCTTGGTCTCTTAGTCTTAGGGGCCATTTGAATCAAATATATAGAATAATAGTACTAATTCAAAATCAACCACCCACATAGCACAAATGAACAACAAAGAGGAGAAATTGGTCTTACTTAATGCCAAAAAGTGGAGAGAAGAAAGACTACCCACCAATTTGAAATCTTCTTGAAGAACTCAAAGTCTTCTTAGAACCAAGCTTTGTGGAGAAATTCCTAGCAAAATCTGCAATATTAGTGCTAAATCCTTCATGAGATGATGTTAGAATCAAGAAATTTTGAGTAAAAGTGAGTGGGTAAGTGAGCGTTTGGAGCAAGGATGAGAGAGAAATGAGTGTGCTGGGTTTTTTTGTAAGAGAGAAATGAAGAGGAAAGGAAGAATTTAGGGATTTAAAAGGGCTAGGCTCGGGTGGGCGCCGCGGCTTTGGCTGAGGTGTGTGTGCGCGTTCATTCTGTGCGCTGCAGTGCGCACAGTGCTGGGCTTAGACGTGAGGCATAGAACAAGAAGGTAAGGCACTGGGCACTGGGGTGTGCACAGTAGTGGGCCTAGGCGCGCACTGCTGCTGGGCTGGTGTGCGTGCTGGGCACTGTGGGCCGAGCCTAAGGGCGACCTGGGCTTGTTTTCCAAAAAAAAACTTGTTTGTTCCCAAAAAAAAATTAGAAAATATATAAAATTAGTAAAAATAAAAATAAAAAATAAAATGAAGATGGACTTAACTAAAAATAAAACAAACAAAACAAAAGGAAAATAAAAGTAAAAACATACCTTTATTGTGTAGTAAAGGTGAATAGACTGGATCCATAAGCGAAATGTCTTCCACTTTCGGATCTTTCCTATCAACTATGGTGTTGACCCTTGACTTTAAAAATCCAACCATCTCTAGTATCCTCAATTTCTACCGCCCCATTAGCAAAAACATTTTTCACTACGAAAGGACCGATCCACCTCGACCGAAGTTTTCTTAGATGCTTATGGAGTCTAAAATCGTATAAGAACACCTTATCATTAGGCTTAAATGTTTTTCTCAAAATATTTTTATCATGAATACTTTCATTTTCGCCTTATAGATTCTAGAGCTCTCATAAGCATCGTCTCTCAACTCCTCTAACTCGGTCAACTGAAATTTCCTAAGCTTACTTGCTTCTCCTATGTCAAAATTGAAAGACTTTATGGCCCAATAAGCTCGATGCTCGAGCTCCACAGGTAAATGGCAAGGCTTTCCAAAAACAAGCCTATAAGGTGACATACCTAAGGGGGTTTTGAAAGTTGTACGGTAGGCCTAAAGCACATCAACTAGTCTCAAAGACTAATCCTTTCGATCCAGGTTGACTGTTTTTTCTAAAATTTGTTTGATCTCCCTATTTGCAAGTTCTACTTGACCACTTGTTTGAGGGTGGTAAGCTGTAGAGATCCTATGTAATACCCCATATTTTCTCATCAAAGCTTCAAAAGAACGGTTGCAAAAATGTGTACCTCGATCACTAATTATAGCACGTGGTGTACCAAATCGAGATAACACATTTTCTTTGAGAAATTTAATTATCGTTCTATTATCATTGCTTCGGCAAGCTGCTGCCTTTACCCATTTTGACACATAATCTATTGCCACAATGATGTATTGATATCCGAAGGAAGGAGGAAATAATCCCATAAAATCGATGCCCCAACAATCAAAGATTTCAACCACTAAAATTAGGTTTAAGGGCATTATATTACGACGAGATACGGCTCGTAACTTCTGACACTTTTCACATGAGTGACAATAGATATTTGCATCTTTAAATAAGGTGGGCCAATAAAATCCACACTGCAAAATTTTTGCAGCGGTTTTTTTCATTGAAAAGTGGCCCTCACAAGCTTGGGAGTGACAAAATTCTAAGACGCTGGCAATCTCTTCATTAGGGATGCAACACCTTAAAATTTGGTCAGGGCAGCACTTGAAAAGATAGAGGTCATCCCAATAGAAATTAAGTACCTCATTCAAGAATTTCCTCTTATCTTGAGTGCTCCAATCCATCGGTATCTCACCGGTAGCCAAATAATTCACAATATGAGCAAACCATGGTAGAGAAGTAACAGAGAGTAATTGCTCATCAGGAAAATCATCTTGGATTGGCATGTCGTCAGAGGTGTATTCAAATGTGAGCCTAGATAGATGGTCAACCACTATATTCTCTACTCCTTTCTTGTCTTTGATGGTGATGTCAAATTCTTGCAAGAGTAGGATCCACCGTATTAGTCGTGCTTTAGCATCCTTCTTTGTAAGAAGGTACTTGAGGGCTGCATGATCTGTGAAGATAAGAATAGGAGAACCAATTAAATAAGCATGAAATTTGTTAAAAGTAAATACTGCAACTAGCAATTCTTTTTCAGTGGTGAAGTAATTCATTTGAGCATTATTTAAGGTTTTACTAGCATAGTAAATGATAAAAGGTTTTCCCTCTCTTCGCTGTCCAAGAACAGCACCTACAACATAGTCACTAGCATCACACATGATTTCAAAGGATAAAGTCTAATCAGGTGACTGCATTATAGGTGCTGAAGTAAGCTTACCAATAAGCATTTTAAAGGCCTCTTGACAAGCTTGAGTCCACTCAAATGGGGCATTTTTAACTAGGAGGGCACATAGTGGTCTAGATATGTTGGAAAAGTTTTGTATGAACCTTCTATAAAAACCAGTATGACCAACGAAAGATCTTACATCCTTTATTGTCTTAGGTGTGGGTAATTTAGAAATTAATTCAGTCTTAGATTAATCAACCTCTATCTCCTTAGAAGAAACAATATGTCGTAAGACAATATTGGATGGTACCATGAAATAATATTTTTCCCAGTTTAAGACTAATTCCTTCTCCTTACAACGAATCAACACTCTTTCTAAATTCATTAAGCATGCATCAAATGAAGATCCAAAAACAGTTAGGTCATCTATAAAAACCTCCATGCAATTTTCAACCATATCATTAAAGATGCTCATCATCCAACGTTGAAAAGTGACAGGGGCATTACACAATCCAAATGGCATTCTACAAAAACAATAAGTACCAAAAGGATAGGTGAATGTGGTTTTCTCCTGGTCTTCTAATGCAATTTCAATTTGATAATAACCAGAATAACCATCTAAGAAGCAGTCAAAAGGATGACCAGCTACACGCTCAAGAATTTGATCGATAAAAGGGAGTGAGAAGTGGTATTTCTGGGTGGTAGCATTTAATTTTCTGTAATCAATGCACATTCGACACCCGGTCACAAGTTTTGTAGGGACTAATTCTCTTAGGTCATTCTTTACCACAATGACTCCAGACTTTTTAGGAACGACTTGTGTAGGGCTTACCCATTTACTATCAACTATGGGATATATAATTCCCGCATCTAATAATTTTAACACTTCATTCTTCACTACTTCTTTCATAGTGGGGTTAAGCCTATGTTGAGGATCTCTATGAGGATTAGTCCCTTCATCCAAATTTATCTTATGAGAACAGATCAGGGGACTAATTCCTTTTAAATCAGCCATGCTCCAACCTAAGGTTGATTTATGTGCATTTAAGGTCTGAATTAATTTCTCACCTTGCAACTCAGACAATTCAGATGAGATAATAACAGGAAATGTATCACCTGGACCAAGGAAGACATGCTTCAAACCCTTAGGTAGTGGCTTCAATTCGACTTTAGGTGCTTCCACACTTGAGGGGATTTATTTCTCGCTTCTTTCGGGTAACTTCGTAAACTTTGGTTGCCATGCTTGAGTGCCTTAATCCTGAGATTTATCAAAAACAACAAAAATATTAATTATATATGTTTTTTCATTCCTAGATCAATCTCATTAACAAGAAAATATTCAAGAGGATCAAAATCATGAGCTATAAAAACTCCCTCATCGATGAGTGACTCGATCATGTATAAGTGGTGGTTCTTGTCTTCATCTTCGGGCTGTTTTGCAACATTGAAGATGTTCACTTCAAGGGTCATGTTTCCAAAGGACAGCTTTATGAGTCCATTCCTGTAATTAATTAGAGCATTTGCAGTAGCAAGGAAAGGTCTACCCAAAATCAAATGAATTTTAGAGTTAGTGTCAACAGCAGAAGTAGTATCAAGGATTAGGAAATCAACAGGATAGTAAAATTTATCAATTTGAATTAAAACATCCTTTACAACGCCCTGAGGTACTTTGACTGAATGATCAGCCAATTGCAATACCATAGCAGTTGGTTTCATTTCTCCTAAACCCAGCTGCAAATAAATAAAAAATGGCATCAGGTTTACATTAGCTCCTAAATCTAGCAATGCTTGTCCAACCTCTTGATTTTCAATGCTACATGCAATGGTTAGACAGCCAGGATCCTTGTATTTTGGGGGAATTCTTTGCTCAATTAAAGCACTAACCTACTCTGTTAGGAATGTTGTTTTCTTTACATGGTGATTCCTCTTAATTGTAAACAAATCATTGAAAACTTTTGCATAGGTAGGAACTTGTTTAATCATATGCAAAAGAGGAAGGTTAAGTTTTACTTGCTTCAAGTTCTCTAGGATTTCATTGTTTAGGTCTAGATTTTTCTCGTTTGATTTTAAGGCTTGAGGGAATGGTGCCTTAACAGGGCTATTGGTAATCTTAGGGTCCTTGGGCAGTTCGGTATCACTACTACCTTGAGTCTTTTTCACATCCTCGGGTGTGTTTGATGTTAGGATGTGTAAAGACTTACCACTTCTTGTTACAATGGCATTTACATTTTCCAGATTTGTTTGTGCCATGTGTTGACCATGGGGTGTGGCCTAAGTTTAGGAAGGGAACTTCCCTCGCTCATTCACATTCAAGGAGCCCATCAGTTTGGTCACTTGGCTCTTTATCTCTTTGTTCTCTTCAATAACCTGTGTAATTAATGCCTCACACCTTTGTTTTGTTTTACCCTGTGCCTCAATAAATGCATGTAAAGTGTCTTCTAAAGAACTCTTAGAGGATGAGGGTGCATGATATGGTGCAGGGTATGATCTAGAGGGTTGTGCAAGCAGTTGGTTTTCAGACTTCCAGCTGAAGTTGGGGTGATTGCACCATCCCGGATTATAGGTGTTAGAGAAGGGTTCTAGAGGCTTCTTGTACATGCCTAAAGCACTACATTGCTCCTCATACATCCCTCTCATATCTACGAATGTAAGGCATTGATGAGAGTCATAAAATGCATCTAAACAATACTTAATTGTTAACATTTTAGGGTTGATCTCGGTCGTAATCGCACTTTTACATGTTGATAACTCTAAAGTGATATTCATAAATCATTGACTTAATTCGATGCATTTTCAGGTGCTTTGAGTACAAAAGAGATAATAAAGCGATCCATGTTTAAAGCACCAAAAGATCTTGGGTGTCGGTGCTCGTTTTTGTCCAAGGTTTAGACGTGTCCAAACATGATTCAAAGATGGTTAAAGTCTAAACTAATGCTGGAGTAATAAATTACAGTAAGTTAAAAGACTGCACACAAGTGTGTGCATCACTTTGGAGCAAGTTAAGGGTAGGCACACTAGTGTGTGCACTTCTGCATACAAGCTGAAGGAGTTTCACTGAATTGCCAGAATTTCCCATACATATCAATCATCTTTGCAGATTAAACTGTATTGATGTAGGAAGAACTAGATTATGAGCCATATATTCTTAGAAAGATTCGGAAGTCTATTTTCTGGAGAATTTCACGGTTCGTAAAAAGGATTTTTCTAGAGAAAGTTATGGCAGTTTTAGTGGAAACAGTTCAGGCCAGCACAGCAGGCCCAGACGCACAGCACGGCCCACTCGCCTCTTGACCGGATTAGGGCGAGCAAATGACATTCTTCAAGACCAAAACACCCCCCTTATGCTCTATAAATATATCTTTATGGAGTGTGCAGCTGGGCATTGAAGAGAGAAAGCAAGGAAGAGAGAAAAAAGAGAGGATTCAAGGGATCCAAATCCAGCATTCTTCCATTTTATTTCTAAGTTTTCTTTGGTTGCAAATCAAGGGGAGAACATCCATATTGTTCATCCACCTTGAACTCCATGGCCAAATCAAGGGGACAGCATCCTTATTGTTCTTCCACCTTGATTTCCATGGCCAACTAATCATTTTACAAGGGAAAGGGATGAATCTTTAGGGATTTCTTGTTCTTTATTTCCTGTTCTTGATTCAGTTGTATGGATTTATTGTTAAATATTTTTTATGAATTATTCATTGATTAAGTAAGAAGATTTGAGTTCATGTGATAGATGTGCTTTTTATTCTTCTTCTTTTAGACTCTCTTAATCCGGTGATTGCATCCTTCTCCTCCATTGAGGTTGCTTGGATGTGATTGATTCCGGTAGATTTATCTTATTGATTGTCCATTACTGCGATATTTTCTTTTAAGATATATTGTCGTTTCTTGATAATCTTTAAGATCGGTCATGTGTGCATGAACCGAAATCAATGATTAATTCGTAGCAATTATATAAGAGTTGTAAATGTGCTTGATTGAATATATTCCGATTGCTTGTTTGGGAGTTGAAACTTGCAATCGAGATAAAATCAATTGAATCAAGGGTGGAAATAGGGAACAAACCTAAAGAGGATTCCCGGAACCTTGTTATTTCTCATTTATATTTTATTTACATTTACACAATTTTCCTTTACATTATTTCACCATCAAAGCTCAAAAATCTTGACTTTAACTTTTATCGTTCATTTTAAGGTTCACACATTTTCCTTTGTACTTGACTTGTTTCCCTGTGGAATCGACACCCCAAAGCCGTACTACAATAACTGTGTTACTTTGAGCGTAATCAAATTTTGGCGTCGTTGCCGGGGAAACGCTCTTAAGTATAAGGAAACTTGTCAACTTTGAGTGTGACGGTAAAAAAAAAAAAATTGTAAATATTTTTCTTTTCAGCAGTTTGTAAATACAGTAATATCATTCATTTACTTTTGTTTTTATTTTCTAATTTTCTTTTATTATTCTGTTTTTATTTATCTGTTTATTATTTTATTATGTTTTTATTTATCTGTTTATTATTTTGTTTTATTATTCTGTCTATTATTCTATTTTTATTTATTTGTTTATTATTTTGTTTTATTTATTTGTTTATTATTATGTTTTTATTTATTTGTTTATTATTCTGTTTTATTTATTTGTTTATTATTCTGTTTTTATTTATCTATTTATTATTCTGTTTTTATTTATTTGTTTATTATTCTGTTTTATTTATCTGTTTATTTATCTGTTTTATTTATCTGTTTATTATTCTGTTTTTATTTATCTGTTTATTATTATGTTTTTATTTATTTGTTTATTATTCTGTTTTATTTATATTTTATTATTTTGTTTTATTTATTTTTTATTATTTTGTTTTATTTATTTATTCCCCCTCTAAATTAATTGGTGCATGCTTAGACTGAGAGATTCGCGAGGTAGATTCATTAGAGGACCCAAATTAGAGTTACCCTCTTCTTCCACCTCCATTGGTGAAACCTCGCCTAGATCAAACCATAGTGCACCCCCATCAGAGAATTTAGAGGATTTTATTAACATGGCTGAAAATCCTAATGAGAATGGTGCTAGGACACTTAAAGATTACCTACATCCTAGCCGGACAGCCACACCATCGTGCATTATGTTTCCAGCCAATACCTGTCATCAAGATTTTAAAACAGGGATGTTACAACTTCTCCCTACTTTTCATGGCATGGAAAACGAGAACCCCTATGTGCACATTAGAGAATTTGAGGAAGTAGTTGCGACTTTCCATAGTCACCATGCAACTGATGATATCGTGAGACTCAAGTTTTTTCCTTTCTCCTTAAAGGATAAAGCTAAGAGTTGGTTATACTCACTGAGATCACGATCAATTGGATCATGGAATGAGATGACCCAAGTCTTTTTTAACAAGTACTTCCCTCAACATAAGACTAACGCTTTGAAAAGACAAATCTCCACCTTTGCACAAAAGGAAAACGAGACTTTGTATCAGTCTTGGGAGAATTTTAAAGAGCTGTTAAGTATGTGTCCACATCATGGGTACAAAAATTGGCGTTTAGTGAGCTATTTCTATGAGGGTCTTACCTATAGAGAACACCAATTTGTCGAGATGATGTGTAATGGAGAGTTTTTGCAAAAAGACCCTGATGAGGCTATTGAGTACCTCAATGAGCTTGCTGGGAAAGCTCACACATGGACTGGACCTAGTGCTACTGAGAGCACAAATAGGTCACGACCTAGTGGTGGAGGAATTTACCATCTTAGGGAAGAGGATAACCTTAAGGCCAAGGTCGAAATGCTTACTAGGGAGTTGGAGGCATTTAAAACGAAAAAACCAACACACATGGTTAATCAGGCCGAACCTTTAGAATCATGTTTTGTGTGTGGCGGGGTTGATCATCCCGCCCAAGATTGTCCCACTTTTGTTGACATGAGTGGGCTGTACAAGGAACAATGCAATACCTTAGGCATGTACAAAAAGCCCTCAGCACCCTTCTCTAACACTTATAATTCGGAGTGGCGAAATCACCCTAACTTCAGTTGGAAATCTGAAAATTAGCAGCATGTGCAGCCCCCTAGATCGTACCCAGCACCTTATCATGCACCCTCATCTTCTAGGAACTCTTTAGAAGACTCCTTACATACTTTTATAGAAGCACAAGGCAAGACAAACCAAAAGTGTGAGGCATTAATTACACAGTTGGTTGAGGAAAACAAAGAAATAAGGAGCCAAGTGTCTAAATTGATGAGCTCCTTGAGTGTGACTGAGCGAGGTAAGTTCCCTGCCCAAGCTCAGTCCATACCTCACGGACAACATATGGCACAAGAAAATGTGAAAAATGTAAATGCCATTATGACCCGAAGAGGTAAGTCACTACACATTCCACCAGAGAATAAACCCAAGAATGTGAAGGGTCAAACCAGTAGTGAGACTAAGTTGCCTAAAGACCCTAAAGTGACCCAAAGTCATGTTAAGGCCCCATTCCCCCAAGCTTTAAAATCCAACAAGAAAAATCTGGAAATGAATGATGAAATCCTTGAGAAATTAAGGCAAGTGAAACTTAATCTTCCTCTTTTGCAGGTGATTAAACAAGTCCCCACCTATGCAAAAGTTCTCGAAGATTATGCACAATTAAGAGGAAACATTATGTCGAGAAAACAGCTTTCCTAACTGAGCAAGTTAGTGCACTAATTGAGCAAAGAGTTCCCCCGAAATACAAAGATCTGGGCTGTCCTACCATTGCTTGCAGCATTGGAAATCATGAGGTTGGACAAGACTTACTAGATCTGGGAGCTAGTGTAAACCTGATGCTATTTTCCATTTACTTACAGCTGGGGTTAGGAGAAATCAAACCAACTGGCGTGGTATTACAATTGGCTGATCGCTCAGTCAAGGTACCCCGAGGTGTGGTTGAGGATGTTTTGATTCAAATTGATAAATTTTATTATCCTGTTGATTTCTTAATTCTTGATACTACTTCTGCTGTAGACACTAACTCTAAAATCCCTTTGATTTTGGGTAGACCTTTTCTTGCTACTGCGAATGCTCTAATAAATTGTAGGAATGGTCTCATGAAACTGTCTTTTGGCAACATGACCCTTGAAGTAAATATTTTCAATGTTGCAAAACAGCCTGAAGATGAGGACGAAAACCACCAGCTTTACATGATCGAGTCACTCGTCAATGAGGGAGTTTTCTTAACTAATGATTATAACCCTATTGAAAATTTTCTTGTTAATTCTGAGATAGATTTATTTGATGATAAAACTGATATAATTGATATCTGTGCTGTTTTTGACAAATCTCAGGATTATGGAAATCGGGCGTGGCAACCAAGGTTTGAGGAGTTGCCCGAAAGAAGCAAGACTCAAGTCCCCTCAAGTGTGGAAACACCTAAAGTCGAATTGAAGCCACTACCTAAGGGTCTAAAACATGCCTTTCTCGGTCCAAGTGATACCTTTCCTGTTATAATTTCTTCTGAATTAACTGAGACCCAAGGTAAGAGATTAATTCAAACTTTAAATGAACACAAATCAGCCCTGGGATGGAGCATGGGTGATTTAAAGGGAATTAGTCCCCTAATCTGCTCCCATAAAATAAATTAGGATGAAGGATCCAGTCCTCGTAGAGACCCTCAACGTAGGCTTAACCCCACTATGAAAGAAGTAGTGAAAAATGAAGTACTGAAACTATTAGATGCGGGTATTATATATCCCATAGCCGATAGTAAGTGGGTAAGCCCTAAGCAAGTCGTCCCGAAAAAGTCCGGAGTCACTGTGATAAAAAATGACCTAGGAGAGTTAGTCCCTACCAAACTTGTAAACGGGTGGCGTGTGTGCATTGATTACAGAAAATTAAATACTGCCACCAAGAAAGACCACTTCCCACTCCCTTTTATTGATCAAATTCTTGAGCGTGTAGCTGGTCATCCCTTCTACTGTTTTCTAGATGGTTATTCTGGTTACAATCAAATAGAAATTGCATTAGAAGACCAAGAAAAGACCACCTTTACTTGTCCCTTTGGCACCTATGCTTTTCGTAGAATGCCATTCGGATTATGTAACGCCCCTGCTACTTTTCAACGCTGCATGATGAGCATTTTTAGTGACATGGTTGAAAATTGCATGGAGGTTTTTATGGATGACCTAACTGTTTTTGGATCTTCATTTGAACATACTTAATGAATTTAGAAAGAGTATTAATTCGCTGTGAGGAAAAAGAATTGGTTTTAAATTGGGAAAAGTGTCATTTCATGGTATCATCCGGTATTGTCTTAGGGCATATTGTCTCTTCTAAAGGAATAGAGGTTGATCAATCTAAGATTGAGTTAATCTCAAAGTTGCCTGCCCCTAAGACAATAAAGGATGTGAGATCTTTCCTTGGTCATGCTGGTTTTTATAGGAGGTTCATACAAAATTTTTCATAAATATCTAGACCGCTATGCGCCCTTCTAGTTAAAGATACCCCCTTTGAGTGGAGTCAAGCTTGTCAAGAGGCCTTTAAAATGTTGATTGGCAAGCTTACTTCCGCACCTATAATGCAATCACCAGATTGGACTTTATCTTTGAAATCATGTGCGATGCTAGTGACTACGCTGTAGGTGCTGTTCTTGGACAGCGAAGGGAAGGTAAACTTTTTGTCATTTACTATGCTAGTAAGACTTTAAATAGTGCTCAAATGAATTACTCTACAACTGAAAAAGAGTTGCTAGCTGTAGTATTTGCTTTAGATAAATTTCGTGCTCATCTAATTGGTTCTCCTATCCTTATTTTTATAGATCATGCAGCCCTCAAGTATCTTCTTACGAAGAAGGATGCTAAGGCACGACTAATCCGATGGATCATCCTCTTGCAAGAATTTGATATCACCATCAAGGATAAAAAAGGAGTGGAGAGCATAGTAGCTGACCATTTATCCAGACTCACTTTTGAGGACACTTGTGATGACATGCCAATCAAAGATGATTTTCCCGATGAGCAATTACTCTCCTTTACTTTTCTACCATGGTTTGCTCACATCGTAAATTATTTGGCTACAGGTGAGATACCTATGGATTGGAGCGCTCAAGACAAGAGAAAATTCTTATATGAGGTACGTAATTTTTATTGGGATGACCCCTATCTTTTCAAGTACTGCCCTGACCAAATTCTAAGGCGTTGCATCTCTAATGAAGAGATTTCGAGTGTCTTAGAATTTTGTCACTCCCAAGCTTGTGGAGGCCACTTTTCGATGAAAAAAACCGCTGCAAAAATTTTGCAGTGTGGATTTTATTGGCCTACTTTGTTTAAAGATACAAACACCTATTGCCGCTCTTGTGAAAGATGTCAAAAGTTAGGAGCTGTGTCTCGCCGAAATATGATGCCCCTAAACCCTATTTTAGTGATTGAAATCTTTGATTGTTGGGGCATCGATTTCATGGGACCCTTCCCTCCTTCCTTCGGGTACCAGTATATCATTGTAGCAATAGATTATGTATCCAAGTGGGTAGAGGCAGCAGCTTGTCGAAACAATGATAATGGAATGGTGATTAAATTCCTTAAAGAAAATGTGTTATCTCGATTTGGTACACCACGTGCTATAATTAGTGATCGAGGTACACATTTTTGCAACCGTTCCTTTGAAGCTTTAATGAAAAAATTTGGGGTATTACATAAAATCTCTACTGCCTATCATCCTCAGACTAGTGGACAAGTACAGCTTGCTAATAGGGAGATTAAACAAATTTTAGAAAAAATGGTTAACCCCGATTGCAAAGATTGGTCTTTGAGACTAACTGATGCGCTTTGGGCTTACCGTACAGCCTTTGAAACTCCCTTAGGTATGTCACCCTATCGGCTTGTTTTTGAAAAGCCCTGCCACTTACCCGTGGAGCTCGAGCATCGAGCTTATTGGGCCATCAAGTCTTTCAATTTTGACTTGGGCGAAGCGGGTAAACTTCGAAATTATCAACTGATCGAGTTAAAAGAATTAAGAAACGATGCTTATGAAAATTCTAGAATCTGTAAGGCTAAGATGAAAGTATTCCATGACAAAAACATTTTGAGGAAAACATTTAAACCCAATGATCGGGTATTCTTATATGACTCTAGACTTCATAAGCATCCTGGAAAACTTCGGTCAAGATGGACCGGCCCTTTTATAGTAAAAAATGTTTTTGAAAATGGGGCGGTAGAAATTGAGGATACTAGAGATGGTCGGGTCTTTAAAGTAAACGGTCAACGACTTAAGATCTTAATTGATAGACATGATCCGGAGATGGAAGACATTCCGCTTATGGATCCGGTCTATTCACCTTGACCACACAACAAAGGTACGTTATTCCTTTTAATTTTTGTTCTGTTTTTAGTTAGTTTTCATTCAATCTTAATTGTTAGTTTTTAATTTAGTTCAAATTTTTTAAAAAATGAAAATAAAAATAAAAAAAATAATTAATATTTTGTTGTCAAGTCTTTATTAACTTAGAATTTTGGTTGTGTTAAGTCTATTTTAATTTTTAGTTTCTAGTTGATTTCAGCGAAAAGAACGTATGCAGTTCAATTGGTGGTGCGCAATTTTCAGCTTCTGTGCATTTTTGGCCACACAGGGAGTTTCTTTTCCTTTTTCTTTTACATTGAGGTCAATGCAATGTTTAGGTTGGGGGTGGAGGAAACATATTTCTTTTCTTTTTTTCATTGAACTGCTTGGTGTCACTTTCTTTCTTTTCGTTGTTAGGATAAAAAAAAATGTTTGTTTGTTTTTAGCATGCTTTGTGTTAGCCTTGGATTTAATTCACATATCAATGATATGAGCTTAATCGAGATAGCATATAGCATTTAGAAGAAGTTAAATCTTGCTTCGCTTTGAAAATAAATTAAGTGTCAATTTTTCTTTGGTTTGAGACTCTGGTTTGTGGTAAGATTGCATGATTAGTCTAAAGCATTTGGAGAAGTTTTATGTGTGGTTGTTTTGTGAATACTTTTGCGGTCTCTACAAGCTCTAGAACTTATTTGATAATCACTTGAGGCGAAAATCATAGAATGCACACTACTTAGGATATGATGTAGGCCATTTTTGGACCGTTTGAGCCTTTTTAAACTTACCTTTATGAGCCTAAAAATATTTTATCCTTACCTCTCTTTTAAAAGAACTTAGTTATACACATGTTGTGAGAAGCACTTAAAAGGAGTAAGGGTGGAAATATGAGAAAATATTACTACCATAACCCAAGTACATTAAAAGAGATAAGTTGGGGGTTGTGGAAAAGAAAAGAAAAGAATGAAAGAGGAGGTGAATGGTCTTATGCCAAAAAAAAAGGAGAAAAAATGAATTATGGCAAAGAAAGAAGAAAAAAAAATGGTGATTTATTGCCTGAAATGCTCGAAAAATGGTTGAAAGAGTTGGGTGTTGAAGTAAGGTTATCTTGTGCTTAAAGTGGTTGTGTTTAAATTAAGAGACTTAGTTCTTTTATTTGTTTAAACTTTCTTGTTCTTTCTTGACCTTTACCCTAGCCTAATGTTGCAAGCTTATTAAAGACCTATTGATCCGATGAAGTGTGATTTTTCTACATAGTGGAGAGTGATTTGAAAAGTGAGCATATGGAGCTTGATTTGTGATTGATGTCACACAAATTAATATGTTTTTAGAGGCCAAGACTTGTATTCATGCTATGTTGCGCATAAAATCATCCGGGTGTTCGGACTAATGTATTGTGGTAAGATGGATGGTAAGAGTCGATAACGATTTTAAAGTTGACATTTGGATTATTCTTGGACCTAAGTGATATTTAATGATTCTATGTGCTATATGTTATGCATGATTTTTGAGACAGATTTTTGAATCACTCTTGGTTAACGCCAGCATTGCTGTATTTTGTTTTGATTTCTAAATAAAGAATTCATTTCATGTCTTTCGCTTGAATTGCTAGGGACTAGCAATAAGCTAGTTGGGGGTTGTGATGAGAGTCATAAAATGCATCTAAACAATACTTAATTGTTAACATTTTAGGGTTGATCTCGGTCGTAATCGCACTTTTACATGTTGATAACTCTAAAGTGATATTCATAAATCACTGACTTAATTCGATGCATTTTCAGGTGCTTTGAGTACAAAAGAGATAATAAAGCGATCCAAGTTTAAAGCACCAAAAGATCTTAGGTGTCGGTGCTCATTTTTGTCCAAGGTTTAGACATGTCCAAACATGATTCAAAGATGGTTAAAGTCTAAACTAAGGCTGGATTAATAAAGTAAAGTAAGTTAAAAGACTGCACACAAGTGTGTGCATCACTTTGGAGCAAGTTAAGGGTAGGCACACTAGTGTGTGCACTTCTGCATACAAGCTGAAGGAGTTTCACTGAATTGCCAGAATTTCCCGTACAGATCAATCATATTTGCAGATTAAATTGTATTGATGTAGGAAGAACCAGATGATGAACCATATATTCTTAGAAAGATCCGAAAGTCTATTTTCTGGAGAATTTTACGTTTCGTAAAAAGGATTTTTCTAGAGAAAGTTATGGCAGTTTTAGTAGAAACAATTCAGGCCAGCACAGCAGGCCCAGGCGCACAGCACGGCCCACTCGCCTCTTGACCGGATTAGGGCGAGCAAATGACATTCTCCAAGACCAAAACACCCCCCTCATGCTCTATAAATATATCTTTATGGAGTGTGCAGCTGGGCATTGAAGAGAGAAAGCAAGGAAGAGAGAAAAAAAAGAGGATTCAAGGGATCCAAATCCAGCATTCTTCCATTTTATTTCTAAGTTTTCTTTGGTTGCAAATCAAGGGGAGAACATCCATATTGTTCATCCACCTTGAACTCCATGGCCAAATCAAGGGGAGAGCATCCTTATTGTTCTTCCACCTTGATTTTCATGGCCAACTAATCATTTTACAAGGGAAAGGGATGAATCTTTAGGGATTTCTTGTTCTTTATTTCCTGTTCTTGATTCAGTTGTATGTATTTATTTTTAAATATTGTTTATGAATTATTCATTGATTAAGTAAGAAGATTTGAGTTCATGTGATAGATGTGTTTTTTATTCTTCTTCTTTTAGACTCTCTTAATCCGGTGATTGCATCCTTCTCCTCCATTGAGGTTGCTTGGATGTGATTGATTCTGATAGATTTATCTTATTGATTGTCCATTACTACGATATTTTCTTTTAAGATATATTGTCGTTTCTTGATAATCTTTAAGATCGGTCATGTGTGCATGAACCGAAATCAATGATTAATTCGTAGCAATTATATAAGAGTTGTAAATGTGCTTGATTGAATATATTTCGATTGCTTGTTTGGGAGTTGAAACTTGCAATCGAGATAAAATCAATTGAATCAAGAGTGGAAATAGGGAACAAACCTAAGGAGGATTCCCGGAACCTTGTTATTTCTCATTTATATTTCATTTACATTTACGTAATTTTCCTTTACATTATTTCACCATCGAAGCTCAAAAATCTTGAGTTTAACTTTTATCGTTCGTTTTAAGGTTCACACATTTTCCTTTGTACTTAACTTGTTTCCCTGTGGAATCGACACCCCAAAGCCGTACTACAATAACCGTGTTATACTTTGGGCGTAATCAGGCATTCTTGAGCAGGATGATCTACCCCGCCACACACAAAACATGATTCCGAAGATTTGGCATGATTAACCATATGTGTTGGCTTTGAGCTTTTAGTCTTTAACGCATCTAACTCCTTAGTGAGCATTTCGACCTTAGCTTTTAGGCTGTCTTCTTCCCTAAGATGGTATATTCCACCAGTACTTGGGTTTTCTACAGGTCGTGACCTATTGGTGCTTTCAGTAGCACTAGGTCCAGTCCAAGTGTGAGTTTTTTCAGCAAGCTCATTGAGGTACTCTATGGCCTCATCAGAATCTTTTTGCAGAAATTCACCATTACACATCATCTCTACGAATTGGCGCTCTCTATAGGTAAGTCCCTCATAAAAGTAGCTCACTAAGCGCCAACTCTCATACCCATGGTGTGGACACATACTTAATAGCTCCTTAAATTTTCTCCCAAGACTGATACAAAGTCTCATTCTCCTTTTGTGCAAAGGTGGAGATTTATCTTTTTAAAGCATTGGTCTTATGTTGAGGGAAGTATTTATTGAAGAAGACCTGAGTCATCTCATTCCATGTCCCAATAGATCATGGTCTCAGCAAGTATAACCAACTCTTAGCTTTATCCTTCAAGGAGAAAAGAAAAAACTTGAGTCTCACGATATCATTAGTTGCATCTTGACTATTAAAAGTCGCAACTAATTCCTCAAACTCCCTAATGTGTACATATGGGTTTTTGTTTTCCAAGCCATGAAATGTAGGGAGTAACTATATCATCCCTGTTTTAAAATCTTGATGGTGAGTGTTGGCTGGAAACATGATGCATGATGGTGTGACTGTTCGGCTAGGATGCAAGTAATCTTTAAGTGTCCTAGCAACATTCTCATTAGGGTTCTCAGCCATGTTAACAAAATCTTCTAAATTCTCGTTTGGGTGTACACTAAGGTTTGATCTAGGCGAGGTTTCACTAACGGACGTGGAAGGAAAGGGTAGCTCTACTTCGGGTCCTTTAGTGAATCTACCTTGCGAATCTCTTGGTCTAAGCATACACCAAATGAGTTAAAAGAGAAATAGATAAAACAGAACAAATAAAAGAAATAAGAAAATCAAAAACTTAAAGAAAGGAACAATAGTACCCTCTTGTCTTAGAGTTGACAATCTTCCTTGTATGTAAGTGTGTTTTCCCCGGCAACAACGCCAAAATTTGATTAGACCAAAAGTATAACGTGGTAGTTGTAGCACAACTTTAGGGTGTCGATTCCAAAGGGAAAAGCGATCTATAAAAGAAAAGTGCAAACCTTAACACAAACGATAACAATAAAGTGAGAAGATATGAATAATGAAGTAATTGTGTAAATAGATTGAAATATATGATAAAGAAACAACAAGGTTCCGGGAATCCTCCCTAGGTTCGTTGCCTTATTTCAATCTTGATTCAATTGTTTTATTTCGATTGCAAGTTTCACGTCCCAAACAAGCAATCGACAAATATTCAACTAAAGCACATATAAATCCTAATGTAATTGATATGAATTACTCTTACTTTCGATTTAAGCACACGTGACCTATCTTATAGGTTTATCAAGAAATGACAATATATCTTAACGAAACTATCGCAGTAATGGACAAACCTAAAAGATAAATCTACTGGACTCAATCACATCCAATAATCTGGACATAAGAAGAGCATGACTAGACTTATATCAAAGATAAAGATATAATCACCGGATTAAGAGAAAATCCTTTAATTAGATAAAAGAGTAACACATAACAATGTTTTGATAATAAATCCTAACTACAACTGAATCAATAAAGGAAAATAAGAACAACTACACCTACAGATTCATCCCTTCGCCTTACTTGGAGATTAGTTCGCCATGAATTTCATGGTTGAACACTTTGATGGAGGAGAGTGTGGTAGCCTTCTTGAGTTTTTCAGACTTTAAAGATGTTCTCTCTTAAACCCTAAGTGATCTATTTATAATACAAAAGGTCCAAGGGTGTTTTAAGGTTTAAACAATCATTAAAGTCCTAATTAGGTCATAACTCGAAGAAAGGGATCGTGTGGGCGCCGCGGCCCTACCTGAGTTTTGGCTGGAGGACCTTCTGGGCACCGCGGCCCTACCTAGTCCAGGCTACGTCTCTGGCTAATGGTCTTCTTGGCTCTTTTAGATTAGCTTCTAGAGGCCACGGCCCTCACTAGTCCAGGTCGCGGCTCTCATTGGTTGGTGGAGGCTCTCTTTGTTTTATCCTTTCACAACTAGTCCTTCACCTTGATATGCATGGAATTTTAATGCTTCAAACAATGATAGTTTTTCCATCTCTTTTAAACACCAAGTACCTGAAAATGCACCGAAATAAGTCAATGATTCAAGAATATCACTTTAGAGTTATTAAGGTATAAAAGTGTAATTAAAACCTAGATCAACCCTAAAATGCCAACAATTAAGTACTGTTAAGATGCATTTTATGACTCTCATCAACACTTGAAAGTCCAGGTGTTGCAAGCTTAAAATTAGAGAGCGGTATGTATTGCAGCTGTGCGTAATGCACAGTGAAAAGTGGTCGGAACCGCTTTAAAATTTGCCTATAAATTGATTTTTACCAAATCCTGTTTGGTTTCTTCCTTTTACAATTCAAACTAATCTTTTTCTTAAAACACTTGGGGACCAAAAGAAAGGTTGAAAGAGCAAAATTTTGAAGGAGTTTACTGTGGAATTTCATAAAGAATCACGGAAAGCTATCAGAAAAATAGAAAGTAATAACATAATGTTTATTTTTAATTTTTTAGCGTTCATGAAATTTTTTGGAATTCAAAGTGGGAATTTTCAAAGGGTGTGGTTTATGAAGAATTGAAGAAATAATTAGAGATTTAATACAAATACTATATCAGGTGTTAACGGTCAGCAACTGGGGGAAATTTCGGAGAGGAACAGGAAAGGTAAGGAGGTGATCCACGGGTAGCTTTAAGTGCTACGTAGTGAGTTAGATTTACTTTAAGTAATCTAAATAAAAAAATCAAATATCTAGTAATAATATTAAAATAAATTATTAGCATATGTTTTGGTGGTAGATGAAAAATTGATTTATAGGTATGATAGGAATTTTGGACAAATAGAAAATTATTAGGTGAAAAATAATATTTTTGGAATAATAAGTTGATTTAATAATAAAATCAATGAGTGAAATTCTTGATGAACTATGGTTGATGTTTTGATACGAATTATGAGGAGATGAAATTTAGTGAATCTTGAGAAGTTTTGATGGATGATTTGATGTAATTTATGATGAGAGGAATTTAGTGGAATTTTTATAATAATTTGAGGAAAGACAGGATAGCTAAATTTAAATATTTTGAGTTCATGTTGTTTTTATATTACTGTTCATATGCAAATTTCATATCATTGTTCATATGCATATGCATTAAATAAAATAACCGAAATAACCAGAAAGGGCCTGGTCAAATTGAAAAACCGTGATAGCCAGTATATGCTGGAAAAAAAAGGGACACAGTGACAGCTGGTATATACTGAAAATAAATCCGTGACAACCAGGATAAGCTGTAAAGAAAACAACCGGGAAGGCAGCCGGTCTAAGATAATAAAAATATGTCGACCTATGGGAAGACGTTCCCTAATAATAATTCATGCATTGTATTTGTTTTAAATATTAATTGCATCATTTAAATGCTGATGTGTGGTGTGTTATGGTGAAATTGTTTATAGATAAATGAGTCTCACAGAGAGAGACAGTTACAGTGAGAAAGAACATAGAAGTATGATATGATAAGAACCATCTAAATGGTAGATGTTTTGATGTGAACCTCATTACGAGGTAATTATGAGATAATCGATGGTCTTAAGGTGAACCAATAAATAAGAAGAAGAGATTGATAGAGAATGAGACTTTATGCTATGTGTAGTGATAGTAGAATGCTATTATCAGGTTATGTGAAATATAATTGATTTAATATTGAAAGACTATTTATACAATTGAGTACTTTTAGTAAATTTAATTCACTGAGCTTGTGAAGCTCCCCCCTCATTGTACAATGATTTCAGGTAGTAGGCATGACAAATAGTTTGGTTAATTGAGATTAAGAAGAAATCATTTTCTGTAAGCCACGTATGTGTCAACATCCTCAGACTAGTGAGAAAATAAAATAGAAATTTATTTGTAAATATTCATGCATTTTACATTGTATATTATGTTTAAGTTAATATCAGATTGATGTATCTCCCCTGTTGAGGGTTGAGGATTGATGTAAAAGAAGTTCTGTTAGTATTATTTTTATTGTTGCATATATGTGTCGTGCTGGGATTTTCAAAATGTGATGACACCATCTCGGGGGTGGCCAACCCAGGATGGGTCGTTACACTTACCATCTCATCCACTTACTTCTCGAAGCAAGCTCATCTCTTGATATAGTCATATAAAATTCTTCGTTCTCGAACACATCTAATCTCTTCGACTTATCTTTCTCTAGAGGTATCGTGGAAACCTCCCCATCCATCCAACTTTCCTTACCCACCATTAACATCGTGACTATGCCATCTCCTTCTGATTGCAAGTACTTCATCTATGTCAACATACTACTCAACAAATTTGTAACAACCCATCCCGGGTTGGCCACCCCCAAGATGGTGTTGTCGCATTTTGAAAATCATAGCATGACACATATATGCAATAATAAAAATAATACCAACAGAAATTTTTACATCACTCCTCAACCCTCAACAGGGGAGATGCATCATTCTGATATTGACTTAAACATTATATACAATGTAATGTGCATGAATATTTACAAATAAATTTTTATTTTATTTTCTCATTAGTCTGAGGATGTGGACACGCACGTGGCTTACAGATAATGGCTTCGTCTGAATCTCAACTCATTATATAATGAAGAGTGAGCTTCACAAGCTTAGTGAATTAAATTTATTAGAAGTATTCGATTTTATACTCCCAATTACATCTTATAATTCAATTACTTCTAAAAAATGTTCTGATATTCATTCATCTTTTTCCTCAAATAATTCAATAGCAATATTCTGTATTCACTACTCAATTTCATAATTCTTCTATTACACAATCTCTTCTTAAGTTACTCATCAGACATATCAATCTTTCAATCATATATTTAATCATCTCTAAATTCTCAATTCAACATTATCATTTACCTCATTATGAGGTTCACAATATATAATAACTCACTCAACAATTCTCATCATATCATATTTCCATATTTCTTCCTTAGCATAATTGTCTCTCTGTGAGACTTCATCTATCAATAAATTTACAATCATGAATATCACTTTAATATCTTAAGCAATAACAATCAACATTTAAAGAAAATTAAATGCGTGAATTTAAATGTTATTCTTATTGGGAACATCTTCCCACATGTCGACATGTTTTAGTTTAGACCAGTTGCCTTCCCGGTTCTTTCATTCTCATTTAGACCGGCTGTCTTCCCGGTTATTTTATTCTCATTTAGATTGGCTGTCATCCCGGTTCTTTTATTTCATGCATATACATATGAATAATAAAATAAAAACAAGCATGTATTGAGACATTTAAACTAGCTATCCTGATTATTCTCAAATTATTATTTGAAAATTTTCACTAAATTCTTCTCCTCATAAATCGTATCAAGTCATCAACCATAGCTTGTCAAGAATTTCATTTATCACATTTATTATTAAATCGACTCATTATTCTAATAATATTACTTCTCATATAATAATTTTCTACACATCTATTATTCCTATTATACCTATCAACCAATTTTTTATCTACTACTAAAGCATAAGTTAATAATTTATTTAAATATTATCACTGTATATTTTATATTTATCTTGATTACTTAAAGTAAATCTAACTCACCACGTAGCACTTAGAGCTATTCGTGGATCACCTCTTTACCTTTCTTGCTCTTCTCAGCAATTTCTTCTGGTTGCTGATCGTCAACACTTGACATAATATTTATATTAAATTTCTAATTTATTCTTCAATTCTTCCATAATTCACACCCTTTGAAAATTCTCACTTTGAATTTCGAGAAATTTTATATGTGCTGAATTTCAAAAATAAACTTTACATTATTACCTTCTGTTTTTCTTAGAGCTTCCCGTGACTCTCTATAAAATTCTCCTGTAAATTCCTTCAAAATTTTACTCTTTCAACCTTTCTTTCGATCCCCAAGTGTTTAGAGAAACATAGTAGTTTGAATTGTAGAAGGAAAAAAACCAAAGAGGATTTGGTAAGTAAATAATATAAACTCAAATTATATATATATATATATATATATAGAGAGAGAGAGAGAGAGAGAGAGAGAGAGAGAGAGAGAGAGAGAGAGAGAGAGAGAGAGAGAGAGAGAGAGAGAGAGAGAGACACACACACACACACACAAAAATTGCATTAGTCAGCACTCCCCCCCCCTCCCTAATTTTGCCACGCCCACCTGTCTAACATGCATTTGCATGTTAGAAAGGTGTGTTTTTTTTTTTTTTTGTTTTTTTTTTCTTACATGCTGTCCACAATTTTTTTTCTTCAAAAGAATTGTTTTATATAAAAAAATAGCTCTTTCGCATATATATATATATATATATATATATATATATATATATATTATTTTAACTCCATGTCATATTTATTGAAGTACTTCTTTACCCTTACTTTACAAATACGAATATTACAAAATTAGTGATAATGGAATTGAAAAAGCTAATATTCATCATACCTTATTTCATTTTCAATTCATTCAAATAGCAAAATATTAATTATGCCTACTTCTTGTATTTTTGTCATCGGAACCATAGCTCTGATACCATTTGTTGGAAATTCTGACACCTCAAAACAACTATGCAATCTCAATAGTAAAATAAAAGAGAAAAAAAACACATAGTTCAGCTCTTACTTACATCAACAAGCCAATCATTATTCCGCTACTTTTGCAACTTTTGGATTGAGGAAAGCTACTAAAACTCATTACATCACAATACACAATTTTTCTAGACAAAACTGTGTGAAAACTCTCCTCAATCTCACAACCCAAAAACCCAATACACCAAATGCTCACTCAACCCTTGGATCCCTATATTGGTGTTTAGTTGCTACACTCTCATCTGACCAACTATTCGTGGTTAAGGAATAGGGGTGAGAGACTACATCTCTTGATACCTATATTTATAATAACTAGTACCCATATCCTTTTGACACATAGATAATGTGAGACTAGAACTACTTACAATAACATTTTTTCGATGTGGAATTTGAAGAGCATCCCAACAAAACAAAACCATGAAGTTGTCATTTTATTGAAAATTAACGGCATGAGGACAACAACAAAGAAAAAATCTTCAAAAAAATTCATTTTTCAAATTTCGTAGGAGTCTTTTATTTTGAGATTTTTTTCCCAAGATTATTGAGTTCAGAGGAGTATGTTGTTAAACGAGAACAGAAAAATTGGTGCATTTAGTTTTGGAAAACATTTTTTGTTTTCTATTCTCAAAAAATAAATTCTGATTTTATTCACTTTAATTTCATAAAAAAAATATTTTCAATTTTATAACTAAAAATAACTTTTTTTTCTTTTTCTGAATTTTAGTACCTGTTTTCAAATTTTATGCTTTGTTTTCATTTTGTAGAACATTTTTCATGTTTAGCTGTCAAAAATATTTTCGTTCTTATTTTTTTTATGCGATCATAAGAACAAATGACAGATATGTTTTCTAAAATCACACCGCCTGCTTTCCTCTTCAGAAAAAAATTCTAACCGCCTGATTCAGCGATCAACAAGAATCCTATTCTAATTTCCCGGACTTGACTCTCTCTCTTTCCTTTACCTCGTATTGGACCCTACACATGGTGAGTACTGAAAACCTAAAGTCTCCCATGTGTAACTTTTGCCACTTTGCATTACAGCTTGTTTTCGTCGGTAGAAAGAGGACAAGTGATGGGTTGGTGGCATGTCCCGCTTGGACTCGGGCCTCGCTGGCATATTATTTTTCTGTGTTGCTGCTTAGTATCAATTAATTTTCAAATTGCATATCACATTAATTATACGAGTAAATCAAATTTCAAACATAAATAACAACAATTTGGTCGGCTGCTTTATTCTTATTTATTTTTTCTGTGAAGAACAAAGAAAATTTGGTTAAGAGGTGACAATCAATCTTTGACTAACCCTGCTTAAGGGAGCTACTATTTGTTGGAGAATTAATATCAAAAAGAGCTTGCCTCAATTTGAAATGAAGTTTAGCCACTAAACCAATGCTATCGATTATAGGTTTATTCTAATTTAATTCTAAAGCATTAACACTCATTTCCAGACAATATTGCCTGCCTAATCATGCCGAGCTTCTCTCTCTTTTTTGTCTTATTTTTTAAAAGAAGAAAATCCTTCTTTAAGCATCTGAATAATAGGCAAATTTGCGTCAGATTTCCCTTAATGACAAGATGATTTAGTACAAAGAAGCATGAGTGTGCACAATTTTTTAATAATGACACATCAATATACGATTATTGATTTGCTCTCGTTATTATTACGAAGGTAAATTTTATTGTCTAAAAGAATACAAAAATATAATGAAATTAATATTTAAAGATAACATTTGAAAATTAAATTAAATCAGCCACATGGTATTCGGGAAAATCATCAAAAATTAAAGAGGGATGAAAATTTTGTATATATTGGTGCTTTGTTTTCAATGTTCTCTCTAAGCGCCAAAATATGTAGATAAATTTTAAACTTGTTTGTCACTTGGCATAAGCGCCAGTGTTGATCATATATTTGCGCTTGTAAGCACCGAAATAAGGGAAATAAATTCCAAAAAAAGAGTTGCGTGCTTAAGTGAAAATTTATGAGGAAAAAAAAAGAAGAAACACGCTCAAGTCTCTCACTCTCACTACCCTTGTGCCTCTCCTTTGTGCATCTTTCTATAATCTTCATTGTTTCTTCCTCTCTCTCGACTTGTCCTTGTCTGCAAAATCTTCTATAGTTCTTTCTCTCTCTTTTTCTCACACTATATCTCCAATTGATCAATTTTGGGTTTGGTCTTGCAGAGAAGATTTGGGTTTTTGATAAATTTTAAGGGGAAAACGCAAACTCCCAAAATTTCGAGTATCTTCTCTAGTTCTCTTTGTCTGTCTCTTACTTTCTTTCACTTTGTCTTTCCAATTTTTTTATTTTGGTTTTGGTTGTATGAAGAGAGGATATGAGTTTTTGAGAAATTTGTGAAATTTTAAGGGGAAAACACAAACTCCCAAAATTTCAAGTATCTTCTCTAGTTCTCTTTGTCTGTCTCTTACTTTCTTTCACTTTGTCTTTCCAATTTTCCGATTTTGGGTTTGGTTGTATGAAGAGAGGATATGGGTTTTTGAGAAATTTGTGAATTTTTTTAGGGCAAAAAATGCCAACTCCATGTTTGTTTACTTTTAGTTGAATCGATTTTCATTCTCTTTCACCAGCATAACACTGAATCAAAGGCTTTCTCTGACGTCACCTAATCGAAGCACCGTCGTTCATCAGCACCACCAAATTGAAACACCAAATCGAAGGTTTTCTCCATCTCAACTTCACCTCAAATTACTAAATGGTATGTGTAACGATCCATCCTGGGTTGGCCCACCCCAAGACAGTGTCGTCATATTTTGAAATCCTAGCACGACACATATATGCAACAATTATAAAACGTATATCAATTAAATGATATACACACACACACACATCAATCATCAAGCCTCAACAGGGAAGTTACAGTGTTAAAATTTCAACTTAAATAATATATACAACATATGATGCATGAATATTTACAATTTTTTTTCCATTAGTGGATGTGGACCACGAGGCTTACAGATAATCACTCAATCTAAATCACATCTCACAAATCTATATGTCCTGTTCGTTACCTGAAATTATTTAACAATGAGGAATGAGTTTCGCAGGCTAAGTGAATTAAATTTACTAAAAGTATTCAATTTGTATACTTCCAGTCACATCTTATAATTCAATCGTTTCTAATTGACCAATATTAATCATCTATTTCTTCACGTATAACAATTCAATATCTCAAATAATCTTCCAATATTCATTCATCTATTATCTCATATAATTCAACAATAACATTCTATTATCACTACTCATATCATGATTCTAGTCATTTATCAATCTCTTCTTAAATTAATCATCAAACATATCAATTTTTCTTCTTATATATTTAATCATCTTGAGATTATCAATTCAACATTATTTACCTCGTTATGAGGTTCACAACATATAATCAATCAATCAAATAATTTTTATCATATCATACCTTCATATTTCTTTCTCATCATATATATTTATCTGTGAGACTCATTTATCTATCAATAATTTCACAATCAAGACTGATACTTTAGTATCTCAGTCAATAAAAATCAATATTTAAAACAAATGTAATGCACGAATTTCAATTTTGTTTCTTTCTTTCTCATCAGATCATTTCATATTATCATCGGGGAACGTCTTCCCACATGTCGACATGTTTTAGTTAGACCAGCTGCCTTCCTGATATTTTCAACTAGACCAGCCATCTTCCTGGCCTTTTTTTTTTTGCTAGACCGATTGCCTTCCTGGTATTTTCTTTAATGTATATGAGCAATAATATGCAAGCAAGCATACATCAAAACATTCAATTTAATTATCCAGCTCTTTCTCAAAATTATTATTTTTATCATATTTATCAAATTGTCTCCTTATATATCATATCAACTTTTCAATCATATTTTTCATAAATTTCATATAATTTTTCAACACATTTTTAATTTATTCATATAATTAATATTCAACATATTATTAAACCCATTTATTCAAATATCATAAATTTAAATTTTTATTGGTTTCGATTACTAAAAGTAAATCTAACTTACCACGTAGCAGTTAAAGCTACATGTGGATCACCTATTTGCCTTTCCTACTCCTTTCAGCAATTTCTTGAGATTGCTGATCTCCGACACCTCAAATGTGATGATATCTTGATATTGTAATTTGGATTATTGTACTATCTCTAATATTGGAGAAATTTTCTTTATAACTTTTTGCTAAGAAATTTAAATTGAAGAAAGGAGAAAACCAAACGAGATTTGGTAAGAAATAACAAAACCTAAACAAAAACTGAATTTTCTACCAAACCGTACTTCCCGTAATTTCTTAAACTTTCTATTGATTAATGTCTTGTACATACTACACCTGGACATCCAGGTGTATGTACTTACCACCACTTATTTTTTTTTCATTTTCTTTGCAACACACCTGGACGTTCCGTCTAAGTGTCTTCTCTTTTTTTTTTCCAAAAGAATTATTTCATTCAATAGTAAATCTTTCATGTATAATATTATTTAATTCTATGTAATATCTATTAAATTACTTCTTTACCCTTACTTTACGAATACATATATTACAATTCAACCCACTTTATAAAAATTTCGTCCCCAAAATTTTCTTATCTAACTCATGAAAAAGTTGGGAGTACTCTTTCCTCATTCTTGCCTCAGGCTCCAAAGTAATTTCTTCAACATCTTTGTTTTGCCATAATACTTGAATCAAAAGAATAACTTTATTACGCAAGACTTGTTCTTTTCTGTTTAGAATTATGACTGGTACTTGCATAAAGGTCAAATCTTCCTGAAATTCTACAGCCTGATTCAGAATACTATAGGATTCATCATGTAAACACTTTATCAAAAATGAAACATAAAACACATTGTGTAATTGCTTTAACTCTGGAGGCAAATCCAATTTATATGCTACTGGTCCAATTTTTTCATTTACTTCAAATGGCCCCACAAATCTGGGACTCAACTTTCCTTTCCTTTTAAATCTCAATACACTCTTCTATGGAGATATCTTTAAAAACACCCAGTCACCAAACTGAAACTCAAGAGGTCGTCTTCTATTATCATCATATCTATTTTGTCTATTCTGTGCTGCTCTAAGGTTTTTTCTAACTAGTTTGATCTTCTCAGTAGTCAAATCTATCAGTTCTAGACCAAATACCTTTCTTTCTCTAACTTCTTTCCAACATACTGGAGTTCTGCACATTCTACCATATAAAGCCTAAAATGGTGCCATCCCAACACTAGTTTGACATTGATTATTGTATGCAAACTCGATCAAAGGTAAATAAGCATCCCAATTCACTGAAAAACTCAATACACTTGCCTTCAGCATATCTTCTAGTATTCTGACGATTCTCTCTGTCTGCCCATCAGTTTAAGGATGAAAAGTTGTACTAAACTGCAATTGTGTACCCATATCTTGCTGAAAACCCCTCCAAAATCTAGAAGTGAATCTAGAATCCCTGTCTGATACAATGCTTAAAGGTATCCATGTAATCTTATAATTTTCGCTATATACAATTAAGCCAACTTCTCAAGACTCCATGTAGTTTTAATATGAAGGAA